>VCRD01000550.1:85224-119572 GCA_006783055.1 Trinorchestia longiramus
TGCCTGCGCAGTCCACGTCGGAAAAACACATCTGATTAGTTCCGATAACTGCGCCAAGTGGGGCGGCTAAGTGTGAACATCGAGCGAGCCGCCCTGCGTGAACCAATGGCAAAATGCGCAAGTAGATTAAAATGTGTAGTGAATTTTAATCCTGCTAGATTGGCCTGATATGAGCGAGTAATGATATTCATGCTGGAAAGTGAGAAAATCCCTCTAGATCAACGTCGTAGAACGAGGCAAAATAAGACACATGTAAGGGACTAGTGAAAGTTGGATGGAAAGGTGTGAAATGTGAGGGGGAAATGCTGTACAATGAGACATGGAAACTTGTAGTATGGTGACATGCTTCATGAGATGCTTAATGAAACAGTGAAGGCGTAAATGTTCATTCTGCGAGCGAGGAATTTCCTACAGCTCGATTGTTTTCAAGGGGATTCAGCTCTAGCTAACCAATTTATGAGATACACCACCAGCTTGGTCGACTGGTGAGCGAATCTGCTTGCAAGCGGAAAGACCCGGGTTCGAATCCCGCTGCCGACATGGTTGACGCGGCTAGAAATACGGCATGGGACTTGGGTAAACAACCGAATAATTATCGAAGTAATTATCCGACCCAAGAATGGGCCAGAAGGTTCGTTCCTATAGCCTCATTCTATTCTATTCTTATGTCCTAGTCTTTAACGAACTATTTTACTTTCCTTCATTGACTATTTCTTGATTAATGACGACACGAAAGTTGAAGAAAAATATATTCCCAAGAAATTTTATAGAGAGGATTAAAGCTTCTTTTAGAGCCTTGAAAATCTACACGTAGAAAAATGGCAAATAGTAGGCTTTAAGTTTCACCAAATACTCTGTCCCGTGTTGGTTGATGCAAAATTTCGTTGAGAAACAGCACAGTTCCTAGACGCGAGTTTAACACTCTTTGTTACCTGGATACTAACTCACGTATGCACGAAAACCTTAGCTGGGTGTTTTCAAATCTTTTGCTAGCTAGTTTTTAAAATTCTAGCATTTGAACAATTTAAACCTAAATACGATTTCTTTGACAAAAACCCTTTCTCAATGTCTAAAATTTAGAAATCTTTTACAATAAAGAAAAAAATAGTTTCTACTAAAAGAATGTGGTTCATGATCATTTTTTAAAGAAGTTTTATACAGTAACAAGGACCGTTTCTAAGTTTATTTAGATCTTACTGTAAACGTTCTTATTTTCTAAAAAAGGACAACACACGAATAACAAAACTAAGAAAAGATGCAGTATGCGTAGGTGCTGCGTGTCTCTGTAGAATTCTACATTTATCAAATGAATGCAAGGAAAATATGAGAGCAGCTTAAAAATTTTCGAAATTCTCTGAAATATGTAAGTAAAGACTCATATTTAAAAACGAACGCCCATCTTGTGCATATCCCTGAGTTCACGATACCTTCAAGAATGTTAGTCAGTGTTGCAAATATTACGAGCAATGTGAAGAGAATGCCTTGTGAAATTGATGTCAAATTGTTATTTTTTATGTTGTATTCCATTAACGCCACACCTCAGGTGGGCAATGATTTAAAGTGACAGTGTCTGATGTAGTTTCTGAGTCCAGAAACCCTGCTTGCATACGTGAGCCTTATCTGTTGTAGACGATGAGAAATTTTAGTCCATCAGTGTTTGTAAATACGACTCACCGGTAAGAAAACATCATTTTACGAGCATTGTGTGCCGGCTTGCCGGAAAATGTGAAACAGGAAATCAAAAGAAAAATTTACTTAATATTTCCTTCTTTGCTGAAATGATTGAAAAGTGAAAGCCCAATAGAAAATTGGTCGGCGTATCAATTAGCACTTAGCGTTTTGAAAGTGTTGGCCCAGTCCTTAAATAATTTGGAATCAAACTGCATGAAAAAAATAGCAGAGATTTGACAATTTTTCTTGGAGATCGCCGCTTGCTAGCTTGTGTATCACTCAGGGCAGTAATGACTAGAATATTAGAAGTTAACTGAAAACTGCTAAATTCCTGTGGAGTCGGATGTGATTGCTCAAAAAGTGATCAGGCTTAAGGCACGGATTATGTGTCCTCTAAACCATTTTCTCCGCAAATCTGGTAACATTTTGTTCTGTTTTTCGTTCTTAATCATGAGCTGTGTCACTAATTGGTACATTCCCATTAAAAATTTGCTAGTTGATACAAGATTTTTGGTAGTCCTTACCACGTAAGCCAAAGTTTCATTACATCGAGAGGCCTCCAGTGAAATGCCCTCGAGGCCCACGGATGCCGCTGCTTTACTACTCTACTTATAAAACAAAACACAAAATCAAGCAAGTTCAAAATGAATAAACTGCTAACAACATTAGCTTACCTCACAAGATGTTGTATTTTGTAAACAAATATCTCTGTATGATTAATGCCAAAGTTGTAACGAGTCTCTCAATGAACAAGTCAGTGATGAACAGCATGTCTATAAATCACGCTATCGCTGGGAAGATATTTTATTGAGCGCGAGCACGATGGCTATACGTCACGTGCAGTTATAAGTCACTGATGACTTCGATGCATTACCAGTTGAATTAAAAACGCCATTTGAAAAGTGACTGCAATGATTCATTGCACATCCATGAATGTCGAAAAAATTCGTGAATGTGTAAGTTTCTACACATGTTCACAAATTTATTGCACGTTGAAACATATTTCATGGAAAACCTTCACAAGATGAAAGAAATCTTAATTTCTGATGCAGCAGTGTCTATATTTTGTTGAATGTAAAGAAATGCAATTTGATGATAAGCTGTGCTGAGAAACTGGGTTTTAGAAAGCAATAGCCTGCGTGGAATATTCGATGGTGCGCAGTTCAGAAAAACATTCTTTGAAGCCTTTGTGAATGACACCATTTCTTGAACAACTGTTTTAGTTCAATAATGGAATTTGAGTGTTCAAAAGATATTTCTTTAAATTGATAGAATGCGATGTATGATACGGTATCTTTAACAACATGACGCTTAAAATTTTATAAAACACACTGTAAGCAAAATTTCTCTCAATACATATGTTCATTACACCAAGATTAATATGTTCATGTATATTGATCAAAAACATGTTATTTTGTTCTAATATAATTCCCTAGTTTTTACCATCTTTTCGAAATTTGTGGAAAATTTACCCACATTATTAAAGGTGCAATCCCTTCAAGACCGGAGACTATTTTCTTTAATCTTTTCGTAATTAATTTATTTGAAGGATGAAATCGTCGCTCCAGTTAACCTGAACTACATGACACAAAACAACAAAGCGGCCCCACGTCCCTGGAGACGCACCTCCGAGTGAGAAGTACCAATCTTCATGCGTTGCTGGAATTTTCAAGTCCAAGTTTTCACCAAATAACAGAATTTTTAGTTTGTTGATGATGATTGACTTGTGACAGGCTGTGGTGGATCACGGAACTGACGCAGGTCAGCCCAGGGAAGAAGTTTTGATTTCGTAGCTGAGCAAAAACGTAACCAGGAAATGCTAAAAGATCTTACGACGTATTTAGATCGAACGCTTGCTGTGACGCTTAAAGTAATCATCAGCAAAAACACTTGTAAGCGATGAAGCTGAGAATCCTATTCTTTTTTATTGAATAGAGGAATTTCTCCTAAATTTCTGACGCTATATCTCTCACCAAAAATGACAACCCTTTTGGTATCTAGGAAATGGTTGAGACTCATCAATGGTAAGATATTTGAAAAAAAGGCAGAAAGAATATTTGCAGAGCTTCATTTTTGGTCTTCTTAAATTCAAATCAATTTTTGTTCCGCTGCTTAACATTTGGGTGATCCACCCATTCATTTTCTTCTAATTTATGATGGTTTAATTTGAACAAAGCAAGATTCCTAATGAAGGCCAATAATTATTTACATAATGCTAACAAAAACTTATGTACATTTTATTCATCATTTACAATTAAAGTTTGCTTTAAATCAAGCTCTGTTAACAATGGAGTATCAAAATTAACATTAGGATTTTGAATCTCAATTCAATTAAGTTCTAAAATAATATTTCATTTGGATTTTCTCGAAAGTATTCCTCACATTTTACTTATGATTATTTCAGAATGTGCAGGAATCGTAGTTTGTCAAATGGGATGAATACCATTTACGTTTCCCAAGCTATATTTGTTCTGAGCAAAGAAAAATTGTCCAAGTCATAGTTGTTCTGAGCTAAGAACCAAAAAAAGAATGATTAAACTTAAATCTTGCACGTCGTTATAATTGCAAAATAAGACAACAATTTGAAGCTTGACTTTAATAGTACAATAAAGATTTTTTCATTTTATTACTGCTCAAGAAATATTTTTTACGTATCATGAATCATCTTTTAAATACTTAACTTTACTTAAATTTTACTTAACGACAATTTTAGATGTAATATCCTCCTTTGACACAAGAAATAATTGCAGAATGAGCTTTACTTATAGCAATTGCTGAAACAATATTGCTTGAAACAGTTACTGAAAGAATATTGCTTGAAACAAGTACTGCCCCAAGAAAAGAAGAGATCGCTGCCACTGCAATAGTGACCGCCATTCTGTCGTCACATTGTGACCTGTCTAATACAGTGACACTCATTTTAAAAGTATTTCCGATTCACAAAGCTCCCTTCAGTAGCTTGAATAGACTCACTGATGCAAGTGTATTGCGCATTTTGCTTTATTGCACCTGAGAGACCAGTCGTCACAATACCCTACACATATTCTATACCCTCAATAAACGTGTTACTGGAACATTTTGCCTCTATTCTGAATCCTGGATCCTTTTCGTCTTCGTCAACCCAACATCAAACTGCTCTATGTATACCTTACCCCCTCAATGAGCCCTAGATCAAACTGCTCTACGTACACCTTACACCCTCAATGAGCCCTAGATCAAACTGCTCTACGTACACCTTACACCCTCAATGAGCCCTAGAGCAAACTGCTCTACGCACACCTTACACCCTCAATGAGCCCTAGATCAAACTGCTCTACGAACACCCTGTACCTGAATGAGCCCTTGCATGTCTCGTTCATGTAGTCCCGCGCGCACAATTAACGTTACACGCGCTACAAAGCAGGATGGCAAAACATCTCTCTCGAAACTTTTAGCAAATCCTCGTCGCGTGACCAATACGCTTGCTCTCGAGCACCGCCATGCATAAGAGCTTATCGAGCTGCTTTAGAGCGCCCACTGAAGAAAAGCCTTTATCTAATCTGCGTGTCGAAGTGCCCGAACTACCTTCTGAAGGTGCGGTGTAGGCGCACTGGAGTCACTTAGATCACGAGCTGGATACTCTTCAAATCCACTCCAACACATAAAGAAAGCCTCTTCCACTGCCCCTTGCCCTGCACAATAGACCCACTCCTTTCTATCACAATGAATGAGTATTATGGACGCTGCCCCGCTGAACTATTGTTGTGAGGTCCGCCCGAATATTTGCTTGTCTTGGACTATGGTTGAAGCAGAAGAATACTGTACATGACCGTACGAGTATTCTCTTCTTGCTGCAACCTCACGGGCTCCATCTGAAAAACGATAAGTTTAGGACGCTCAAATGACTTGGGGATGCAAATGCTGTTTGGACTCTTTCAAACACACAGGTTTTTCATGTGTCCTCTTGTATAAATATGTTTTAAAATTTATATCTCTTTTGTTGTCTCGAGACAAATATGGAAGAACATTTCTATTCTTCTTGTCTCCTTAGCAAATAACTTGTAACTCCTTGGCAAATAATATCTAAATTTTAGGGAATATTTGTTATGGTTCACAGACATGAGAGACAGTTTACTGATTTTATACATTAGTTTTGTTACCAAACGATTTTTAAATTTACTTCTATTGCTTTTCAATGGATCCTAAACCATTTATATTTCAAGACGCATCATCATTTTCGGCTGATATGTCGAAAAAAAGACTATTTTCAAAAGTAGTAGGCCAGTAAATGTATAATATGTGTAATTCCCATCTGTAACTGACACTTTCGAGTGTCTCTTCTGTGTCATTAGTTGACATACCGTGTGAGTGTATGAGTCTGTGTGATCACCTCTGAGATGATACACAGGTTAGCAAAAAAAGTGACAGCCGGAAGTAGAACGCTTTACAATTTTTGTTTAGACCAAGAACTGCCCCGCAGTGATCTCCTCATGACTCCAGTTTTTTAGAAAATTGTATTTCGCCAAGGTAAGCAAATCGAGAATTGTCTCTGGCCATCTCCACTTGCACAGTCGCGTAAAAGTGCATCCTTCAGCTCAAGTAAATTCTTTATGTAAGAGACAGTAACCCTCGACGCTGCTGAAAAAAACAGTGGTGTTAGCACTATGGGTACTCGCAACATGTTTGGACTGGACTGGTGTGACCAAACATCTTGTAAATATTCATAATGCAAACGCCTCCATGCTACCTGAGTGTCTGAGACCTGCACATAAAACTTCAATGCGGGGCAAAGAAGCGATAAAATACAAATTAATTCTACGATAGAGTAGCCTTGTGCGTTCCAAAGGCTACCGCTTCAAGAAAGATGTTCGTACATCTGTAAAAACATGCCTCACCCAAAGTATTGTTTATGATCATACAAATTATAAACTTGATAAAAGAGCCAAATTTTCAGTTTTTGCAGCCATCAAGAAGCGTTTGAATTTAGTTATTAGAATACACATGCAAATCGTCTGTCATAGAAGTTGTAATCATATTAAAAAATATTGCATCAAATGGAATATGTTGCAGTGTGCATGTTAAATAAAATTCTAACGGAAATAGATCTACAGTGGAACGAAATTGAGAACATAATCGTAAATATACAGTTTTATCATATAAATTTCATTAAGATTCGGGTGGAAATTATTCAAGAAGTCGTAGCCAAGTTCCGTAAGTCGTTTTCTGAAAGTGACGGAACAACATCACATACCAAGTGCTGTCCCCACACTCAACTATTTTAATAAAATTCAAGCAACACTAAAGCTTCAACCCATTAACTGACAAAGTACTTTTTAGGGACACATTTTCTTATAACTTATTAGCACATAAAGTCATACAAGACATTTTTATGTGACAAAAATGGGACAGCAGTCTTTGAGCACAAACTCCATTGCGATTATTCTTGAGGGTTGTCCATCTGAGGGTTGCACAAGATAGAAACCATCAATATTTTCCAACAAAATGATGGTTTAATTCCGGCACTTATAAGTTAGCCCCAAGCTGACCCCCCTGATAAGAGTCATAGAGCTTTAACTCGGTTTGCTTAATAGTCCTGTACAATAGTTCCACTTAAGTTCCTGTAGAACATAGTAGTGTACTAGAAGTAGTTGCAAATAAAATTCAAGTATTGCTCTAACTGTGAAATAACTGCTCAAGTTTCTTCCCATAACTTTCCTAATTTTCTTCTTGTCTTCAAACGCTTCAAATAAATTTGATAGACGGCAGAAGCGTTTCATTTACAATAATCTTTATAATGGTAATCTCACCTGAAGAGAGATTCACAACTTGTGTATCACAACAGGGATCATGGCGCTTTCATTCCGTTACCAACTATACATCTTCAACGAATCTGTTGGCAAACTTGCAAATTTTACCATCAAAAGAGTTTTATTTTTGATTCTAAATTGACTTTTTTTGGTTTTCTGCAACGTGACGCTAAAACTTCAATGCAAAGAAGAGTAACTGTTTCTGAAATTAAATTATCAACGATTATACGGACATAAATTTTTCTTGGTCCAAGAGGATAATCTTCTAGAACTGAATTTAATCACATTCGTGATGAACTTATCAACGAGTATTCAATTGAATGAAATTTTAATACGTGACGGTTGATCTAGTTTCAAATGAGTGACATCAGTTTTTCAATGCGAGGAAACTTGTCCCAAAGAGACTTGAATTCATTTGAACATGTGTTTTAGATGTTGTAACGACAAATGACTGAAAGAGCAAATGTCTAAAGCGAGAAGCTCAAATTAAAAAGATTTAAGACTTTAGTGATGTGTTTTTGTCGCTCTGAAAGAAGAACGGAACTGTAATAAATTTCCATCACAAAGAATTATATCTGTTGAAAGAATGGCCAAGTATCGTTTTAAAAAATAATTGCATCAATTACACAAGAAGTGTAGTATGATAATTTCTAAAAAATTCACACTCTCACACTTTTCTCCAAGACTACACATGTGTTTTAAGTTAATCTCTTTAATTTGCTTAACGAGTTACCGTTTAAATTCCACTTGGGGGAGTTGCTGAAAAGGCTTACAGTACATGTTGTACGTGTTTGTGCTTGAGATGACTACTTGACACGATCTCCAGAGTATTCCTATCTGCTCCTTATTGGTATTGTTAGGCTATAAATTTCTTGGCTTTTCTTAACATTTCCAGTTTTTGCAAACTGAATACGAAGAATAATCAAATATAATGTTTTACTGTTGCAGACTACGTTAACTTCACATCCCCTATATACAACACGTAGCATGGAATATAAAGACCGCTTCATGTATGCTGTGCAAAGAGACTAGATTGCGCCGTTTCTATTCGAGGAAATTCGACAAGATTGCGCCAGTCCGTTGCAATCTGAGGGAGTGTGGTTGGATCTCGGCATCACGCAGACAAAAACTACGCAAGCATCAGCCCGACCCACAGAGAGTCCGCAGTGCAAGGCACTTGGAGGCGGAGATCGCGCGGTTCTGATATGCTTGGGTTCTGATTCTCCACACCGTCTTGGTAGGAGCTACGATGAAGTTCTGTCTAATGGAGGCACTGGATTATACAGGCCATTAGAAGCTGAGTGCTCGACAAGTTTCTTCGTTCAGTTAATTTTGTGTCGGCGCACATCGGCTCATAAATATTTCGATACGATTCGAGTTACATAATACGAAATCTTTTTTTTCATGCGAAAATAATTTCCTGTTTGAGCAATATTTCTCTTTATATGCGTTCTCATGTATATTTTCCATCGTATGAATTCTAAAAATTAATTACTTTTTTATGGATAGATGGTTTCAGAAAATTTAAACGACTGTTAGGACTCTGAAAATTCGAATTCTTTTCAATATCCAGAATCGTATTCCTAAAAATAATTGTCTCTCTCAAATGGTGTTCAATCTTTTTCACATATACGGTTAGAAGTATAAAATATTGGTGATGTCAGAGTGACGACTACAATGTTATCAGTAGTGAGAAAATCTCGTCAGAAACTGCATCAAAAGAGAAATATGTTCCACACATTTCATTCATTGAAAGAATGCAAGAGAAATTTTGCTTACTTCAAACTGAATAAATGACAAAGAAAGTAACATTGCTTGGCTGCTGATATGAGGTCAATTAAAATTACAACGGAAGAGCAACGCAAACTGTAATGCTATATTCAGAAAAAATCAAATATGATTTGCATTGAGAAATATGTTATGCTTGTGATTATTTTGCATCAATATAACGTATGAATCATAACCAACTATATCATTTTATACCTGAATTAATCCCAAAATAACTATAGCAATGATCTGACTTAAATGTTCAGGTGGGGCTTCTGAATGTGTTCTTTGCAACGTTCAGTACTATCTTGAAAACAAACGCACATCTCTGTTTTCTCATTGACCGAAGAGTGAAAAGACGTCTGGCTTACATACGTAGTCTTGCGTACAGTTTTGCTGTGCATGCTGTTAAGTTATTTTAATATGTTTGTAAGTTCACTAAGTATGTGCAAACGTGTGGCGTTAGCTATCTGGTTAATGAACTTGATTTTGATATAGGAATAGGATGTTTCTTTTTCATTGTTTTGAATGTTTAAATGTCGGACATTAATATTTCAGCTGCATTTTTGTGTTCCTATTTACGACACGATGAAGACATCACACCGTTCAGATAACCGAGTGTTGTAAGATGGTGGTCGACGGCCACTGCAAATGTGTACATAAGAGTTAAACTGAGGCAGCAAGTTCAGTCTCTCATACCAGCTAAACAATTTATTCCTAAGTACCTGGCTGTTAAAGTATACAAGTCCAACACTGAATTGTTCCTCTCACAAGTAAATTCTCTTTACGTGCATGGTTCCATATTGCTCGAAGAAAAAATTAGCTAGCCTAGTGATCAAATTACATGATGATGTCAGAACTACGCCAATTTGGAAAGATTTTCCTAGGCGAATAAGGTAATCTGCCTATTAACTTTATGATGCTGCCGTTTAAGCAACGAGATTTTACTCGGATAACTAAACCCAAGTTGAAGTTAGCTATGAATTTTGTTTATTTTAGTTATAAGGCACAACGATAACCATGCAGCACTACGAATCTACACGGTTGCGTCGATGTTTCGATGTTAAAGTATTATTTTTGAGGGATATCTCTTGATATCTTTTACTTTCCAACTCATTTTCCAAACATTTTCCCAACCATCGCAACAAAAAAAAACAAAATTAGTACAATTTCAAACTACGCTTGACCAGCCAATATAATGCCGGGAAAAATATTATTGTATGTGCAAAGATTTATTTATTTCTTTTAAAACCAGTGTTTTGTACGTAGAACTATAAATACAGTAGAGCGTCGTCGCTGGTGATCAAGTCACTGCAGAGGAGCTGCAAGAACTTGGGACCGTAGGAGCAGCGTGGGGTTTGCACCGAACCAAGCCAAAACTTTGCACCGGTCAAACTAAAGCAAAACTTCATCTAAATGGAACTCACAGTTGTTTGAAAAAAGGACTGTGAAAATAATGGTAATTCACTTTCATGGGAAAAAGTAATTTCCATACGACGATATTCCGTGTTTTTCGACATGGAAATCAGAAAATTTTCCGTGTAGATTCACTTCTGCTCTATTGACCACCTGAGGTCCGAAGAGGACAAGTAAGTAAGTAATATTCCATGTATTACTGGTCATCATCTTATCCAAGAGTAGAAATGTATCAAACATTCAGCGTATGGATTTCCATTGCTCGCTTCCATTTTCAAATAATACATTTTCAGCATTTCCAAATGATGCGTTTTTAGAATTTTCAAATAATGCATTTTCAGCATTTTTAAATAATGCCAATTTTTGATTTAGGGTTTAAGAATCTAAGATGAACAACTGTAAAACTAAGGAACAGTCGTTGTTTTCTATTTACTTGAAATAATAACTGCAGATCTCATGTTATGATGCGGCAACTTTTTGCTAACTCGTATTCATGCTACGGTTCCAATGGCACCAAAGCCATTTCCTCGTGTGTGTGTGTGATCGAAATAATTGCAAGTAATTTTCAAGAAGAGAAACATCAAGTTTTTATCACAACTGTGATATCGTAGTGGACACAACCGCTTCATTATTGATAGTACTCTTTTCTATGTGTTGTGCCTATTTATAAAAGCTAATGATAAGGTTTCTTAATCTGTTAAACGTTATTTACATCATATGATGTTTGTACGAGTTGCATTCTACCGGCAACTTACACCATAATTATGATGTTGATGCGCGACGGTACCACAGCGGCGTTAACATCATATGATGTTATAATGTTTATTAGTTCAATTAGCGTTGTTATTACTATCATATTACAATTGTAATATGACAATAGTATTATTGTTGTCGAGTGAGCGGTGACCGCTAACAGGTTAATTGCCATGTTTACTACAGTATTGTCTTCGTGAGGCTAATATGACACCAGTTTCATTACATCATCACAATCCATCAAACATCCACCACTGAGCGGGAGTTTTCTCTCAAAACTTTTTTCCAAAACTGCATTAAAAAATTGAAATTTTCCATGCACCATTCACTTTAGGATTCCTTTCTACATTCATAAAATAATTTTTCAGCATCTGAGGGTCACTCTGCCTCAGTTTTTATAAAATTTTGTCTTCAGTTAACTGGCAGTTCTTCTAAAAACTGTAGACGCTTTTAAATTTGGCAGAGTGCTGCACCACGCTGTAGTCATTACGTGCTCGAGCAGAAAACAAAGGAGAAATGTCCACGGATGTTGCACATCCTATTTGGCCACTGAGAGTCTTTGTTCTCACCAAATGTTGATGAACTTTTCTTTATCAGAGTACTACTGAGAAGCTTCGAAAGTTAAACTCTAATAATTCAGAGGAAACAAATAAACAAGTGTAATGATTATTTCAATGACTGGAAATTGTATAACACGTTTTCATCTATTGGATTGAAATTAAGGTAAAGGAGATAAACGAAAAATAATTTCTTAACGGGTGAAGTTTCTCTGGGCATTATTTTCAATACAATTATTACATTATCCGTAGGTTCATAACATGTAACACGAATAAGCTTTATCTCTCAAAATTGCATATCTGATTACTTTTTGATAGTTTGTAAATTTGTTCCGAGCTAAAAAAAACAAAATCATAATCAAAAAAAGAATGGAAATGTTCACCCTTCCGCCATCACCTGGTGACAATGTTTGTCCTCAATAAATTTGAATACATTTTATTGAAGGTGTACATGTCGATGGAATAGGACAGAAAAATCATACATCACTCAGGACGGTGATTGCACTCTTACTAAAAGAAAGACCACCATCCAGACCACAGCCTCAATTATGATTATGAATGTAAAAGCCTGAATTTTTATTGAGCAATTGATGATCGTCTATTAGCAATAACCAAATCATTAGCCTCAAGCAGAATATTAATTAATAATAATTGGTCCTAACGAGAATAACAGTTAATGCTAATTTGCGTCTCTGAACATAGCAATCAATACTGATTAGCCTCAACGAATGGAGGCATGTGTGAAATGAGTAAATAGTTATCGTACCACAGCATAAAATATGCATTCATGAAACACTAAATAGATATTCTCTTTACACTTGGAGGGAATGACCTGAATGAGAGATCCACGTCGGCAACACTTTAAGCAAATGCTATGGTGTGACCTGAACGATGCGCTTGGATGGAATAATGGGAATGATTTTAGTTCACAGGATCAAGCAAGCGTTGAACTTTCTGTAACAGTAAGAGAAATAACAGTACGACAGAGTAACACCATATATGTATAGTACATTACTCACATGCTTACACTTGTTAGCGGTCTTTATTAATAAGAAGTTTTTCACTGTGCCAAGTACTTGACTCTAATTTAAAGTCAGAAAAATAAAAAAATGACCCGAAAAGAAACGCCATAGCGTCAGACTAAAGAATACAATATCGTGTGTTTGGGGAGATTGATTATGACGACCAGCTTGTACGTGCATAAACAGAATACATTACTTGATTGCCATAATGCAATTGAGATTGACCTTCAACAGAGAAAGAATGATCTTATATACGTTATATGTCGACTAATTCCGCTTATGTTAATAGGCAGAACACAAATTTCTCACATAAATATGATTATTTGTACAGTATTCACTCAATTATGTTCACTACAGAAGATTCTTTCCAGCTGTCTGCAGAGTGAGGAAAAAACTTTGTAAACACGAATTTGCCATCCAGAATGATGATTGCTAGCGAAACTTGACCACATGACCAATAGTTCAGGGATACGCAACATTATAATACGGATGACAATTAAGAATTGGACCTGCTTGATAACTGCGGCCAGTTGGTCAATAGTCCTTCACGCAACGTGCAGTACATATGATGTGCTCACTTTAAATAGTATTAGAGAAAATTATTTCAGTTGTAAAGAATTACATTACATTTCATTACAAGAATCCCGCTGCCGACATGGTTGACGCGGCTAGAAATATGGCATGGGACTTGGGTAAACAACCGAATAATTATCGAAGTAATTATCCGACCCAAGAATGGGCCAGAAGGTTCGTTCCTATAGCCTCATTCTATTCTATTCTATTCTTACTCTAAGGTTCTTTTTGAGTATGATATTTCTTCGGTTCACGCGAGCGATACAATTCGCAAGATGTACGAGTATTTATCTACAAAAAAATTTGTGTTTCACAAGGTGGTAATTCTGCGTCTCTGTTAATTTTTTTAACTATTTCAGCAGACAGATATTTCCACTATTCTAATATTTAAACAAGAGATACTGCCTACTACGCCTTCAGATATGAGTTTTATTTTTGCTTTATACAAGGGAACTTTATCCCTTTATTGTGAGTGTAGCTCGTCTCACACAAAAGTGCATGACCCTTGTTTAGAGGGTAATTCAACCTCACACATTTGGATACCTTCCCTCTAGCGTTCCCTTAGTCACTCCACGCGAGGGTTATCCTCACCATTCGATGGTAGTTCACTACACTTCCCTCTACGAGGTTAGTTCATTCGTTAGTTATTGCTAAAACATTCACTAGTTGTTGTTTATTTATTCACTGTTGTTGTTTATTAAGTCACTAGTTGTGGGAATTTTTGTTTCTGTTATTTTGAAACTGTAATTGAAATGCTCGTGTGCAGAAAAACCTCGCTAGTTATACGACGAATGAATGCCTTCATTATAAGTACGATATAGAATTCTGATTTCTTTGATAGAAGGGGCTGTGTAAATAGCTACTGTATATCTATTTGAAACTTTTTAGACCTTTGTGCTATCCTTTTATTTAGTTCTTGATTATTTAGAATTATTAGGAATTTCAACGAATACACAATCTGTGCATTGTGTATTCGTTCATATTTTTTTGTACGTATCTTCCTTCAACTCACATGAGCAAGACAAAGTTTTCCATTCATATGGCGTCAGGCTTCGTAAACTATCCCGGAAATTTAATGCTCTTTCCTCTTGGTTCATTTCGCTGAAACGAGTTCTTGAAGCGCTGCAAAAATAGCGAAGTTTAATCACAGACTTCATTTCCTTGCTCCTAAATTAGGGACATTCTCAAAACGTTTTCTAATGCCGAGGCAAAAAGAAGAGTACTGAGGCAGAGTTTCATTTGGTGCTGTTCTAACACGTGATGATCTTTCTCTTTGTGCCATGGAGTTTCAATGAAAATTATTCCTATCTCTAAGGACGTTAGTTATTAACATGATAATGAAAATATATGGGTGATGATAGATTTGAAATTTATAAAATAGTTCAGTAACGATTACAATACATGGATGCTTTAACGATATATTCCAAACAAGCACCAAACGTGTAAATTTGACATTGTGGGTCAAGACAGATGGTACTTCTGTTGGTAACTTGGTCAATTTTCGGAATAATGTAGCCAGTAATTGAAAAATTATGGTTATGCGGATAAAATGAACTGGAATAAATTTGTCCTGTGAAGAAGAGAAGTTGATGCGCTTGTTGCAGCACTTCGACACCAGAACAATTCAATCAATTCTTGTGAAGAACATCCCTGAACTTCCGATATACCGCTGCAGCAGTCAGTGAACAGTGTTTTGTCACTTCAATCAGAATTTTCTTTGCGATGATTCGAAAAGTCGGGCGATGTTGTTGTTTAGATAGTGCAATCTATATTTTCGATATCGAATTAGTTAACCGAGCCCACACTTTTGGAGATTATATTCAATATATGTTACCATAAGCATGGGTAGTAACTACTTTATTTTATTGACACGACAGTAAATTTTCAGTTATGGTATGGTCATTCAAGCATTAAACTCTATGTTTTTGTGCAAAAACTTCTCGAGTCATTTACCATAAAATATAATATTTTCCATTAAAAATTTCAAAATGATATTCTCGGTCCACATCAAGCGTGCCTTTCTGTTCACTTAAAATTCATTTTGTTGTTGTATTCTACAGTAAATTCGATCGTGATGTTTGTGAAAAGGAGTATTTATTCCCCCAAGGGTTGAAACCATCGTAGTTCCACACAAATTTACGTTTACACTTCATGAGCGTGAATTCTTGTTATTTAAACGATATGAACATTCTGAGAATTCCTCAATGTGCCTAATTCTTTTCATCCTTCAGAACTGTAAGCCGTGACAATACATTCAACACGTTAGCTAAGTAAAAACACTCAGAAATTCTTCTCAGTCAATACCTCTGCGAAACCTTTTCACTTTCTCTCAGTAATGCCACGTTTATTTAGCGCGGTCCAGCATTGTCACCGTCCCTGCCACTAACTTCCCATGCTTGCGTCCACTAGTAGCTGTGCTAAGAGGTGTCTGTTACAGGGACAACAGAGGCTTCGGTTACCATTACCGATGGCCTGTGTGTCGGATACTTGAAACAGGTCTTGAGCAAACAGAGTCAGGTGGCTTACAGCGACACTCACTCATGCCCTTACTAACGGGTCACACTTGACACTTCAGGACAGTCACACACAGGCGTGTGGGTGCGAACTAAACGGTGTTTGCCTGTCTGTCTCCATCTCATACGTATCGTAAATAATTGTCACTCTAAGAGATATCTATATTTTGCTTCTTGTAACTTTAACGTGTCGATTTGCAAGCATTTTGTAATTGTACTGTGATTCAAAAGGTCGAAAAAGGTGTTACAAAATAATTCATTTCGTTTCGGGATTTTAAAAAGACAGATTCTAGTTCAAATAATTTTGTATTTTGACAGCATGTGTACACACAACTCAAAGTTTGCATGAAGTATCTATATTCATTTTATATCAACTGAAGAAAAAGAGTTATGTGAAGCAGAAAATGGGTTTCCAGTATTACAATAAGCTTGAACACAGTTGAACAAGCCTGCGTATCCTACATTTCTGGTGGAATTTGTTCACATAGACGAACTGCGGCGCAGGTTTGGGTGTGATACAGAAGTCATAGAAAGGAAGGCTGGCCTTGCAGGTCACAAATGTCGCGAAAAAGAAGGCTGGCATTGCAAGTCACAAAAGTCACAAAAAAGAAGGCTGGCCTTGCAAGTCATAAAAGTCACAAAAACGAAGACTGGCCTTGCAAGTCATAAGGAAGTAGGACCAGGACCTCGGTTGATGTGACCCGCGTCTTGGGATATAAGCAACTCAAAAACTTGACCTTTTCGAGACTGCGTAGTCATTCAAATTTAGATACGTCAATTCTTATTTTATTGTAAATTGAGCCTGATTAATTTAAGTTGCTTTGACTAGTTGGTAACTCGAGATGAAAAAAAGAACTAACGTAGAAGAGAGCGTTTTTAATTACAAACGTTTACGGAACATCAATAATTCATATTTAGTGCTGAAATACAACAAAATCACATCTTGAAATACATCAGAAATAAAACAGAGAGAGATACATTTATCTCCATAATCTAAAATCTATTTATCTTATATTCACACACCAAGTGCAGCGTGTACTTCCACTCACACACACACACACATGCATACACGGAACTATGTCAGTGGCTTGGAGTTATGTATAATTTGATAACACTATGCCCTTTATTTGAGTTAAGCTTATGAGTAAATATGTAGAGCGATTCTAAACTTCTGATATTATGCTCATTATTTGCTTTACCTTGTAATTTGCAATACAAATTAAACATTGCTTCAACCTACTGACATAGTTCTATGTGTGTGAGAGAAAAAGAGGAAGATGAAGTATGCGTTACAATTAGTTCCTGAATGTAAGATAATTAGGTTTTACGTTATGTAGGCAAATGTATGTTTCTTTGGGACATTTTTGGTGTATTCCAAGCTTAATTTTTGTCTTATATTAACTTTGAAGACGATATCTTTGTATTCGATAAGTCTTCATCAAATATTTTCCTATGTACGAGTATGTTAATCCTTTTTTCATGTCAAGCTCGTAATTTTTCAGAAACTGACTGTCCCTCGAGTGTTTGCACCCACTCACAATACACGGCCACTCGAGTGTTTGTACCCACTCAAAATACACGGCCACTCGAGTGTTTGCACCCACTCACAATACACGGCCACTCGAGTCTTACAGTGTACATTATGTTTCTTACACCTCCGCATAAACTTAGAAACTTAAAAAGTGACTGCCTCGTCCATTAAGTTGCGACCACCCTATTCTGACCATCACGCACGTGTACGTTGAGTATTCATGCATCTTATGTGATAAGGTCCTTAACTCTGATCGAGCCCCGACCTAAACTTATGGTGGCTAGCAATTTGCATCATGCTAGTTCAGTTAATTTATTTCATTATCATTATTAATTTAATGCTCTCTACGTCACGCCTTTATAAGCAGAAAATATTTAGCATCATTTAATTCTGAGGGAAGTGTTACCGAGGTGAATTTTGAGAACTTTTAGGATCTAGCTTATTTCCGGCGTGTCTTTCATGTAAAAAGAAGAAAGTACTTCTGCACCATGAGTAAAACCTATCACTTCAACATGTACTAGGAGCTTTATGTTGCATAGAAACTAACACACAGTTAGTTTCAAGTGTACTTCTGTCACGTGAATTGATTGAAATGACAGTGATGAAGACCTACTAAAGTCTCTTCTAAAAAAAAATTCGTTTTTCTCTAAATGATGAAGCACTCCGGTCTACAGAGTGGTGGATTCAAACTTCACTAACACAAAATTCAAAGACGTAAACCCTAAGTTCTGAATATTTTAATCATTGTTATGGTGATATAGTGGTCAATATACTGAAAAACATTTTATTTATTTTTCTTACTGAACAACATTCCTGACAATGCCCCTATCAATATCCACGGGGTGACCTCGGAGGGAGTTGAGGATGGGGAGTGGTAGGGAAGATGGGGAGGAACTGGGAATAAAAGAGAAGGACAACTCAAGGAAACCCCACGTGTTGCGTTCGTGTTATCCTTGTTTGTTGTCAGATTACAGGCATTGTAATGGCGTACATGGGCCTCAAATTTGTGTCAACTGGTTTATAATACTATGTAGGTACGAGTGCAGGTACTTGTTTATAATACGATGTACGTACAAGTGCAAGTACTTGTTTATAATATAATGTATGTATGAGTGCACGTTTTTGTTTATAATATAATGCATGTATTGGTAAAACGTATGTATTGGTATTGGTGAAATACCAATGTTTCACCAAATTCGACCTCTCAACATCCGATCTCTCAACCAATTTATCTATGTTTACCATATTTTGGACTTTACTCAGAAAAACTCAAAACAGAATTACTGGCCCTCGTCTCTAGACATTTTAAAGGCATAGGATTTCATATAATATTAAGAAACAAATTTACAATCGGTTCTTTTTTCAGTTATAAAGACAAACTTCCGTCCACTATACAGGCCTCTCTAGTGTATTCGTACAGTTGTGCACGTTGTGCACCTGAATACGTTGGCATGACCACACGTACACTTGGAGCTAGAATGGCAGAGCATTTTGGAGTTAGTTACCGCACTGGTGCTCGTCTGACCAGTCCGTCTCATTCTGCTGTTCGCGATCATGCAGAAACTTGCAATACGATACCCAACTCTAGTCATTTCAAAGTAGTACGTGCAGCTTCAAGTGTTTTAGATCTTAGAATTTTAGAGTCTCTTTTCATTTTTAAATGCAAGCCTTCACTTAACAACCAGTTAAGCTCATATCCCCTTACCATTATAGGTTCTTAGTTTTGTTTTTGTCATATATTTCTTTTAGCTATGCTTCTGAATTTACGTATGTACATCTTTTTCCCTTTTTGTTTGTTTCAGCAGTGTATGTTAGATTTTCTTTTAAAGAGCTGATGATAGGTGTTAGCCCGAAACGTTCGCACTATAATGAAATATTTATCAGTGATTTTTGCTCTCCTCTTTTTACTAAAATTGAAGAAAATTCCAGCAAATGTGCCTGATAATGTATGTATGAGTGCATGTATTTGTTTATAATACGATGTATGTACGAGTACAACCACTTGTTTATAATTCTATGAACGTACGAGTGCAAGTACTTGTTTATAATACTATATATGTACGAGTGCAAGTACTTCTACGAACACTTGTTTATAATACGGTGTATATGCATGTACAAGGAAAGAACTTAAAAGGTGTGAGGTATGAAAACACGAAGCAGTTCATACAATAATTAGCTTTGGGAGTCCCTGCCTTGTTAACAAAGCTCCTGTTATAAACTGCGCATCATTTTATAACACGAATATTTCTCTCTAGGTAATCGGTTTGAGCGCCCAAAATAATAAACTTTTAAACTTTTTAAAGTGCTTGAGTGAAGAATAAAATAAACTATGTAATTTTCATATATGAAAAAATAATCTCTCCGGTACCATTTTTTTACTTCAATTGAAGCAATCAAGCATTACTGAGGTTCAAGGTAATTTTCTTCTGTCTGAATAATACATGAGCAACTTCACAGACTCTGTAGAGCTAATATATAACAAGCTCTTAGCTCATCGTTCGTACCTGAACTAGATGCATTTCTTGAATTCTGGTTTATGGTGTTATCCATTAGAGCTTACTGTTTATTACGCTAAAATCTAACTACCATTCGGTTTCAATTGAACTAAAACACACTTATTGAAATGTTCAGTACTTCTTAAAAAAACACTAAACATTCATAATTTTCAACTACTCTTTGTTACATCATCGGTAAACATTGTATGACAAAACGAGGCTCGAGAAAAAATGCTGAAAACAAATAAATTCTCAACAATTTGTCTGAAACAAAAGAGAAATTACCAGCAAGAATACATACAGGACGTAATTACATGGATTTCGTAAAAATAGGCAACGGTTTTGCCTTTGGGCTGTAAAAAGAATCGGATACCGACACGACAACGCATTGCCCCACATGTCGGCAGCAGCCAAACGAATTTTACAATAAATGTCACAATTTTATTTTGCATCGTCCTGATATTTGATATTTCCTTATTCCTTGTCATAGAATGTTACTGAATCAAAAGATTCAAAGATGAAATAGTATGAGGCTTATAAGATTTTTTTGCCCAATACATAAGAGCCATTTCCAAAGTTAAAGAACGTTAAAACTCTTTCATGAATTTCAATAGCCTTTTTTGTTAATCGCTAGAACAAAATAATTTCCAAAACTCTGAGTGTATACAGGGTGACGATGAATCTGACAAGCATCGCCGTTTTGTTTAATAATTAAGAATTGATGCGCCGTCCATCAAAGCATGCATTATTGAGTTGACACTGTATTTAACGAGCCCCAGTTGACAAATCTGAGTGTCGAGTTATAACTTGACGTAATGCAGGAGTATCATTGAACACCTGGAAGTTGATGGTGGCAGTTTAACGATCTATTTAATCAGTATAATTATTACCAGAAGCACTGAAAGCCTTGCGAAACTTTGTATGTAAGTGGCCATCACAATTTTCATGTATGCTTGTGAGCAAGACATCACCATAACAATGGCTGCTGCTGGCCTGCATGATCACAATACCACAACAATGGGGCGGACGGTCGGACTCAAGGACGCACAATAGACCATTGTCACCCTCAACTTTTTCTTGTGGTTAAAGAAGAAGCAGGTGCGCGAAATCCCTTCTCTGTATTTTCTTTGAAGATCCGTGAAAGAAATTGTGCTTCTTTTTAACAATGTTTCTTAGTTGAAGGCAAAAACTCCAAGCGAAAAGTTTCATTTTAATATGTTCAAAGCACGTCATTGATAGAACATCTTTCACCCAAAAAGACATTAAAAAATCAAGCCTTAAGTATCGGGCAAATGATGCCCGGTAGAGCATTAACCTACGAGTAGCTTGAGGCTCATCCTCCTGGACACTAATGTGAAAGACTGAACTTTTTACATAATTTTCTCCACGTTAGCTATGCATAATTTTCTCCACGTTAACTATGCATAATTTTCTACACGTTAGTTATGCATGATTTTCAGTGCTTGGTATCTTTAATAGACTGAGTGGAAGAACTTTACAATAACGAAAGAACATTTATTGGTTTGTCAAGAATATTTTCAGTCAATCATGAGAATTATAGCATCCCTGCTTCAGTAAACATGAAAAATATGATTGCGTCATTCATGATAACCGTTGTTGTTTTTAATAAATTAGTTTAGATTCAGACATTTTTCCAGAAAATCGCATGAAATTTCTTTTTATATTTTTGTCATTTTGTGATTGGTGAAAGTATCGTACAATTTCACGTTTGGATTGATAATTTAATACTCAAAATGAATTTTACAGCAAACAAAAATCCTAATCAATACTTGTATTCATATATATTTTCGAAAATTAAAAATAAAATAAAAATAAACCTCTTAACATAATGGCATTCGAAACAAGTATAAAAATACGAGTGTAAATTTTCAAAATCTTGCAATCCTTACACACTTTCTATTGTCTTAGGGTTCCATTTTTTATGGCTAATCGCTTCAAAATGTTTTCGTGTTATAGGCATCACGTATTTCTGATATTAGAATAGAATAAAATAGAATTAGGCTATAGGAACGAACCTTCTGGCCCATTCTTGGGTCGGATAATTACTTCGATAATTATTCGGTTGTTTACCCAAGTCCCATGCCGTATTTCTAGCCTCGTCAACCATGTCGGCATCGGGATTCGAACCCGGGTCTTTCCGCTCGCAAGTAGATTTGCTCACCAGTCGACCAAGCTGGTGATTTGGTCGACCAAGCTGGTGATTAGTCGACCAAGCTGGTGATTAGTCGACCAAGCTGGTGATTAGTCGACCAAGCTGGTGATTACGGTAATGAATATATTACGCTCCAAACTATTTCGAAATGCGAGTACTAAACAGGTCAGTGAACATTCTTCCAGAATATGTGCAAATACTCATCACTTAAGTACCATATCGCTTTAAACTGTGCTTATGAACTCCTCTGTCTGATATTACTTAATTCAGTGTTCAAGTAAATTTTCCATATTCACTACCGTTGCAGTCCATGTTTCATAAAACCAACACATATATCCCAAATTAAGCGTTTTCTTAAATTATACTGAATTATATTTCGCATTTAGCATACACAAGTTATAATTTTAGCAATCCTCCGATTTATTTTACTAAGTTTACAGAAAAATTCTCTCTACTTGAAAACGTCCGCTGCTTTTTCATGAGTTTCTAGCATCAAACGCATGGAACCATCATTTGCAGGCAGTTCAACCTAAGCAGCTCACGTTATCGAGCTTCAAATAAATTCATAATGGCGGCCACGTCAACTAGAGTACAAGGCTAAAATATTCAATTGGACACGTGGAAAGTGCTAATTTACGCAAGCGAAAGCGCATGCGCCATGCAATAATTACGGCAATTATGTCTTGGTCAACATCCATATTAATGATTTCCTAGGTAGCTTAGCTGGTCAAATCACAAATGGATTGCCAGATTTTTGTTCCAATTTTGTTTAACATTTTTTAGAGACCGTCCAAGCGAAACTGATGAGATTTTAATATTACTTAGAATTACTTATCTCGTTTTTTTCAAACTGCAGTGTTATGAGCTTTAACCCTTTCGGTACTGACGGCATCTCTGGTAGCCGCAATCATTTTTCGCCTATTAAGATGCAGAGCAACACGTGTGTCGGTGCAAACGCTGGTAGGGCAGTGCAAGCTACAGTTTGATCAGGACAATGCAGTGACCGTAAAACATCACAAAGCATCTTTTTTTAAATTTGATGTTAAATATGTTGAAAAAGGTTCTGATATTTGCATCATGGTACCGAAAGGGTTAAAATTTCCCTCAGAGTTGGACTGACCCAATCTGTGGATCCTTCCACAATTGGACGTTCATGGAATCATTTGACGTTCAATTTGTTGCGTCGTCTCACGAGTTACGGTAAATACGGGGCTAGGCGCCAGTAGGTGACGTGTAGAAATTGTTTAATATATAATAATAGTTGAATATGCATAACACTAGGAGTGAATCGTACGTGTCTAATAGTAATTTAAAGGAAAACGCTATTCCAGCTCACACAATTAGCTCCAAAACGCTCTCTCCGAATGAGCTCCAAACGTACTCTTTGAATTGGCTTCAAAAGAGTTTTTCAAATTGTCATGAATCGTACTCCCGAAATTATGTCTAAATTAGCTTTAATCAAGCTTTTTCAATTTGCTTCAATCCTACTCTTTCATAGACTCCATAGCCCGAGACACACATGGCTGGGAAGCTTTGAATACACGCACACACTTGTGTTAAGGTCAGACAACCTCACACAGAGTCACTTTGGGCATTAATATATCTTTATGCAGTCAAACAGTCTATGCAGTTATTCATCTCTCTGGCATTGTGTTTCTTACCACATTAACTTGAGACTGCATTTCCATCCTCTCGCCTGGAAATAATTTTAGCTCTTGGAATAGTTTACCCACGCAGCTGCAAAGGCAATGACCTGAAGTTTGATTTGTATAATGACAGTAAATGGGCGTTTTGTTAAGAGTCGATTGATGGGACAAATTACCAGAGCTATCTTATTTAATAGCGAGAAAAGGTCAGCGTTCATTATTAGCGTCTTGAGCATATTTTGATTTGGTCTTTCCGGAAAAATGAAGTGGATATTTGAGCTGGAGAACAATTTGATCACAAGACAACAAAATTTTCTGAAGTATCCAGTGGTAAAAAATTAATTGATCGCACAAAGCTAGAAAAACGAAATGAAGTGAAGTGTTGAGCACACACATAACGCGTTCCCTCTTCGGTTTTTCCACGAGAAATGTTCTTTAGTTTTCTTCACTTGCAAAAACTACTTAATTTTTGCTATTTTTCTACATAGTTGTTTCACTTTTCTAAGGCAACGCGTAAAGTACAACGCGTATTATACGTTTTTATGAGTTCTATGCTTGGAAGCGCTGGACACTTGCCCTCACAAAATCTACGGACTTTAGCTCCAGCGTTCAACTGACGTCTGCAAAGTAATGAACACGATAGTCTGCTTTCAGCTCTTATCTGTTACAAGAGACTTCGGTAAGAAGTGATCTCTATTCAATATTATTTCAATAATCAGTTGGTTCAATAACAGAATCTCGTATAGTTCCGGATCATATCCTTACCAGATGCCGCTACCCTCTTCTTTCCAAAATATGTACATATATGATTTATGAATTCAAAATATCGATTTTTTAGATTCAGCGTCTTCAAATCTTTTAAAATGAAGTGCAAGGATTATTTCATAGTTTAGATAGTGTGCCAGATTGTGAATGATTATTCAAATACATAATTGAACAACATAAGAATTATTGGGTTTGTCAAAAAGTCCATTTGTCCCAAAATTAACTTTTTTCCGTAAAAAGCTCTTATTCCATAACCACAAAAAATTTTATCAGTAAAATTAACTCCAAACTACAGCATGAATATTATTTGGCTTCTACAGTAGCAGGGTTTTTTCAAGATAGGCGTTTTCAAGTCATTTCCAAATCTCAGCAAAACTCTGCATTCTTCTTCAAGTTTTCTGCACCGGCGGAGAATATACAAAGTGTAACAATTTCTGCTAGAAACATACACACCTACACGCACTCATACATGTACACATACATACATATATAAGCACATGCATATGTACAACACACATACTGTCTACTTTACACTGCTGAACTATGTTAACCGTTTCTAACTAGTAATAAAGTCTGAAACTACTGTCACAACTACCCTCACAACTACCCTCACAACTACCCTCACAACTACCCTCACAACTACCCTCACAACTACCCTCACAACTACTGTCGCAACTACCCTCACAACTACCCNNCTACCCTCACAACTACCCTCACAACTACCCTCACAACTACCCTCACAACTACCCTCACAACTACCCTCACAACTACCCTCACAACTACCCTCACAACTACCCTCACAACTACTGTCACATCGTTGAGTGTCATTGGATAACTAGTAACTAGTTCTCAAACTGGGCTAGCGGTTGTGGGCTTAGTCTTAACATTATGCATTTATTATATAGGGAATTATATAATGCATGCTACATGTATACTCCTAATTGAATACTGTTCCATGTAAATTCTCTCAAAATACCCCTAATTAACTCGCTGAAATGAGAATTAGTCTCTGGAATTGTTGTTCCAAACGCCAAAATTACAGCACAAGAAAAAAAATTCAACACTAAACTCTCCTCCGATTCCCCTTCTTATTTCTGTCACGAACTATGCCTAGTGTTCCCAATAGGTTACGGTAAAATCGAGAGTTTGTTCTTCGCATTCGCTTAGTAAACTAATTTGAAAATAGAGCCAGAACTCAGTGCAGTGCTGGGTGATATTGGGGATTCTACGGACTTTTTTACTCATTCCTTTTCTGCCTCTGACATAATCCTCTTCGTCTGATCCTGATCTTCAGCCTGAGTAACACCTGACAACCACCTGCCGCCATTGAGCAGCCCGTGCTCTGTGTGTTTGTGTTACCCATTACTGTAAGAGGTCTTGAGCAGCCCGTGTTGTGTGTTTGTGTTACCCATTACTGTAAGAGGTCTTGAGCAGCCCGTGCTCTGTGTGTTTGTGTTACCCATTACTGTAAGAGGTCTTGAGCAGCCCGTGCTCTGTGTGTTTGTGTTACCCATTACTGTAAGAGGTCTTAAGCAGCACGTGTTGTGTGTTTGTGTTACCCATTACTGTAAGAGGTCTTGAGCAGCCCGTGTTGTGTGTTTGTGTTACCCATTACTGTAAGAAGTCTTGAGCAGCCCGTGTTGTGTGTTTGTGTTACCCATTACTGTAAGAGGTCTTGCATCATGGGGTTTCTACAGGATATCAATTTTAGCTCAAATTTAGCCGCTGTTGTCCAAGGATGTTCTCAAAAACAAAAACTCTTCACCATATGTAGTACTCTAGTAAATTAATTTATTCCTTCTCATAATGCTCTAAGAAAAAAAGGTATTTGTTTAAATGGTAAAATGAAAATCTAATAATAAAAATCAATTCCTTCAGGTCATGATAAAAAAAATCTAAATGAACTATTATGAAAGTCATACATTTTTTATGAAGGAGAAAATTAACGTAATAAATTATTTGCCAATAATATTCCTCTTTCAATTCATTTTTTGTAGGAAAAATTGGTAATGAATATTAATAGAGAGACTACAACTGAGGAGTGTTGGTCTGACCAGCACCGTGATTTTGTGATGCAGTGACTGTAGCTCAGTGCACGAGCTGCCATTTAGAGTTGTTCTTTTTGTCGCTTAATAACGATTATTTATTCGTATATATGTCATGATATCATATCTATTCATCAAAAGTTTTCATGTTTCCGATGATAAAAACATGTATGTTGACTCTCTTTAGGGTATCATAAAAACATTTCAACGAAAGTACTGCATTTCATAATGTTTTATTGAAAATTTTCTTTGCGGTTTTGTGGTAGTGATGGCTTTCAATTTTACTAGTGCAAGACCAATGATAAAATTTTACTTCGCCTTGATCAACATTCGGTGTATTTACCAATCATAATTTTGATTCCTAAAATAGTTAAACAGTATTTCTTATTCATTCAGAGATATATTTGAGCAAATGGTAAGTAGTAATTTTAAATTAGGTTAAGGTACTCACTGTCCAATGACCCACAAATAAAAATACTGAAACCCAGTTATCTAGCAAATTAGAACTACCCGCAAGCGTCTTAATCGATAATTGGCCCACGTATCTCCCGAAGAACAACCATTTTACTAAAACAAAAATTTTATGGTTGAACACGAGTAAATGTGAACCACATTAGTTAAGAAGAGAGCCAAGTAACGATAACGCTGGTTATCGGGACCTGCGTTACACCTGTCACACCCCTCGTAACACCCTTTGAAAATGTCTTTGTGAAGCAACTGTTCAGGTGTGACACTAGGAGTCCAGTTGCAGCCTGTAACAGTTGTAAGATCTCACAAGCACTCGTTTTGTGGCCGAGAGTCTCAGGTTCCGATTCAAGAGATTAAACTCCATAGAAGTCTTAATAAAGAGAAGCCTGTATTGTTGGCTTCAGCTCTCTAAGATGTTCAGCCCGCAAGGTGTTGTGTACTGCCTCCAGCTTTACGCAGGGGAGTATTTCATTATTTTGCCTGTACAATTTCTTTCAAGTAATGTGAGAATACAATTAATGTAGTGTCTAACACATGAGTAATATAGCTAGTTCAGTATATAGTTTAACTAGAAACTAAGCTATTGTGTATAGAGCAAACAGGCAGATTTTCATTTTAAATTAGGGTAATTTTAGATTTTTTAAAACTTACGTGTGGAGAGGATTCAAATCTTTCTTATTTCCAGTGTACCTTTCTAGCTTTGTAGCGCATAACACACTATAACCTTCAGTAATTTGAATAAATTTGCAAAACGTGTTCCATTCTTATTAGTAGTAGGAGAGAGCAAAGAGAGCCATTCTTTTACATTTCATACGCTTTTTTCTGATAACGGAATACAATAATCAATTTCACCTTTATCACCACTAATACTGTTTTAAATACTGTCAAGTCAATCCAAAAGAGTATAAAGTCCTTACTGTTGGCTTGTGATTACTTCACAAGCCAACAGTAAAGACTTTATACTCTTTTGGATTGACTTGACAGTATTTAAAAGAGTATTGATGGTGAATCAGCCTTGAGCCAACATTTATGTATACAGGAGTAAATCCCAATATTGTCTTATGAAGACAAACTTTAGCTTTTTATGATAGCACAAGCTTCACTCGACTTAACAAGAAGAGTGTGAAATTCTTAATATTGGCTCATTAGGAGAAAAATCAACATACATTTTCCTTCATGGGACACTTTGAGTGACTATCAATACTGTCCATCAAATTTTCTCTTCATCGCAGTCGTTTTTTCCATTGTTTCAAATTCCCTTCACATCTTCAAGGCTATTTGATAAATTACTCTTCATAAGAATACTTAAAAAATGACATTAGGATACCAAAAGAAAACGTGAAAAAACGGCTGCGTTCGAGGGCTTCGAGTGGTTATTGTTAGAGCATGACTTGTAGTTTGTACGCCTGAGTCACAAGGCCGAGTTTAGAACTAAATTTATTGCATTAATGTTGCCAGACCATCAGACAGTCAGAGCGAGTCCAAAGTTGTTTGTTCGTAAAGATTAATTTGGTTTAAACAACGGCTATGTTAAAATCACATAAATAATCAAGCATAAACAGTTCATATTGGTTTCCTTGCATACCAAATATATATTTAAGGAAATTGTTCTAGTGTGTTGCCCAGAGTTACATGGGTGCTGTGGCTCATGAGTGTTTAAAAATTTATAGTTTAAATTGCCCTGAAACAAGCGCGTTCCGTTTGTACTGAAGTTCTTGATGCGCTACTGACTATTGGAAATGACATCTACGTAAAGGAAATTCCAGCTGTGTGGCTTAGGAGAATTGTCAATCTACGATTTCAAAGGTTACCAATATAATTTTCTAATTCTAATTTATAAACGAAGGGCCTGAAAGTTTAACCTAAAACGTATTCAGAGGTAATCTGTCCTTTGTTTAGTGACGTTGTCTCACCATATTTAAGTGCTTACTTTTCTTACATGCGTGATTAGCCGAGCTCATTTGGGTTTTAATGATTTTGCATGTTTCATGATTCGTGTCGTATTTCAAAATACTATCTGCATTCATAATTCATAGTATTATCTGCACTCATAGTTCATAGTACTATATCCACTCATATTTCACAGCACTACCTACACTCACAGTTCATAGTACTATCTGTACTCATAGTTTCTACTTCTTAATGCATTCATTATTCACTGTGTTTCGTGAATTCATCAGTCTCGACAGACTTGCCCAATCGGAAGCCTCGCGGTTCTCTGATTCGGAACAGGCGGTCGTTGTGCTGTGAAGTCGAGCGACTTCATTTCTCACACTCCACACCTCGAAGACTTTCAATGACTTCCATTGAGTCATTACCGCTCGATTATACAGCATCGACTTCTTCATTATATCGCAATTACTCGCCGATTATACAGCAATTACTCAGGTATTATGGTGCAATTACTCGCCGATTATACCGCAATTACTCAGGTATTATGGCACAAAAGGCACCCATCACACCACCGTCACTCGTCACTGTATCAGACGCACATCGTGCGCGTGGGCGCCCGCTGCTCGATCATCTCGATCATCTCGTTCAGATCGTGACCAAAAGATCAGCGATTATCTTTAAACTTCAGCTACTGTTTGGAAAGAGTTCAGAGTTTGAGCTCGTGCTTAGGAACTGCTTTTGCGTTTCACGTATCATTTCAAAATCACTTTATCACTCCAGGTCTTGTTCGTAAATATTTTTCAGCTTTACGTGTTATCTGGAGGTAAGAAATCCTCCCTATTGCCTTGCAAGAAAAAAATTCATTTCAGTGCGGAATTTGGCTGTCAGTCCAGTTCTAGTTTGGAAGTAGTTCGCCTTTCCAGTTCCTGTTTGAAACAAATTCAGCTTTGGGTTAGCACTTGTTTTCCATTCTAGTTGCCAGTTGAAAATAGTTTATCATGCAGTTTTTAGTCAAATCATATCTTACCGCTCCATATCGTTCCTTTGATAGAAATATCGATTTTAGTCTTTACTTCACTGTTTTAACTCTTGTTTAGGTGCACAGTGCAACTAACTTTATCAAAACTTGAGTTCCAAAAAAGTTTTTAGCACTTTTTGAAAACTTGTGTGGCTTGTACTGTGTTTTTGAGACGAGTTATTTTCAAGTTCTATGTCTTCAAGCATTTTTGAAGTTCATCAGCTATATTTTGGCTGCTGTTTGGAAATTATCTCAAACTATATTAACAAATTATTTCCATGAGTTCATTAATGTTAAAAAATAAATTTTAGCTAACATTAAAATTAAAATGTAATTGTAACGCTAACCTTTGATCTAAAAGTGCAGCTAAGAATATAATTTATTTCAAGCAAGAATTTTGATGCTTTCAAAATAACGTTGAGATGATGCATTCAAAAACATAAAAAACAATCATCTGCTCCAGCGTTTTGCCAGCCTTAGGGCTTTCGTGAAGAAATGTTGGTTAATAGTTCCATGGAATAAAATACAAATATTTATCTGATTAAATAGACCAGCTCCTAAGTCGATTTAAGGCAGGAATTATCATGAAATGAAAAAAGAAATCGAGTAAATAGTACAAAGGTTTATTTTGATGCCTCTTAATACTTATACGGGTAACTTTGATGTCTCATAACTCCTGTACGGGTAATTTTGATGTCTCATAACTCCTGTACGGGTAACTTTGATGTCTCATAACTCCTGTACGGGTAACTTTGATGTCTCATAACTCCTGTACGGGTAACTTTGATGTCTCATAACTCCTGTACGGGTAACTTTGATGTCTCATAACTCCTGTACGGGTAACTTTGATGTCTCATAACTCCTGTACGGGTAACTTTGCTGTCTCATAACTCCTGTACGGGTAACTTTGATGTCTCATAACTCCTGTACGGGTAACTTTGATGTCTCATAACTCCTGTACGGGTAACTTTGATGTCTCATAACTCCTGTACGGGTAACTTTGATGTCTCATAACTCCTGTACGGGTAATTTTGATGTCTCATAACTCCTGTACGGATAATTTTTGATGTCTCATAACTCCTGTACGGGTAATTTTGATGTCTCATAACTCCTGTACGGATAATTTTTGATGTCTCATAACTCCTGTACGGATAATTTTTGATGTCTCATAACTCCTATGCGGGTGATTGGAATTTTAATTTCATTAAAATGAAAGCCTCATTTTGAGTCAGACACCGGTTTATTTTATCTGGAAAGCATTCTTACTCTTTGCATTTTAAGATATAAGCTATATTTTACTTAACTGTGAAATTGACCTTTATTCTTTATAAAAACAAAAAGAAATTAAGTTACAATAACTCCTTTAAAATCTGTTGAGCTCTCGAAACAGTTTTTTCTGGTAGAGTTTAGGTGAAATTGGTTATATCCATCAGAAAAATAATATCAGATTAGATGCAGAGCAAATTACTTTCATCAAAGCCTGACTAAACAGTGGTTCATTACAAGCAAAAACAAGAGGCTTTGTAAAATAATCTATTTCTACGAGTGAGTAAAAGTTCATTATTTTCTACACATAATAATTTATGTTTTCAAATTTACAAGCACGAATTGCGCTATAAACATCAGTTTGTAAACTCTAAGTCAAGTATGGCAAGGAATGACTAATTGGTAATACATGTTCGTAGCAGTCTACCATCCTCTATTTGATCAAAAACGACAAAATATCAGAATATGTGACAATGTTATTGAATAAAATTTAAAGTGCGGGGTAGAAGAAATTTTTCATATGGATATATGTATGTTTGTATTCTGACATTTTTTTTCCCAGAAAATTTGTGACTTACCCCAGCGCAGCTGCTGTACTTATAACCACCCTCACGGAGCACCTGAAGGAACCGAGCCCAGTGACGCAGTTCACTCGCTTCAACAGCTCTAAATTCCTGTATTACTATCAGTGCTGCATCAGCGCTTATCGTCGAGCTTTTACTGAAAATCTGGTGCGTTATCGTCTTCGTATCGCAGATTACGGTGGTATTAGCGTCGGTGCCTCCTGGAGGTGTCAAAATTGGAGCGGTTGCTGGAGTTCTGTTCTCTCTTTTGTGGTCGGTGATGGATACTAGGGAGCTCGAGTCATAAATAATGCTGCCAACACGTTAGCAACTGAAGTTCAGTTAACACAAAGGTGTCCAACATGTGATGAATACTTTAAGAGGTTCAAATAAACAGTCAAACAAGTTGGATTTATTCCAATAATGTTCGTTATTTTAATGATATTTCCGTCAATAATTATGTGGTGTGTTTAATAGTAAGCAATCAATCTCTAGTGATTCGTAATATATGTGCATATAGATTTATCGATTAATATCTCCCTTCGTAGAAATCAGATGAGTTTTCTTGCTACTTTTGACAAGCACGGACGAATGTACTACAAGGATCTGAGCTACAGTAACTTACTTTCATTACTTCATTCTTCATTCAGGCACTTTTCGCTGCTGTATGTACAAGCAATATCCTAAATAACCTTTTAAATAAAGTTCACTACATGTTCATCCACGGCATTCATGTACAAAATGCACGGCGATGAGACTTGTAGTTCAGCCAAACATCTTCCACCCTAGAAAAGACAAACCGAGAACAACTGCTCTATTAATTAACGTTCAACATCGAATATGTTTCTATCAATTTATTTAGTTTTCACATTGAACTTCCATTTATGTTTCACCAGGTCACAGTCGTGCATCTCCTTTATTATCATACGTTAAAGAGTTTTATTATGCCACAAAGAGAGTGTGTTTTTATACCTTATTAAGGAATAAGAAACAAATGTTTTTTTAATTATTTCTGCCTTCACAGAAGCTTTGAAGTTGCACAATATTGTAGAAAAAAGATAAATTGCTTCATATAAACTATCCAGATTTGAAGTTACTGTATTCATTGATGATAATTACCAGGTCATTTCTGTAAAATGAAGACAAAAAATTACAAATCACTGGAACCAGACCCTTCTGGAGGTGAAACTACAAAAACTGCTACTGTGACTATAATAATTATCATTATTTTCATTTGCCAATGACAACTGAACAACGGCAGCCTCCTTGAAGCAACTGGCAGCTCTGTATTCTCAACTACTGTTCATCCAGAGGACAATGAGAGAATATGCGCGCATACTTCGCATTACTCGAAGCTTTTCACTCATCATATCTATCAAATGCTCAACAGCGCTGCAATAAATTAGGACGTAAAATTGTCCCCATCACTTACACAAACTCTCGTAACCGACGCCATTCTCCCGAACAAAAGCGGTCCTTCAGCACGATTTTTTCAGTTGCATTACTATTCTTAGTCCTAAGGAGTGGCACCAGTTTGCTTTATATCACACATTCTGCTAGTGGACAATCTTTTGAACCAATTTTTCATGACCTAAAAATCTTGAGAGACACTGGACGGAATGTTTGTCTCTGAAGAGTTCAGTTAGAAAGACTATTTTCTGTCGCTGGAATAAAGTTGACGGCAAATCTGTGTATTTATGAGCAAAATAAAATTATGGTCAATATCGCTAAGAAATAAATAACATTCATTCTCTGGCATAATTGGTATTTATAATCATTTCATATATTGAGTTTTATTTTATCTTTAAATATTTACAATTATTTACTTAAAATAAAATGTACTGACACTTAGATATAATTTAAATTGAATGAATTCACGATTCTGAAAGTTTCACGTGTCTTCAGAATTTTTATTTTTTGATACATAAAACCAGCTTTTTGTTTAAAAAATGTGATGAAGGTTGATGGGAAAGTGAATCGGAACACTTATTAATCTTAAACTATTCATGTTCATTCACATCATTTACTTCTCTATACCTATAATTATTTACTTTATCAATGAATATCATTTCCTTCAGTTAGTATCATATTCCAATACTTATCTGCTGCTACAATTGCTCAACTGCTTGTATGTCATATGCCTCTTACATGTAACTTAATTATACTGTTGGCAAAAGCCTTCACTCAACACTCTAAATTGTGTGTACGCACTCTAGACTCTGTACACTCACTTTAGACTCAATACACACACAAGACTACACACACTGTAGATGCACGCTGAGTTCCGTTTACTATTTTCTTTTAAGTTTTAGGGAGTGCATCATCGTGCAGATAATAATAAAGAACTTCTCTCCATAAATGGGAAAGACACTAAGGCCTCACACTAACATATATATATATATATATATATATATATATATATATATA
>VCRD01000550.1:119629-158807 GCA_006783055.1 Trinorchestia longiramus
CCTAGCAGCAAAAATTACATTGCAGTGCAAGTCTTTTTAACTGGCACCCATGGGACATTCGCAGTTGCCGGTTAATAAAAAATGCCGTTATTGCATGCGATCCCTTAAAAATCACTCAAGACCTTATTTAAACCTCCTATTATATCACCCAAGTAACCACAAACAATTCATAAGCCCGTTAGACATAAAAGGAAAACAATATCGATTGCAAGTGCCGGTTAAAACGAATTCTACTGTATCATGAAAGTGCAGCCTTATACACGTCTGTGAACGCTACAACTTATATGATAATTTAAAATTTGTAATGAGTTTGCAGTTAACAGTAAATTACCTTTGAATGATTTCAGATTGGACGATATGATTGCGTTGTTATGTACGTACGAGTATGTGCTCGTCATTGTAGAAGATTGCTGTACGCTATTCAAAGGACCTATTTACAAGAATATAAGAGTAAGTACATACTGTTAACCATACAACTCTTCCGAAATTTGAGCACAATCGCATCAGTCGTACGAAGCTTGACCGTCGTTATGTGGGTTTGCGTTATGAACAGATGGACGAATTCAAAACTCACGTTTGCGCTTACTTAATTATTTAAAAAGTTCTGAAAGTCTGCGGATATTCAGTCCCATTATCAAATTTTGTCTGGCATCGAGCAGAGTTATTGTAGTATAATTGACGTAATTAACGCTTGAGTTGAATTGAGTTGGTGTGTCATAAAATTGACATATTATTATGAGAGCTAATGGGTCATATACCTCACCTAATGTGCCTCATAATTGACTTATGAACTAGTAATGGACATGGATTTATGGAATTGATTACTTTTCAACTTAGGAACAATTTAATTCTATTGAAATGATTTCGATCCACGAAAAAACTAGATAGACCAATTTTATAGATTTGCATTTGAATATTTTCAGGGGAATTTTTGTGTGATTGTACATAAACAAATTTTCTTATTCACATTCCGTGGTCTTACTATTACCTTAAGTAACATTTTGGAAAAACACAAAAATAACTTAAGAGAATGAAAAAGTCCTCCCATGCATGGTGAAAGAAATACAATCCCCCCAAGTTACTCTAATATGCGTGACTCCGTCTCAAATAAGAGGGGATTGTACAGCACTTGTAGTAGGCTTATGTGTGTCCAGTCGGTCTGTTAAATGGAGCGCATGGACGGCATTGGGACGGGAAAGTGGAAGGGTAACTGCACTTCATGAGATTGTCCGATTGTGGAACAGATTGCAGAATAATCTTAGTGACTTGTCCTTTTGCCTCTAGCCTTGTTGTAATCTATATCATAATATTGATCACGTTCCTTAATTAACACTTATTCCTTCCATATGCAATTCAGTGGAGCAGGCGAGAATTTTCATTTTTGAGTTTCAGACGCACATTTGTCTCATTCAAAGCAAGACAAAAATTGTTGATTTTTCTTGAAGCTTAGCATAATATATGTAAAGTAAGTTTTAAAAGCTAGAAGTAGAGAGGTTAATGACGTTTGGATGGATTGTGTTATTAAATATTGCTTCAAAATACGGTATGAAGAAATAATAAGAAGAATGGCAGGATTTAGCACAATTTGCAAATTAACTCTTCATTTTGAGTTAAAATTTTTAATTGAAGTTGAAGACATTCTCGCTGTAAAAAAACTTAGAACTGGGATAGTAAAACCCTAAAAAATTATTAATAAGCTAGAGCGATTTTGTTTTCGATCTGGTAGGCATTTATATAACGCATTAATAATTATCTGAGTAAAAATAAAAAAACAAGATGCCCAATCAAATTAAGCTGTGACAACTGCAAGACTTTTCCCTAAAGACAATGAACTTGCAGAAAAGAAATGGGAAAAACGGTTTTCATCTGCTGAAGGATGCTGAGTTTATTTCAATACATAACTAAAAAATATGGTAGGTGATTGCTAAAGTACATGACTGCTGGTATAGATGACTACCGTGGTAGATGATTACCGTTGTAGTGACTGCTGTGGTATATAACTGTTGTGATAGAAGACTTCTGTGGTAAAAGACTACTGTGGAATGAAGCATAATTAATATGTACAGCAAGAACTTCTTTATAATCATGAACAGCATTACGATAAATAAGACTTTCGGCTTCACGCCTGCTCTAACTGACACTGATGGGTAACGTATGCCTCAATACTTGTGATTTGATTAGAGCGTTTGTCTAAAAAATTACATTGACGTAGCGTATAAAATGCTTAGATATTTGGTCAACGAAACCAAATTCACTGATTTTATCGAATCGAAATGCTCAAATGTATAGTTATTCAAGCTCTCCATGTATGTTTCATTTAAGTCTACATTATCTCTTCGTGTTTTGTACTTACGTTAGAACTTAAAACACGCGTATAATAGCTTAAGAGCCAAGCTATCGGCGTTGCTTGGTTAGTTCGCTAATCTGAAAATTTCAGAGAAAACGCAATGCCAAGTATTTTATGTATATATGTAAATGATCTTATCAGAGGACAATTATTTAAAAAAAAAATGCTCGGAAAATTCTGCACATGGAAAACTGGTCAAGAAATTATTTGAAATTTCATCATTTTCAAGAAAACATGTTTAAAAGAAATTGAAGGTTTTGAAAAATTTTAAGTGTCAGAAAGCCTCAAAATTGAAATGTAAATAAAAAGCAAAACCGTCACAAATGAGTGTTGAAAAATTCTGAGCAAAAAATGGAAAAATACCTAAAACTGGGAGTGTGAAGTGGATGAGTCCATTAAACATTTCCGGAAGGAGAACGATAAAGAAATTCACCTTCGACGGAAACGATTCAACGAAAAGGGAAAATTCAAGTGCTTCCTGCTAAAAATTAGTTTTAGTAAACGCCGACCTTTTTCCTCTTGAAAGTGCATGAAAAGAAAGTCTTTGAAGAAGGGACTTCAAGAAGGATTGTGTTATTCAGCAGGATGAAGAGTCGCTGGATTCCCTAGACAAGATGAATGAAGTCTCTGTGGTGCTGGAATGTAATTTGTAGGTGGGGAAGTCAGAGTTATTTGTGGATTGTGATGGAAGTTTTAAATTGTTAAAAGTATCTGAAAAATTTCTCAAGAATATAAATTTTCACAAGAAAATTAAACTGTACACTTAAATTCAGAAAATTTGAAGCGAAATCAGCGCTGAGTTCAATAGATGAGAACTTGTTTATGGTTTATTGTTTAGATGACACTATGGTTGATATCGAACTTAGTGCAAGCGACAGAGTTTACTAGGAAGTGAGGACTACGGGACTCTGCGCTTCTCTGAATATCACACCATAAGGGATGAAAGAGAATAAAGTTCACGCAAGAGATATTAGTAAGCAAACTGGTAGAATCAGGAAATGTGATGATGAAACTGAATACGGAAAGATGATGCCTATGAACAATAAAAAACCAACAATCTAATAAACAGAAATATATTTTTTTAAATTCATCAAAACAAAATTAATGCCTGGAAGGAAAATGTAAGAACACAACAGCTAAAGAAACGTGTTGAAAAAGTAAGAACTACTGAAATAAGAACAAACAATTAATAGTCAGGTCACGACCAAGGGAATTTCTATAAAATCCAGAATAAATGGAAACATTTGGGTAAGAGAAGCGTTGTCTGAGTGACGGAGCCCGGATCAAGATCACATCTGGGAGAGATCTCAAGGATCTGATCACGATCAGAGGCGAGATGGGGAAGGTCAAGTCGGAGATCAGTTGGGATCAGACTGCAGGACTGGACATAAGTGATCTTCTGCTTGAGAAAACAACTCGATCTTTTGCCCAGCTGGTCAGATTTGTACAGCTGGTGCTGCTGGTGTTGTACAGCTAGTGCTGCTGGTGCTGTACAGCTGCTGTTGTACAATTGGTGTTGCTGGTGTTGTACGGCTGGTGTTGCTGGTGTTGTACAGCTGGTGCTGCTGGTGTTGCACAGCTGCTGTTGTACAATTGGTGTTGCTGGTGTTGTACAGCTGGTGTTGCTTGTGTTGTACGGCTGGTGATGCTGGTGTTGTGCAGCTGGTGCTGTTGGTGTTATACAGCTGGTGCTGCTGGTGCGGTTGGTGTTGTACAGCTGGTGCTGTTGGCGTTGTACAGCTGGTGCTGGTGGCTTGTGACGCATTCGTTTTTATTTTGATGTAGAGGATAGCTTATATGGATGTGTTTCTTATGGTGAACATGGAAGTAGTATTGACAGTTAAGAGGAGGTATTTCCATCATAAAGTGTTATAAGGTGGATGGAGTATTATATAAGGCAGATGGAGTGTTATTTAAGGCTGATGGAGTGTTATATAAGGTGAATGGAGTGTATTATATTGTGAGCAGGGAAATGGTAGTGGTAGTCAAGATGTGTTTCCATTAACGACATTGATGTTTTAGCTGGTTGATGTACGTTGTCGTCAAATTCGGTGAGGTTTTCTGCCTGTTAATGATAATTTTATTGTTGTACCAAATGTCAGTAGATGGATCAGACTTTCATGCATGCAATTTCTTTTTTTCATTTATTTTGATCGGTCGCTCCCGTTTAGATTTTCAATGTCTTATCCTTCTGCCCCACGACCGGTGAGACTGAACAGTGCTGCCGAGTAGGTAACCTTGTGACATTGAAACTTAGATTTGTGATATTTGTTTATTCTTGATTAGAGAAACTGTTTTTTTCTCATCAGGCCAGACCTCTTCAGCGGCGCCTTTACCTGTGTCAGTTCAGCATAGGTTAGATAGAAGAAAAAGTTAGGTAGTTGTCAACATAGAGGAATCAATTCGTATAATCTGATAGAATAGAATAGAATAGAATGAGGCGATAGGAATGAACCTTCTGGCCCATTCTTGGATCGGTACCCAAGTCCCATGCCGTAATTCTAGCCGCGTCAACCATGGCAGCAGCGAGGTTCGAACCCGAGTCTTCCTGCTCGCAAGCGGATTCGCTCACCAGTCGACCAAGCTGGTGGTAAGTCGACCAAGCTGGCGGGAAGTCGACCAAGCTGGCGGTAATAGGCAGCTGACGCTCATCATATCTTTAGTAATGCGCCTTCGGGGCCACCTGAACATGGTTTCTGTTCCTTTACAATCCAACTATTCTGTCGCCATCAAGTTTTCCATGAATTAAACTTGTTCAGTGATTAAGTCATTTTTCAAAATAGGTTAGATAGAATCATACAGATTCGAGCTGCTCTGTCGCTGGCAAGCCTTCTGTTAATTTAACTAGTTCATTGATTAGTATAACGTCCAACATTGTATTTTTTTGTTAATTGTAAATTATTACCAAATTCTATAAATATTATTCATTCTTCTTCCTTAAATAACGGTCGTGCAAGAGTCTAAAGCCATTCACCTGTTAGAACCTTAGGGGAAAAACTTATGCCCTTACACTAAGTCAATAAAACACAATCGAAAACAATAAAACAAAACAATAAGCGTAAATAATTCGTTCAGCTTGACTGCAATAAAAGTCATCGTTGTTGACACTAAAATAGAAAAATCAAAGTTCAGTTGTTGAGCCAGAGTGCAAAATCAACCCAATTGTTGTTCATTGTTCTTCACCATCCGTACAAATGCTGTAAATTCAGATGATGATGAAAACCTCTGCAAAGCAATGATAACACATCGGATTTAAGGTAACACATTCATTGCAGTACAGTCAAAGCTTTCTAGTGACTGTATGTACAAAGTAAAGATTTGCACCTGCTAGGCAACCGCAATGAATGTGTTAAAGTTGATCAGCTGTTACAAGGTAGCAATAACCATTAAATGTTCGTGCGTCATAACCAATACAAACTGAATAGTTACATATAATTAATAAGTTATTCATTAAACATGCCTGAGCTGCACTTAGTATTTAAGCGGACCCAAACAGAAAGAATTTAAAACATGTACAATTTAGTAGCCGAGTTTAGCTCAAAGAGGCGTTATGCGTTAAACTTCAGGGATTAACTGCATGCATTTGAAGTTCAGGGATTAACTGTATACATTTGAAGTTCAGGGATTAACTGCATACATTTGAAGTTCAGGGATTAACTGCATACATTTGAAGTTCAGGGATTAACTGCATACATTTGAAGTTCAAGGATTAACTGCATACATTTGAAGTTCAGGAATTAACTGCATACATTTGAAGTTCAGGGATTAACTGCATACATTTGAAGTTCAGGGATTAACTGCATGCATTTGAAGTTCAGGGATTAACTGCATGCATTTGAAGTTCAGGGATTAACTGCATGCATTTGAAGTTTAGGGATTAACTGCATGCATTTGAGGTTCAGGGATTAACTGCATGCATTTGAAGTTCAGGGATTAACTGCATGCATTTGAAGTTCAGGGATTAACTGCATGCTGGTGCTGCATCACCAGCTTGGTCGACTGGTGAGCGAATCTGCTTGCGAGCGGAAAGACCTGGGTTCGAACCCCGCTGCCGACATGGTTGACGCGGCTAGAAATACGGCATGGGACTTGGGTAAACAACCGAATAATTATCGAAGTAATTATCCGACCCAAGAATGGGCCAGAAGGTTCGTTCCTATAGCCTCATTCTATTCTATTCTATTCTATTTGAAGTTCAGGGATTAACTGCAGGGATCATTTCCCCCCTAGAGGAGCAGAAGCAGATGCTGGGGAAGGGTGTGCTAGGGAAGGGCGTGCTGAGGAAAGGTGTGCTGAGGAAGGGCGTCCCGCGGAAGGGCATGCTGGGAAAGGGCGAGCAAGGGAGGGGGTGCTTGGGAAGGGTGTGCTGGGGAAGGGTAGGCTAGGGGAAGGGCGTCCTGCGGAAGGGCATGCTGGGGAAGGGCGGGCCAGGGAGGGGGTGCTGGGGAAGGGCGTGCTGTGGAAGGGCGTGGTGGGGAAGGGCGTGTAGACTCGTTGTCAGTTGCTTTGTTCTCACGCACTCACGTTTTAGCGAAAATTAAATCAATTCAACTTCCATTTACGTTATTCCTGTACCGAAGAGATTACGTATAATTCATGCATATCACATAAATTTACTGCTAGAGACACGCTTCTGAATTGTAATGAAGTGGTGGACTCTAATTAAATTAATGTCGGCAAGTTAACTGGGATTCCTTTATTCCAGTGCTTTAGTGTTATAAAATATAACATTGCTTCACATATAATTTATATTTCTTCCTAAAACACAAAGTGGGGAAATGGAGTAGTTTTTTGCCTTTATTGTGGAAGGGAAAAGTTAATTCCAGAATATATAACAGCTTCCAAAAACTAGTCGGAGCATCATTTCTGAAATATTTAATGTAGCTTTTATGTGAATTGATGAGATTATTAGTAAATTCCAGGTGAGTTTTGAATTTTGTGTCCCCCATACGCTTATCGCTCTGAGGCCGTCAATAAGGCGTCCAAAAAAACACTATTCATTTTTGTTAAAAATAAAAACAGCTTCAGAAAAGCGTGCATGATACAATTGAGTCCGGCTCCTGTACAATGGAAGCGAGTGTTGCATTATCATTGGCTACATTTAGAACAAAAATTTTCGCTTATCTTTTAATGAACGCTGCGACAGCTTGTGTCACGTCCATGAGGGAAAAACTGCGGGTCATAATCAAAATTTTGAAAAAATGAAAGTCATATATAGACAAACTGAATTTAAAAAATTGAGGCGTTGATTTGAAAAATATTGTGTTTTCATACGAATCGACTTAAAATATTACCGAAGTATGATTAATCTTTAAAGAAAAATGTAGCATCACATCAAAACAAATCAAGTCCAAAAGATCTGTGTCTCAAAAATTCCAAGTTGTACGATGTACGTGATGCACCTTATATAACTCACACGTCAATACCTATGTCAAGGACTCACACGTCAGTTACTACGTCGAGGAAAACAAAAACTTCAGAAGATGAAATAAATTATGTGTAAATCTTAAGAAGAATGGCAGCAATGCATCCAAATTATTGAGATGATATTTTTCAATTATCCCAAGTCTAGGCAGGTATGCTCTTTTATAACTTTTGTTACCAAGTTATGGAACGGCACCTTAATATCATTTAAGCTTCTAATTAGATGAAGTTTTTTCTTTCTAATGAATAAATTTTTAAAATTTAACATTACTTTTTTGAGGTAACAAAAAACGCAAGAAAGCGTCATTTTAAAGCTGCAGATGTTTTTCTTGATCTTTATGAACAAACTAGTAGACCCAGACGTGAAAATCCAAGTGTTTTTACTGATTTTTTTCGATTGGTCTGCCGGTGGACGCGGGCTTTGCCAAGGAAAGGATGTGCCTTTGGTATCCAAATAACAATACCTACAATACATGTATACCCTACCGAATTTCCTCGTATCTCTATCATTCAGAGCGTGACAGAGAGATGGATCAAGCAAGCAAGCAACAAAATGTGTATTATTATACTAGACAGTTCCCGTGGAAATTCCACGATTTAAAAGTAATAAAATTAAAGATTTTTCGATTCATAATTGCGTTATGAGTTTGATAACATATGACTAATTTGAAGTTACTATAAAGACGAATGTATTAAAGATTTACGACAATTATTGAGTTTTACATAACTACTTTTCATAAATAAACACAGAACTTTCATTCTGTATCTTATCTACCGATAACATGGCCCATATAGTACCCGTTGAAATTCCTTGGTTTAAAAGTGATAAAATTAAGGATCTATCAAATAAAATACCTTTTACAGTTTTACCTGTAGTTCTATCAGAATCTAAATATTTTTCATGAATATATTTATTCATTGTGCACCGCATTTACCGATAATATGGCAGTGTAAGAGAAGTAAGCTAATAACGGTAAAAATGGAGTGTTTTATAGTGATCCGGCGCCTTTGTTATCCACAATACAATGCTTGTAATACATGTATATCCGTTCTGATTTCAGACAGCTCTGTGATGTGCGGCAGTCACATCGAGCGAGACGTCACCTACGTCTGAGGAAATGGCAATTTAACATTCTGAACTCATTCAACCAATAAATAAACAGGAAAATGAAGTAAATTTAGCCAAAAACTACTTTAATGTTGAATTCACAATCTGAATTTAATTCGTATCCCGCTATATAATGATACACAATTTGTTGCTTGCTTGGCCTGTTTCTCTGTCACGCTCATAAGGATTTAGATAGGAGAAAATTCAATACATGTATCGTAAGCATTGTATTGTAGACACCAAAGGCTCAACCTTGAATGTGGAAACTCCTTTGCAAAGCCTGCGTCCAATGACAAATAAAAAAAAATCAGTAAAAACACCTAAATTTTTTCACGTGGGGCTCTACTAGTTTTGGAATAGAAATCCTTTAATGATTTGAAGGGTTTCGTTGACGAAAGTTTCAGTTTTTCAGATTTTCTCTTGACCCAAAAAAATTATGTTCACAATTCCCCAGCCATGAGTGATCAAACTGAAATTTTTCTTTGTTTGACGACTTCATTCACTGTCATACCTACATGCTGAGTGCAGTACGGTGATGAAGACAGAAAATAAAACAATTGTGATCCCAAAACTCCTTAAGAATTCTTATTGCTGCGCACCGTGAACTTCAAGAGGAAAATTTCTCTGCTGTCATTGTTACTGCCAAATCATTGTCATTTCTCTGCCAAATCTTAATGACTCATGAAAGCCAAATCTTAATGACCCATAAAGACGTTAATGTTGATAAGTTATTATACCATAAGTGAAATCTGTAAGAGATTTTAAGACACGAATTACAACTATTTCAAAAATAAAACCTTTAATTTAAGATTAAAGTTTTTTGCGTAACAAATGAACAGAGATTGAGAGAGTCTCAAGCAATAAAGAGATTTACTTTTGTGCATAAAAATCTCTTTATCCTGGTGAGAAGCGCGTTATCCTGATGTGAAACGCGTTATTCTGGTGAAAAGCGCGTTATCCTGGTGAGAAGCGCGTTATCCTGATGAGAAGCGCGTTATCCTGGTGAGAAGCGCGTTATCCTGGTGAGAAGCACGTTATCCTGGTGAGAAGCGCGTTATCCTGGTGAGAAGCGCGTTATCCTGGTGAGAAACGCGTTATCCTGGTGAGAAGCGCGTTATCCAGACGAGAAGCGCGTTATCCTGATGAGAAGCGCGTTATTCTGGGACTGACGGAGCGCGTTATCCTGGTAAGAATCGCGTTATCCTGATGAGAAGCGCGTTATCCAGGTGAGAAGCGCGTTATCCTGACGAGAAGCGCGTTATTCTGGGACTGACTCGATTTAGTGCCTCTCGAGTCGTGTAAGATAACGCATGAGACATGGCAACATGTGATACCTGCAGGCTCTGCTAATTAGCTGATCTTCTTACACCTGTGCAGGTGTTGCGCCTCTCAGCTCACGCCGATGGTTTTTCTAATGAAGTTAAAAGAAATAACATGATGCTATTAGAAGTGTTCGTAAGAGAAAGAGTATGGATTTATTATGAAAATTTGTTTGCATTACTGCAGTAAATGTTTGCCTCTAAATGCGTTGTTTGCAGGCAGTTCAAGCATACGAAAATTTTCTGTCGTCTTGCACGTGTGTCAGTAACGTTCAATCAAAATATCAAATACTTAAGGAAAGATAAAACATTCCCTGTGAAAAAATATTTTATAGAAAAAGGTATGTGAACTCGCACATTCGTAGGAGCCAGCGGCAGAGCTGTGCTACAATTACGTTCACGTATGATGAAAATCTTGTGAATTTGAGCAGCGTTTTTCAAAGAAATTTCCCTTGAGGGAAAGTAACAGGAAATGAGACATGTTTACGCAAGCAAAGCGATTGTCATATTTTCATAGTTTACTGTTTAAAATGTTTCTTTGTGTGTAAGTCTTAAGAACATAGGTAAATGAAGAATGTAAGAACATAGGTAAATAAAGGATACAAAAACATTGGTATACAAAGGATGCAAGAGATCATGGAGAACTAGGAGCGTCTCCAGGATCATGGAGAACTAGGAGCGTCTCCAGGATCATGGAGAACTAGGAGCGTCTCCAGGATCATGGAGAACTAGGAGCGTCTCCAGGATCATGGAGAACTAGGAGCGTCTCCAGGATCATGGAGAACTAGGAGCGTCTCCAGGATCAAGGAGAACTAGGAGCGTGTCCAGGATCAAGGAGAACTAGGAGCGTCTCCAGGATCAAGGAGAACTAGGAGCGTCTCCAGGATCATGGAGAACTAGGAGCGTCTCCAGGTAGCAGTGCAGTAACTGTGACATGAAGATTCGTCTAAGAACAGAAGGCAACAGAAAACTGTACAGTAAGACCTCTATATAAATAAAGGTAGTTTGTATTTCCTTGAATGAAAGTTCCACAGTTAAGCCCTGGTCGGACGTCAATGAAGTAAAATATGCACGCGAAATGAAGCAACAAAACAGAATGAGAAAACAACTCTAGGGCCCCAAGAAAAATAATGATACCATAAATCACAGAACAGAGAAAATTAACCTAAGTACAGTCGACGTGCAAGCAGAACACAAAGAATGGCTGTCGAACACTGGACGCCCAAACCGGACCCACTGCTCCTTCTAGCACTTCAACATCGTAGTACAATAAACAGGTGCAAAGAACGATGACCAAATTTAAAATTAGCCAATATGTAGCATTTCTTTTACCCTTAGTACCAGTATACACATGCATGTACGCATATTTTCGCTCACAAATGCATCTTAGTAACAGTTATTACACTCAGAGCATCTAGGTAGCAGAATGTTACGCCCAGAACACCTAGTTAACATAATGTTAGACCCAGAACACCTAGTTAACACAATGTTACACCCAGAACACCTAGTTAACACAATGTTACACCCAGAACACCTAGTTAACACAATGTTACACCCAGAACACCTAGCTAACCCAATGTTACACCCAGAACACCTAGTTAACACAATATTATATACACTCAGAACAGACGACATGGCACACCTGGGCGAATTAGAGAAGCTGACCTCACGACGGTCCAAGTGATAGTCGTGGTATGTAACGCACGGGCTGGACGTCTATTTTTTGGTCTCGTCAATCGGCCCTAAAACAATGAGGTAATCAGTGCGTAGGTAAGTCACTTTTAAGACCTAACCGCTCTCGACCGGCCAATACCCGCCTGTGGTGAACTCTCTAAAAATCTCAAAGCAGCCAGCGCAGGACACGGTACTGACTTAAAGACCAAAGCTGGTTGACTTGCAGCCTTTGATGGTTGTTCTTGAGCTGGTTGTCGGTCTTGCTAGTCTGTCCGTGCTGGTGCACGTCGCAATGGTGCCTGTACTAGCACGCTCATGCGGCTCCACAGCGATGCTGGTTCCTTAGCAGCCGGTTGCTCAGTGCTAGGCAGTTCTCCGTCGATGTTGCGATCGTATCGACGGGTTTATGAGTGTCCTATGCGATCGTCTGGACAGTGACGGATGGTCTCGTTCTTAATTGGTCTCTTGCTGGAGTCTTTAAATGCAATTTTTTATTTAAATTTTCTCTTTCGTTCGCAAAAGTTGCGTCCTTTTTGGTTTCCAGGAAATGAACTGCCGCAGGCGCATGTGTACTACAGCACGCGGCCAAGTCAAGGGCCTATTCTACGTGTTAATTTTTGTGCTGTGTCTTTATAGTCAACTTACGATTACCAGCCGCTCGAAGTAACTTGATAATTTTCAAAAGATTGTTTGATATCGTAAGTTACTTGTGTATCATGTTAATTCTGGGATTATTCAATAAACACACATTCCAGAATTGAATACATCAGGTTTCTCATGTCAACACTTCATTACCCGCCAAAAGTCTTAGATAATTTTGCAAGCAAATAGTACCAGACTCATCAAAAACAATGCGTGTATAGTTATACCATGGCAGCTTTCAATATAATTTTTGTACAGATATGAACTCTATATTTTAATTTGAAATTGTGCACTGAATGCTAAGCCATTGCATATAATTTTTCTTAGCACCATAACTATGATCATAATTACTATATAACTTGAATATAATCCTGAGTTCTTCCTATTGTTAAATACTGCAAGTTGGAAGTTATGAAGGCTGACGCTGATTCTTTTATGAGTATCGCGATCCTCCTCAAATTTGAAGTACGGCGCATATAACACTTGAAAGATGACGCACCTAATAATTGGAGTATAGCGCATTTAATACTTGAAGTATGACACACCTAATACTTGAAATATAGCACATTTAATACTTGAAATATGTCACATCTGATATTGGAAAGTGGAATACCTGTGACATTTGAGTAAGATTCTGGAATGGTTGTAGTGTATGATTCCTAGCACACGTACCGAAGTGAAGAGAATTAAGGCTTACAAAACAAACATTTCTAACACACCTGTGCCAGAAGTTTACCTTTCGTTTGGTTCAGACGACTGTCAGAAAATTGAACTGAATCTTTTATGATTTCTGGTTCCAGCAAAGAAGTTCATGTGTGTGTAGTATTGCAGGCGGAATATTGAGGGACAAGCTGACACTGCAATCCTAACACTATTACACAAGATGAATCATTTATATTTTCAGTATCAAAGCTATTAAAACTACACGCAGAGAATTTGAAAGCTCAGCAGTAAATACTCAAGAGCCCAATGAAGAATATTTCCGAGCACAAAGAAAAAATTTGGAGCCCATAAGAAACTCCTTAAAACCACGTGTTGTATGAACTTTTTAAGAGCCCACCAGACTGCAGGTAAAAGCCCAGTATAACAAGTTTCGGAGCACAGCAACATACTTTTAGAAACCCGTTATAATTCTTTTAAATGCCCAGTAGAAATGCGCAAAGGCACAGCAGCAAATATTTCAAAATTCATCAAGAAATAAATATTCAAATGCTCAGCAAAGAACATTTAAAAGCTCACCAGAGGATACTCAAAGCACAGTAATACATTTTTATGGTTCCAGTAAATTATTCTCAAGAACCCAGTAGGAAATACTCGGGATCTCAATAAGAAATAATTGAGGATCGGCTGGAAAATATAATATTTACAAACCCATTAACACCAGTATTCAAGTGCCCAGTAAGGAATATCTAATAGAATAAATGAATAGAAATTCAATGTGCTGTACAACTCAGATTGAAGTTCTGGCCCAGGAAAATATGGACTTGACCATGCAAATTTTTGTAGGCGAAAATATTTGAACAGCGCCTGAAAAAGGTAGAGATCCAAAAATAAATTGCAACGTGGAAGATGTGTACTTGATAAAACAACAGTGTTATAGCAGAACGATATAGTTACAGAAGCATAAATATGTGAATTCTGTTATTAAATGTCGCATGAGAGAGTATATATGTCCCTGGACAGTTAAATAATAATGATAGAACAACAACTGACTATGAGAAATTAAAAGGGGTAACATACGCCACGTCGTGGTGTCGATGTGACACTATACACAGACAGAGAGACCGGCATCGACAGACAGGCAGGAGTGGAGATTGACCGACTGATTGTCTGTCGCAGTTGACACTGGTGATTGATGCTTAGTTTGATACCTGCATCAGTGATACCAGGATTGCTCACAACACCTCGTAGCTGCGCGTTGGGTGTTGCAGTATGGCTGATTGATTTGCTAGGCACTCTGTAGCCGTGCACTACTGATTAGAGACCGTTGTGATGACGGCCTCCTAATGACGGTCGTGTTATGATGACGGTCATGTTCTCGTGATGACCGTGTTATCATTACAGAATGCCATCATGATGACTGTGGAATGATAAACGCAGTATTTCAGTCATGATTAAGGCTGCGTTTCGATGAGTCCTTTGTTCAGATGACAGCCGTGTTCCTACCATACAGTATTTGTCTGACAGCAACGACGCGTTGTTGATTTGGTTGATGAGTTTGTACGATGTTTTTAATGAGTTTTCTACGTCGCTAATAAATTAATTTATATTAATCGGCCTTTACGTACATTCAATTACTGAATTATCAAAAACCATAAACTTTCTTACATGCCTCCAGCTACCAGTTTGTTTAAAAATATTCGTTTTAGGTTAATTCTTGATACTCATGATACGAGAGTTAATTTTAACTTGAAAATAACATTTTTCACTGAAGTAGTGTTTCACTTTCACCAGGAACGAGTTCAACTCTTATCACTGACCACAAAAGCTACAGATGAAAATAATGATTACACATAAACGCATCACGTTGACTAAGATACGAAGTACATTCAGCATCTGCCATTTTGTAATCAAATACCATGGAAACAAATATTTATGAGGTCACTCTAGAAATCGAATCGGTATTTTTCAATACAAGTTCCATCGTGCAACTCGTGTAGCTGATGGAGGGGGAGGAACATTATAATTAATGGAGACTTGGCCGACTTCCACAAAACTGAATTGATGGATCGGGAGGAGCAGAAGAAGAAGGAAGGCGTGCGCACCTTCGATTATTTCATGGTGATGAATCGTGAGGTGCTGGGGTGACAGGACGAGGGGTGGAGGTACAGGGCTGAGAGGTGATAGTAAGGATGGTGGTAATAAAACTAGGATAATACTTCTACGAAGGAGGTTATACAAAATTAAGGATGGGTGATTTCGATGAGATTGTTGGGTATAGAAAGTATGAAGGAATTATTGGACATGGTGGTATTTCTACAGAGGATGAGAGAGAAGTTCATTGTCATTATATTAACGTAATTAGTACCATGGTTACGCTGGTGGTGTTGAGTGATGGTTGTCTCTACCGAGGTGCTGTCAGGTGTGGTGATGGCAGTCTGTCAGTTGATCACCACGGTGATGAGTGTGGTGAGGAGAACTTCATGGTTACCTTGTGAAGTATGGTGATGATACTGGCCATGATAATGGTAGTTGCCGAGTAGTCGCCGATGCAATAATAATAATAATAATGAAGATCAAGGTTTAGATACTGGTAGAGATGATCATGGAAATGAAATAAAGAAAAAGATGTTTGTGATGGTGGTATTTGTTGACATGAAGGAACGATAATCTTAACGATTATTATGCATAGTATAGTTTTCACGCCAGTTGTATTAATGATACCGATGCTGAAGCTCATAATAAGAATTGCTGCGTATTTTTATCTTTAAATCAGAGGATAGTGATGAAGAATTAATAATTACAGCATATATTCATTGTGATGAATTGTGCTTACTTGCAGTCGTGAAAAAACTTCGAAACTTATGTAGATTAGATCTCTATTCCTAACTAGTAACTAGTCCTCTTCGATATTATACCTCTTTTTAGTATTGTTCTCAACCACGGGGGAAGAAAAATTAATTTAAATAAACTCTTAACTATACTCTAAATTTCCCACCTACCTTTGTTGAATTCCGTGCCACACAAAACACCTACACAATGTGTGTGTGATACTCACACGTCCCTGGTAGAAAAAACACTTGTTTCCTCCTGGATAATTATTTGACGCAGCTGTTTCACTGGAAGCAGTTCATTTAAATGCCTTCTCAACCACCTCATATATCAAGCTGTCATTACATGCGCTGACTAAATATTCAAAACCATTGCATTAAACCAACAGAATGTATACAACCTATACTTCACACTTGTAAATTGGAAGACAAGTAATTTACACTAGACAGTTGACTCGACTGGGACAGTCATCTACATAAGTTTTACATTTATATAGGATGATCCACTTCATCAATCAAAGGTGCACTCCAAGCTGTGAAGCAAACTCTAAATAATTTCACTAGTCCCTCAAAAACAACCGTCTTCAAATAATCACGTCTATGACCATCCAACCCTGAAGCCTTCCTTGCGCATTATTTTCTCATGTTTCCTTCTTCTTCATTTAATTTAAGGATACTGGATCATCCATACTGTTCTTTGACATTTGGCAAACGTGATGTTTGAATGTATTAATTTATCCTTTTTGCCTAGCCATTTCATCCAAATCCCCTCCCAAACCACCCAGGTTGCATCTCTTTTTGGGTGTACCTGATACCGCCGTTACTTTCCACATATTTTCTTACAGAAAACTATTTTACTTCATCTGTTTATCCAAATGATCATATCATTTTCAAATAAGCTGTTCTTTATGTTTCATGCAGCCCTGTTTTACTTCTCTCTTCTTCACTCAACGCTTAATTTGTGCCTCACTGCTTTTTGTTAACATTCATAAACGCTATTTTTTGCACCGTCTCACTCATCCTTCGTATCATCGAAGAGTTCATTTATTCACAACACACTTTACTGCATTCCTTTGCTTTGCTTCGCTTTCCCCTTCTCTACAAAACTCTCAGCTCACGCAAAATACCTCACCAACGCTCTAATGACAGCCTTTGCCCGAACTTTGAACTTTATGAAGTTTACGTTAAGAATGTATGTGTAATGCTTAAATAATGTGTGCATGAAATTTACTTCATTTCCATTTACTGTTTGTCCTTTTGATCAGCATTTTAGAAGAGCGTTTTTTTATCATTCATTATTTATTTATAGAGTATAGTGGTACCTCGAGATACTAATTTAATCCTTTCTATGATCTCATTCGTAAGTCAAGTTATTCGTATGTCAATTAAATTTTTCCACCTAAAATAAAGAAACAGATTAATACGTTTCAATTCTCCCAAATCGACCCAAAACTACTGTAAAATAAAGTTTCATTTAATAATGAACTCATTGTAATGAACTAATTTGAAAAACACACCTTAAATAATTGCTACAATTCTTTACTTGGTTTAGCTTGTCTGGCTGCATTAGCATCCTCTTCATCACTCTTCGTTGGCCTTTTTTGCATGAAGCGATTTAACGAAATTTGCCTCTGCCTCGTTTAGAAAATGTTACGAAATTGAGTAAGGCAAGTGTCATTAAAGAGGGCAGCAGCACGACCAGTAGAAACTTTTTCTGGGTGTCGCTCCTCAATAAAATCGAAAAGTATTGAGCACGTCATGTAAACTCGCATGACTCATACGAGGATTCACCATGTTTCATCATTCGTATCTCAAAAAAGTATTCCTATGTTAGGCGGAAATCTGAACCGAATAACCATTCGTACGTTAAATAATTTGTAAGTGAGGTCATTCGTATGTTGAGGTACCACTGTATGCAAATTTTCTAATTGTTAACATCTCCATATGAAGTGTGAACCGAAGATGCTGATACATGCAACAATAATGATTACATGGAATTCATATAAATAAACTTTTTGACATAATATGCTTGAGTTATCTTTTTCAATCTCGATTGCTGAATTATGTGTTCGTATTTTAACTATTCGTACTCAAATTATCAAAGAGTTTAGTGGTTTACGACACTTTACCAAGCAATACTTCTTGAATTATAATTTTTCCGTACTGTTCTCCTCAGTCGGAATGAGACATTGCAAAGAGAGGGCATAAATCTCGAGGTTTTTCCTTCTGTCTGGGAGAGCAGAGTGTTGCCATACTCTGTAATTAGCCGCTACACCCTCACATATGTAGAAACTCAGCCATGACAGCGGCATTACGGCTCAGGATCACGCGATATGTCTTCCGGCTGTGTATCTAAAAATTATCATTTTTCACAATTATTTCTAAGAGGTAGCAGGCATCCGTTCATTGATCCACTGCAGAAGAGAAGAATCTATATTTTACCTCACAAATTCGTTCTTTGTCGTTGATGAAAATTATAAAACAAATTCTAAGTTTGTGGTTACGAAGCGTAGTTTTGGATGAGCATAATGCAGTGCGATGTGCGATTATTTACGAATGAAATGTTGTATACACTAATAAAAACACAAATGAAACATGGTCATCAGTCTTTCCTTTCTCGTGTTACATTTTGGTGCCGGTCATCAGAAACAAATCCTTCTCCCAGTATGCAGTTTTGATATTTTAATATCAATTAATACTAATCATAAATACTTTCTTAGGAAGAGTGTTAAATTTGGAAAAATAAATAGCCATGACGGCTCTGCACGCTTACTCTAAGCTTATCAATTCCTCAAGCATTAAGTCTAGACTAAATTATTCGCCATCGCCAAATTTTGAACCCTCACAATGTTATTTCAGTCATTCTTTTGAACAAATAATGATAGAGATTATTATATACGTTACATTGGAAACAAGAGCTGTGTTGCCAACGAAGGAAGCGCTACTGTAGGACACAGCTCTGCTGGCGGGCGCAGCAGCTATAAAAAGGTCCGCTGTTTTTGCTGCAGATGTTGCTGCAGATGAAGAAACAGATGTAGAAACTGATTGCGGGGTATTTGATCTGCTAATTGTTGGGTACGAGGAGCGTGTGAGAGGGAGAGCTGGGCAGCCCGAGGGTAGGGGCTGGGTATGAGGGTTGAGGGAAGGTTGATCATGGCACTGTGCAGGAATGAAACAAAATATGGGTAGTATAAGAGATAGGATTATGCAGGAATTAAGGAACATAAGGGTAGTATAGAAGATAGGGTTATGCAGAAATTAAGAAAAATAAGGGTGGTATAAGAGATAGGATTATGCAGGAATTAAGGAACATAAGGGTAGTATAGAAGATAGGGTTATGCAGAAATTAAGAAAAATAAGGGTGGTATAAGAGATACGATTATGCAGGAATTAAGGAACATAAGGGTAGTATAAAAGATAGGGTTATGCAGAAATTAAGGAAAATAAGGGTGGTATAAGAGATAGGATTATGCAGGAATTAAGGAAAATAAGGGTAGTATAGAAAAAATGATTATGTAGAAATTAAGGAAAATAAGGATTGTGTAAAAGATGGCATTAAGCAAAAATTATAGAAGACATGGGTTGTATAAAACATAGGCTTAGAAATATTTGAACAAAATTTTGAGATAGAAATATTGAGGAGCTGAAGAGAGGGAAAACGAACGTAAATATTCAATTTAAAAATATCTAAAGACCGGTGGATCTGAATACAGATAAATTTATTATTAATAGTTTTGAAAGAGTTAGCGTTTACATGAAACAGACGTCGTGATGAGTTCGAGATAAGGTTGGTATGAGGAAAGACTATCGTTGGACGCTTAGCATAAGCCACACCTCAACCACGCTCATCAGCACGCCCCTACGAGCCTCGACTTCAAGTTGCACCACAGAGGGTGGGGATCTCGCTTGAAGCATCACTACTTCTCTGAAGATCTTATCGATAAACACCGTCACTATTCGTAAGATATTAACACTAAGAATTTAAAACCCAATGCATATGTGCTGTATACTCTATTGGAAAGAAAGTTCATTTACGTAAGCAATATATTTTACTCTATGTAGGGAATCAAAAACAGAGGAGAGTCGTGTAGTAACGTTCAAAAAGAGAGCGTGAGGATAAAGTAGATCTTTTTATGAAGGGGCTTAGCATTAGGAAGTAATCGTCAATTCTATTATAATGCAAAATTTACTTAAAAAACTTGCTATAACCAGTTTTTATCACGTGAAGTCTTAACTCAGACTTTTTGATGTCTAGTAACGTTTATTGCTAGTAAACTGTCCTAAACTGTTTGTATTCCTACCTTCATGAACAAATTATCTGTATCCTTATTGTTCAAAATTCTTGAAGTACCATTCCTTAACCCCTGAGAGCTAGTAATTCGACTCGTGCACTATTTAAACCTAGCAAGTCATTTATAAACCACTTAAAGGTATAATTAGTTCATTCTTAAGCCTTTATTCACTTTCCACCCTAAACTATTCAATTTTAAAATAAATCATTTAAGCTCTGTTTGTGAATTCTTAGATCACAATTTATAACTGTATAAACTGCAAACTGCTTGAAAGAACACATTTCTGTTTTCGTTAACGTCCTGCAGCCTCTACAGCTGCACTCAACACAACACTCAACACAACACTGATGCCTACGACTGAAATATTAACTCTCCATTATTTCTCAACAGATAAGTTCTTCAAATTTTAATCTCTCGCCAGGTGCGGCTGTCGCAAATTGTTTTCTCGTTTTCAAACCCCAGTAGCTTCTGCATCTCCTGAAACGGCATGCGCTGTTTTTTCAAGGTTATTTCACGTGTTTCTGTGTTTGGCAAATAAACACATGCAGCGGTACGCGCTACAGTGTCTTACACGTTAATGACATGTGTCGTTTGGAGCGTGTTATCGTAACACGCAATAGGGTGTGTAGGGTGGAGTATTTTCTTGTTCAACACGCTGCTGTGTCAGGCCGATAACTTTGCTGTTTTTGTTTGGTCGTGCCAGAGTTGTTGGCTACTTCCTTACGGAATTTGCTTCCAAAATGCACTTATTTGTTCTTGGTGCAGAAAAAATCTTCTGAGGATTAATATGCAGGAGTAATTTGACGAGTTTGATTTATTCCTTTATAATTTATTGAGAAATACGGAACAATACAAATTGAACTACGGAATAGAGGGGAAAACCCTCAGACAGTACAAAACTTGCACTTTTAACATAAACAATAGGAAACGTCGCTGAAAGTATGCTCTTAAAATTATTTCAAGCCACACGATTATAAAATCTTAACTGAATTCTGGTGAAAAAACTTTTGTAATTTTTTATTTTGTATTACCCGGACACTTGAACGGAGTACAAAATTCGACTGTTCATCACTAACTTGAGTAGCAGTTCACAATAAACGTGATTTGAAAGTAGAATCGTGAAGGCACTTAATTTGAACATTTCGAACAAAGGCTGGTGTGATCACTAGACCAGGGGACAGTGATGGATGAAATAGTTTTTATATTTCAACTCATGATAAAAATTCCTTAGAGATTACTTCTTGAAAAAAACTACAAAATCATTTTCATTGAAAAATATTAAAATGTATGCATTAATGGATGGTTATTTTGAGAGGATAATTACGCTCCGAGCTTCATTAAGAGTGAATACCCACTTGATAATAGAAAGGGACCCTCGAATGCGAAGTGCAAGATTCACTGGACACGAGCGTATGATTGCAAATTTATTAATGTTAACTATTACTAACAGTAACTAGTAAAGAAATGCTGTTATAGGAAAGAATACAGGAGAGAATTAAGGAACAGACCAATGCGGTAACCGACCAAGCAAACTCATACTGAAACTTGAATGTTGAATGTTTCTTTAGCATCTTTTGCTCAGAAGCACCAAGAACACACCGTCCAGGAGAAGCAGTTGACATGCAAGTATACGCTCAAGAAATGCTGAGTCATGAAGAGAACAGCCACTCATTTTGCATAAAATCACATGATTCAGGCATGTAGTTCAAGCAGCCCTGCAACAATGACATAACATTCCATAATTTTATCAAATCACGCACACACGAAAAAACGAACTATGTACATGAAAACACCTCATCGTTTTTCGGGTTGAGCATTCAAAATAAAAATGCAGACGCTAGTAAAACCCCATCAAGTAACAGAAACATGATCATCACACACTATTCAACTACAAGTTCTGTAAGCAGTTAAGGCACATAAACTGCACATAATACACGCACCCCAGCACACTAGTCCAGTAAATGAGTCCAGTACATACCCATGACTCATGTCCGTGGTGGATGCATCCAGTGCATGGTGCATGAATCTAGTGCGTGGTGGATGGATCTAGTGTATGGTGGATGCATTCTGTGCATGGGGGATGCATCTAGTGCATGGTAGATGTATCTAGTGCATGATGGATGTATATAGTGCATGATGGATGTATCCAGTGCATGATGGATGCATCCAGTGCATGGTGCATGAATCTAGTACGTGGTGGATGCATCTAGTGTATGGTGGATGCATCTAGTGCATGGTAGATGTATCTAGTGCATGATGGATGTATATAGTGCATGATGGATATATCTAGTGCATGATGGATGCATCATGTGCATGGTGGATGCATCTAGTGCATGATGGATGCATTCAGTACATGGTGGATGCATATAGTGCATGGTGGATGCATTTAGTGCATGGGGGATGCATCACGAGCATAGTGGATGTATATAGTGCATGATGGATGTATCTAGTGCATGGTGGATGCATTCAGTGCATGGTGTATGCATCTAGTACATGGTGGAAGCATCTAGTACATGGTGGATGCATCTAGTGCATGTTGGATGCATCCAGTGCATGGGGGATGAATCTAGTGCATGGTGGATGCATTCCGTGCATGGTGGATGCATTCCGTGCATGGTGGATGCATTCAGTGCATAAGGGATGCATATAGTGCATGGTGGATGTATCTAGTGTATAATGGATGCATCTAGTGTATGTATATAGGATCATATTACTGTGAAGACATGTCTTACACACATCACTGTAAAGATATGTCTTACACACATCACTGTGAAGACATGTCTTACACACATCACTGTGAAGACATGTCTTACACACATCACTGTAAAGATATGCCCAAATATTTTACTTGACCATGAGTTAATGAATAAAAAGAGATGATCAGTTGTGCCAACCAAAACTCATTACATTTTAGGATTGAAATGCGGCAGAACTCAACTGGAAATTTTGTTGTTCAGGCTGCACTGCTCAGAGTGTCCATCGTGCATTGAATACGAATGCTTGCACTCAGGGACAATGGACCAATTCTGAGCTTGTGTTTGGGTTACGTTAAGTCCCATTTGAGACTTGTCTGAAGAAATAGCGCTCTGAATTTCCATTTCATTTTCAAGGATTGAGTTATAAAATGTCTCCCTAGTCGTCGGGCATTCACTGTTGTCAGTCCGAGTTCTTTCGTAAAGACCACCTCGAAAGAAAACAGTTTCTTTAAACTGGTCCACGTTGAGGTCCGAGACAAGGCCAATCTCGTGAAGTTGTGGCCCACATTCTGGCAGATCTTGGCCAGGATCGTTGTTGTATTGGACCGAGATCCGTTTCTTCTTCGAGCTCAGCTTTCTGTGGCGCGTGTGGATGGATTCCTTCTTCATCGACAGTGGCCGCGACACCTGGAAGATGAACAAAATGTACTAAAGATTGTGACGTACAAAAGAACTTTGCCATTTAAAATACTAGTAAATTTTACCTTGCTTGACTATTCGTAATTCAGCACACAAGAGAGCAGAGTGTCGTCTCACTTCAGTTCTCGATGGCATTCAATGTCGAGGACTAAAGTTCCTAAATTTAAGTCCTGAAATAAAGACATAATTGTGGTACAAAAACGTAATCTGGATGTTAAGTTTAATTGAATCTACTATCCACAATTTAGTCTCTTTGCCTAATGCATAGCAGGATACAAATTTGTGTATGTTTGTTTCTTCATCCTAATGTACTTAATGCACAATTAGACTTCAAGTATTTCTACATAAATGATGCTCAACTATTTCTCTACATTCATGTACATATAACAAACAAATCAAACCGAGGATAGCTTTGCTAAATCCTGGTGCAAAGTAACAGGATACTCAATAGTAACGAATAACGGAAGACTGATGGTACCTACGCTGAACTATGCTGTTATATGCTAGAATGACTAATGGCAACAACAAATAGTACACTGTGCCGTGCACTATTACACAAAGTAATCAATGGGAACCATTATTGAGAGCTAATGATAATTATGTTGAGTGCTCGTGCCAGTACACAACGCAACCGATGGACGACGCACACAACATGACGGGAGTCACTCGTAATCGATGACGACACAAATAAACCTAACAACGCATGAACCTTAAAATTCAGCTCATTAGAAATCACTGATGCAACACATCGTAAATCCTGTAACTTTTCTAATCTTGTAGTATCTGTACAGAATGGGATACTGGCACAATTGCGAGTCCTTTTAATCGGAAACCTTACGATTGACAGACCTAATCGAGAGATTATTAATTAGAAGTTTCAGATTAACGGAGCAGTTCGCCGTGAGAAATCTATGCAATCAGTGGAGTAAAAGTCATTTCACTCATATAAAAATTAATAAAATAAAACTTAATGAAGCCAAAAAAGTATATTACATGTCAAATGAAATAAACAATCTCAGTTTTGTCAAGTAGCTAGTATACAGATGCAAAGGATGTTTAATATAATATAATAATAATATAATAATAATCTGAAAAAATGTAGCAAGGAACAGCCAGCGAGAATATTGGAAAGTTATTTCAGGCATAATGGATCTTTAATTGCTGTGCAGGGAGTCTTTATATGGTCCAATCATAGTCCAAAAAATACTATTAATAGAGCAATCAACAAACATTTCAAGAAACCAACTATGTTCAGGCAATCATGTGACGACAGACACTCAACACTCAACTCTGAAGGCCATCCCCAGCACTACTTCCCCTCTGTAGCCTCCCCTCTGCACCACCACCACCACCATCACCATCAATACCACCTCTACCACCACATCCACCACCACCACATCCACTACCACCACATCCACCACCACCACATCCACCACCACCACAACCACTTCAAAACGTCCGCCTCAGGCAGATCATTGTCGTAGCGTTGGGACGGTGAAGATCGCTCTTTAGATTTAGCGAGCAAGATCGTAAGATCGTCTTTAAGATCGAGCAAGCAAGATCGTAAGATCAGAGGAGATGATCTCGAAGAAGCCAAGCTGGGCAATGATCCGTGTCTTGAGGAGATAAGGTGATAAGGGGTACGCCAATGCCGCCGCATCTGAAGACGGGCATAGCAGTGCGGATAAGAGAGGGTGTGAGGGGTCCAAACGAGGGTGTGAGGGGTCCAAACGAGGGTGTGAGGGGTCCAAACGAGGGTGTGAGGGGTCCAAACGAGGGTGTGAGGGTCTAAACAGGGTCTATCTGTTTAGAGGGTCTAAACAGGATCCAAACATGCATAAAAAACGGAGTGATGAGAGGTCCAAAATAATCATAAGGAGTTATGAGAGGTCTTCCCTACCTCGGCTTGTAGGTTTGTAATGAAAATTTTGAAGGCTGTGTCTGTGTTATGCAAAAAGGAAGCTAAGCTTTCTGTTTCTTATTAATATTACAAGAAATAAACTGCATGCTAAGGTAAGCTATCAATAGTGAAAAACATAAAAAATAGTATCATTGACTAGAGGTTAATATCAGTAAATTCTACACGTCTCTTCATCACAGTTTTTACTCGGGCAAGTTTTCTTGTTTTTGAGTGTCTGCTCTACTTTCAGTTCTCAGTGGGTGATGTAAACCATCTCTTGCATGCGTGCGCTCGATCACTGTTCTAATTAGTAGGTTGGCTTTCGTAAATAAAGTGATCAGTTTTTATGATCGTCTTCCAACATATTACTCGACACACTTGTGTTTTAGTCTTGCATTCATTACCCTGACATGCATATAAACTCGCCCTCGGGTTCTCAATGTGTGCATGATTGTTACTTTTTCAATAGAAATCTTTATATTAAAAAAATAAATGGCATATAAAGCTTTGTCGTCGTTGTAGACAGAACTTGACCATCATTTCTGGCACCATGTGGCAACAACTGCATTTCTGTGGCAATATCTCTGGCACCCTGTGGCAACAACTGCATTTCTGTGGCAACGTTTCTGGCCCCATGTGTCAACAACTGCATTCGTGTAGCAACATTTCTGGCACCGTGTGGCAATAACTGCATTTTTATGGCAACGTTTCTGGCAACACTCCCAGCAACAACTCAGATGCACCGTACATGGGCTGATAACGAGTAACCCTCCGACGTAGCTTGTTTTAACGCATATTAATGCATCATGAGACTCCCGTCTGAGTGTTTGTGTGACTAAAGAGTCGGTTAAACAGAATGTGTTTGTCGGGCTGTGTTTGTTGCTTTCAAACATCAAACGTCCGCTGCTCAAGCCACGGATCAAAGCCTACAGCTTTAAATTGTTTGCTGCTATAGTACATCTGCTGCAGTGCATATATCGCTGCCGACATCTGGAGCCTGTCATCCGGGAACTTTTCGATTACTGTGACCAGAATCAATCGCTAATCAATCACTAATTATCAAATACTATTTATAATCGCCAATGAATCGGTAACCATATTCGAAATTTTCAACATTTTTTTTAATTATTGACAAACGCAATAAAAAAGGGTTATAATAAGGGATAAGGGTTATAAGGGGATTTTAATGTCTATGGAATTTTACTGATTTCGAAAGCTAATTTTAGAATATCCATGAAATAATTATAATTTTGATCGTGCATTCAATTATTAATGAAGTTCTAATCTTGATTTTTGTTACAATTTATGTTGAAAGTTAATTAAAAAATTAAGAAAGTCGAAATTAATGTCAAGGAATTAACGTCCCTGAATAAAAGGTTAAGATATGTAATTTAACTTGCAATCTATGCAGCACACAAACTATCTATGTAAATGTTCCACGTAATTGTGTTTTGAGATACTCGTACAGAAAAATGATTGCTCTTAAATTGTACGATGTCACTTAATGTTGCTCTCAAATTATACGATGGCAGTCAATGTTGCTCTCAAATTATACGATGTCACTTAATGTTGCTCTCAAATTATACGATGTCATTTAATGTTGCTTTCAAATTATACGATGTCACTTAATGTTGCTATCAAATTATCTGGCGTCACTCAATGTTGCTCTCAAATTATATGTTGTCACTCAATGTTTTGTTGCTGTCAATGTTGCTGTCAAATTATACAATACCTGCAACATGCCCAGCTCTGGAGAAGTTCAATACCTGCAACATGCCCAGCTCTGTAGAAGTTCAATACCTGCAACATGCCCAGCTCTGTAGAAGTTCAATACCTGCAACATGCCCAGCTCTCTAGAAGTTCAATACCTGCAACATGCCCAGGTCTGTAGAAGTTCAATACCTGCAACATGCCCAGCTCTGTAGAAGTTCAATACCTGCAACATGCCCAGCTCTGTAGAAGTTCAATACCTGCAACATGCCCAGCTCTGTAGAAGTTCAATACCCGCCACATGCCCAGCTTTGCAAAATTTGAAAAGCTTTTAGCTTTGAACTTCCCAACGCTATGACGTTGTTATAAAAAGCTTTTTTCCTCTCTCTAGCTATTAAAATAAAGATATTCAAAACTACAAATTCAAAGCAGAAATTAACTCTAACAACGTCAATTGCTGCTTAAAAGTAGCTATTCCCAGAGAGCATCTAACTCAGTGAACCAATTTCATGGATGCAGTATTCTCTGAAAACTCTCAGAACAAATTTGTTCTTTATCGTGATTAGTTTGTTGTGCTGAACATCATGATGACTTCAGTTCTTTTTTTCCACCTCAATCAAAACGCAATCAAGTCGAATGTTGAATCGAGCGCTGTCCGATTCGTACTTTATGCACAACTGAGTTGTACAGAAATAAATTATTTCCTCACTCCTTTACTGTAGGAGTAAGTAGTTTTCCGTTTAATTCCTTCACAACTCACAGCTGAATGAGTCTGCAAGGAAGCCTTCCGTGCTAATCAGCTCGCTATTAAATGATGGTCTGAGCTGTTTCATTCCTAATTCATGCACTCTCTTCAGTAACACTACTGAATGGTGTTTGAGAACATTTTTTTCTTAATTAAAGTTTTACTTTGTGCTCCTGAATAGTTTCTTTGATGATTAAAGTCCTACTAAGCGGTGCTACTGAATAGTTTCTTTCTTAATTAAAACCCTATTTAGCGGTGCTACTGAATAGCTTCTTTCTTAATTAAAATCCTATTAAGCGGTGCTACTGAATAGCTTCTTTCTTAATTGAGACCCTACTAAGCGGTGCTACTGAATACTTTATATCCTAAATGAGACAACACTAATGAAGACGTGCTGTAAGACAGTATTCTCCCAATTACACTACAATTAAGTACGACGCACATGCACAGCCTCTCCTTCCAATGAACTCCTTGTAACTAATGAGGCTGCGACGCAGTCACTTCATCCCTCTATTCACGCCGCTAGATTGCAGTTCTCAAGCCCATCACATACCCTCGACGTACAGTTATCAAGTCACTATTCATCTATTCATGATGAAATCTGCAAGTGACCGCCACTAAACATACAGGCCTGTATTCATGCATTCATCGACATGAACCATCCTCTGCATTTCTGTATAACCGAGCAGATTCATATTCTGATTATTTGAATAAGTTTATCTCGTAACTCATACATAAATAATTGGGCATGTAAATCGCGCGTTAGAAAACTACCAGACGCACGTTGCACTTTACTTTAACTCTGGTTGTCTATGTAGTCCAATAAACCTTGCAGAGTTCACATTGTCAGAAAAAAGTTTTCATTACTTGCTAACTTCTGCCACCTCGTGGCCGTGTAGGCAACGCACACTACTTTTTAATTGCGCCTGAATTTCATTTACCATCTCACTGCAGTTGTAAAAATGACGCAGGATACTCATATTTCACGGTCTAGTATGAATTGCATCCAGGCTTGGAGCCCCAAAGAAGTAGAGAGATGGAAGTCGTGTTTGTCAATGCATTTTAACACCAGGAGTTCCAATTACACACTGGAACATCCAACAAGTTCCAGACCAAGTTACATTCGTTGCAAACGCTTGTCTTTATCGTGCCAAACATTGTGAGTGATGCCCAATATGCACATGTGTGTGAATCGAAATGGGTATATTGCTCTTATTCATATATTTGCATTAAGTTTCACCATATAGGCTTGATTAGTGCAAAGTAAATGTAGCCTACTCTGATGTGTGGATTTCGATGATGTACCAATCCCATCATCCTTCCGGTGTTATATCTACGCAAATAATTAAAAAATCAAAACAAAATGACTTCCTCAGACTAAAATAAATCAATGCAGAAGCAACTCATTTAATTTAGAGAGGAGATGTGGAGGACAGGGAGGGTAGACAGAGCATACACTGAATGTGATAAGATTTATATTTGTAGCATTCATTGACGAATAAAAAGTTTCAGAATCCACTCTTGGTTTCCTGTCTCTTATGCATGGCTTCAGCGTCAGAGTCCTTGCTAGGTTACCGTGGGTCTCGACGAGGAGTTAGCACCAATGTTTATTATTGTTGTTATAGGAACAGATCTAAGTCCCTTAGATTATAGTTATCATGTTGTAAGTTAACGTTGTTCTCAAAGGTTTTTTTTAAACTGATCATAGAAATCTTCGAATTACTTTTCAGAATGAAAATATTCAACTTCGTCACCATTTAATTTGTTTCTAAGTTTTACCGAAATGTATATGAATAAGATATGCCCTTGACCTCAGACATATTGCTCTATGATCTCGACTTTAGCTGCAATGATTTGTATTTTCCTTGCGTAACTTTTTGTTCATTCGTATTTTAGATAATTGAGCTTCCATAATTCACAAAACCACTGCAAAAAAAGCCTAGCCCTCATGTCATGCTGTTGTTGAGCTCTCCATTTAATATCAACATGTAAAACTAACATGTGGTTAGACATGCTACGTCACTATTGTGATTCTAAATATGCTCTTCGAAAAAATCGGTTTTCTTCTGATTTCTCTCCACAATGACGACTTGTTATCTCGAAGCCATTCACTGCGATCAAGTCTGTTTTTTATGGATTTGCCTTAACTCAAACACACCTTATTTTAGGTTCTATTCTCTTGTCCACTTCCGTCCTCTTCCAGCAAGACAACCTGAAAATCATTGTGTAGCTCATGGTTTTATTGGTCCTAGTCACATTCAGTTCTTAAATTTTTGCTCCCACTCACATTTTTCAACAACCATTCTAACTATAACAATTCCTTACAATTTTTTTAATCCTCTGGTCGTACGTCATCGTCTAATTTCAAAAGCTCTACACTAATTCTTTTTTGCATTTCTCAGTCAACCAGTGCAATGTTTCATGGCCCTCGTCATCAATCAAAGTCTAATTTCTCATAACTATTCATGCAAGACAATTAACATAACGTAATTAACATAACATAACAATTAACATAATAGGGCTGGCCAATTAACATAAGCGCTTTGTGTATACCTTAGGGTCATTTTGTCTAACTTTTCTGATGCCTCATTGTGAACTTTTCCGTAACTGTAGTCATACTACCATGTATAATTTTAACAAGCTAATCTTAACGTAGAAAGCCGACATCCTGGTCTGATTCTATGATGAACATACATAGACTCGGTGTCGTCATTCATTTTTTTAAAACGTGCAGTGCTTGACTAAATCTTGTTTCCACATCCTTGTTAGCATCTTGTTGAGTTTACATCAGTTCAGTAAAGAAGTGAATGCAGACTCGGCCTCCTTTGTTCACCTCGTCTCAGAAATAGATTTCACTCAAACAATTTCTAGGCGAATTATTCGTATCACGTCGGATCGTAAAATTTCTTTCCGAAGTTTCCTATTCCAACATAATAATTTATCGTGCCAGGAAATGGAGCACAATAATGGAACATGTGCTTGTGACATAAATGTAATGCTAAATTTTTACTCCATTCAACTAAAAATGGAAGAAAATAAGCATGATTTAATCTTCACAATTCATTTCATTACCACGTGTTAGAACAGGTATGAAAATTCTGTACAGTAATATAAAATGAACAACATAAACAGGTAAGCAGGAGGGGAAAAAGGTGGAAAGTAGATGAGTAGAGTTCAAGCTATTTAAATAATTTCAAACTCATAAGACAGATATCTTGTCAAAAGCCTACGTGCTTTTGACATGTGCAAATCGTTTTTTTAGAATATGTAAATTAAAATTTTTGCACTATAAAAGGAATCAAATTTATTCTTTCCAGAAAAAATTTTACCCACCGATGTCACTTGTATACAATGCAGGTAATCAGCTTGGTCGACTTATCACCAGCTTGGTCGACTGGTGAGCGAATCTGCTTGCGAGCGGAGAGACCCGGGTTCGAATCCCGCTGCCGACATGGTTGACGCGGCTAGAAATACGGCATGGGACTTGGGTAAACAACCGAATAATTATCGAAGTAATTATCCGACCCAAGAATGGGCCAGAAGGTTCGTTCCTATAGCCTCATTCTATTCTTAATCGAGCATTACGTTCCCCTGACATGAGTGTCCTGTGTTCACTACCCTCACTGTGCACGGCAAAATGCCACTAGCCCTCGCACAACAAATTTAGGCTTCGTTTGTAGTAAACTTCGTTTGCAGGCATCTACTGCATGTCTTAGGTTGAAGGGAAAGAAGTTTTAGACTGAATTTATTACAACGATAAGTATGTAATACGATCCTAACTGAGAATCAACTTGTTTTTACAGTATTATTAAAATACTACGACCCTGGGACACAAATTTTTTGTTTAGATCTCTACGATAAAGTTTGATGCTTCAATGCATGTGTGAAAAAGTTTGTATTTGTATCTTATGAGCATGTATAATGAAATATACAAGGCAAAAAAAATTGTATTTAATGTCCGGCACTTAATGGGTTAAAGTAACACCTCTTGTTATCGTTTGTGAATGCTACAATTATATTTTTTCCTCGGAAAATCCAATAATTTGTATCATATTTAACTGTATTCATCTCATGTTTATTCTATTTGAAGATAACCTTAAATTAGTTGTCAGATTCATGGATGTCTCTACTCAAGTGGAAGAACAAAGCCCATCTGGAGCGTATAGGGGATGATTCAGTGAATGAAAGAAGTTGTAGGTGGTAGTTTTACTCTTTTCAAGTGCCAATTTTAGTCTGAAAAACAAGTCAAAAGAAAATCGGCAACCAAAATTACTATGAGCAGTTAGAAACTATAATCAACAAATGTCATCACTGCTTTTTGGGAACTAGCTGAGGACTGCAACCCAACCCTTACGACTATCATGCCAAAACAGAATTGGACTGAAAAGGTTTCATCGTTTGAAAAGTAGGTACTGATGAAGGAATTGTATTGAAGAAATTGTCATTTTTGACTGTTAGATAATGATTAAATAATTATGGCTAATATCTACAAGAATAAACCTCGCCATTTCAAACCGGAATGGTTTGAAAGTAGCATTCCTTAGTTAAAAGAAAGTTGCTTTCCTTCATCACGATAACGCTCGTCGTCACACAACTTGACTTACTACATTTCTATTAGAAGAGCTGAGTTAGAAAATAATTCATTCTCAGCATTTTCTGTTCTTCTTCTATCTGATTACGGCTTGTTCAAAGACGCATAAACAAGCAACAAAATACTGGTACACAAAATGCTGTTCAAACTCGCATAAAAAACATGATATTACAAGTTGAGACGTAGAAACACAAAGAGACAAAAGGAACTAGCAAGATCATGTTATATTGAAACAAAACTAATTTCTTATGAACTAAGAATCAAATCGTCGTTCTCGTTGGGAAAAACTACGCAAATTAGTAAAACTATTTATATCAAAAGAAAACTTCCATTCACTGCAAATAAGCATTCCTGTTGATGAAGAACTATCAACTTTAAAATAGGTTCAACAAATTTAGGACTTTAGTTTTGACAAAATTGAAAAATCAGAGCCTAAAATTTTTGTCATTTAAACTTAATAAATGCATCTTTCGAACGAATAAGAAGCATGTCATAGAAAAGTATTCATCAAAAGTATTCGAGTGTCAACGATTTTCCTCATTGGGTATTTAAATGTTACATCTAAATTGATGAACTACAATAATGAAGTAATCCCGAGTTGCAGCATAAATTATAATGAAGGAAATTAAAGGTCATAAAAAATGGATAATATCCAAAAAAGACCCATGAAAAAAATTATTAATGGTTTTGCTAAAAATATTGACCAGTAGAGGATTTAGTAGAAGCGCATGTACATGTTTTCCGGCATGCGCATTTCTGAACAAATTGTGGAGAGCATCTCTGTGCTATATTGAGAAGTATAATTCAATAGATTCCATTGTTGCTTTCATCGTTCCCGAATGAAAGCGTTCGCAACGCACACCGGAAAACGTATTAATAGACATGAAAACCGATACAATCTTTAAAGATACTGAGGAAGACGGAAGAATACAGGCCCTGCTTTGTACATATAAGCTTGTAGGTTTGCTGTCTGCATGCGCTGATTCTTTTTCGGCTTTAGTATATTATTTTGGCGCACAAAATGCCATGGCATGAATGCAACGGATTACCAGATGTCCTTGGAAAAACTTCACCACCACGAATAAGACGTATATACTTTCATCTTTTTTGTCTGCATGAATGTGCGGTCGGCAAGAATTCCGATCGTCATCAATGTTTCCGCTTGTGAAGCCTACGCTCATCGAGGACATCGAGCGCCGTTCATGCAGCGATGATTTGCCTCGAAATAGAACTGCAATAAACACCACAATGAACATCTTTTTCCCAATGACAACGTTTCAACGCGGATTAAAGATAAAAAAATACCGTACAAACGCATGTTGACTTCATTCATGATTGTTCCAAAAATAAAGGAACAATCTGCTTGTGGATTAAGGATAAACGATCCTTATCAGTCGGTGAGTAAAAAGTGCACAACAATAAGGATTCCATTGTCTTGCAGTTTCACTGATTTACTTAATTATGATATAAGAGATGAGGGAGATAGAGTTAAAACACTTACCCGAGTTCATTCATTCATGGTTTTAGTCTGATGTAAGATTTCACTCAAATAAGTTACGGAAACATTTGTTCTGATATTACATTGCTCTCAAAAAGTTCCGGAGATATTTGTACGATTTGCTTTCGGTGAAAAACAAGCCTTGTGATGTCAAAGGCGAATAAAAAATTGACAAACGCTTCGTATTCAACTCAAAATTTTTCTAGTATTACAAGGATTATTTTTTTAACTAGCGGATTAAACTTATACGTATAACTTCATTATTTGAATTATTTATATTTTTTCAAATAGTTTATTGTCATTATAGTTGTATGCACATGTTAAATTGTTTTAATCTTGGCAGTTATAACATAATTACAGGTTAATTGGGATTATAATTATATGCATATTAATTGCATTTTCTATTATGCATGACAATTGAATTCATCAATTCTAACTAGCCTATTCTCGTTCATCTTTTTTACATTTCCTTCCCACTCCATGTCTTTAGACTAAAAATACTATATATATATATATATATATATATATATATATATATATATATATATATATATATATATATATATATATATATATATATATACAGGGTGTCCCGAAAAAAAGTTAACCCAATTTCAAATAGTTATAATTCAAAGCTATTAAAGTTAGGAAAATTTGGAAAGTTGCATGTTGTTTGTCAACTATTTCTCAATCAGTGTTGAAAATTTTATGAGAAAATTTGAAAGCATATTTTTGCAGCATTATTTTTAATAAGAGACACTGAAAACATGTTTGTGCACAATATCTAAAATACACATTTTGCAGTTAGACTGCTCCTTCCAAGGATTCTTTATGTTGTTTCATGGATTTCTGTTTTGCACGAAATTTCCCATAAATATGGTATCGTCAAGTTTTAATGTCACTAATTTTATCCTTCAATGAGCCAACCTTCAAGATGCAGATTACAAAAGAACAAAGGATCTTCATAGTTGTGAATTTTTTGGATAGCAACAGTATTCAACATGTTCAAAAATTATTTCAAGAGCGCTTCCCTGAAAGAAATTCTCCATCGAAAGTGACCATCTGGAAAAATATCAGGAAGTACAAAACTGAAGGAACCAGCCTAAATCTAAACAAAGGTCGATCAGGCCGCAAGAGTACTGAACGAGCATCAGTAAATGTCGAAATTGTTCACCAAGCACTGTTAGCAAAACCAGACATTTCTTCAAGAAAGAATGGATTGGGAAAAAGTAAAAGCACATTCAACAGAATTGTAAAGTTAGAATTGAAATGGCATCCTTACAAAATGCACGTGAGACGTAAACTAATAGATACTGATCTTCCTCGGCGGCTAAATTTTGTTCAGTGTTTTCTGCAAAAAAATGATCGATTCATTGAAGACATTGTGATTGGAGATGAGGCTGCGTTTCATCTAAATGGCAAAGTTAATAGCCATAATGTTCGCAGATATGCACCCAAGAACAATCCTCCGGACTTTAAGTACGATGTTGAAATTTCTAGAGAAAAAGTTTCAATTTGGATGGGACTTTGTGGAAACGGATGTCTTCTGGATCCTGTTTTTTGCAACAACAATTTAGATGGATTGGGATACCTTGACCTAATAAATGATATGATAGTTCTAAGACTCCAAGAAACAAATGGAAATAGAATTAATAGAACGTGGTGAATCCAGGACGGTGCTCCTGCTCACAGAACTATGTATTGCTGTAAGGGAAAGACTGAATGAGCTATACGGAAATCGTATTATCTCCTTAAATCAGCGTATTGAGTGGCCGCCCAGATACGCCAGGCCACAGGGTTTGACTCCCTGTGATTTTTTCCTATGGGGACACTTAAAAAGTAAAGTTTATAATTCCCCACTAAGAGACATCGACGATCTGAAGTAAAGAATTGAACAGGGAGTGAATCTGCTTCGACAAGATAATGCTCTGATAGAAAAGAGTTATGAATGCAATGAGAAAGAGAATGCAACTGTGTACTGAAAGAAATGGAGGGCACATCTAAGCGAACTAAGGAAACAAATTTTTAAGTCTTTCTTGTTTGAAATTACATTTGCCTCTCATTAATAATAAATTGTTAAAAGTTGTTTAAAATATTATTTAGCCCCTTTAAACTTATATTTTAGATATTGTGCACAAACATGTTTTCAGTGTCTCTTATTAAAAATAATGCGGCAAAAATATGCTGTCAAATTTTCTCATGAAATTTTCATCACAGATACAAAAATAGTTGACAAACAACGTGCAACTTTTCAAATTTCCTGACTTTAATAGTTTTTGAATTATAATTATTTAAAATTGGGTTAACTTTTTTTTGGGACACCCTGTGTATATATATATATATATATATATATATATATATATATATATATATATATATATATATATATATATATATATATACATATATATACAACTACAATTTTATATGAATTCAAAATTTGAGCATAAATATCATTTTTATTATTTATAATTGTTGTATTTTCCTATGTATGTAAATGTATATACACTAATTAATTGATTAGTAATTATAAAAACTTGATACACACACAGAACAACAACTTTTTTGTATCAATTAGCTGCCAGTCCTGAGGTACTTTGCTGCACTTCAGCTTGGACTCGGGTAGCAACCCATGAATGGGCCAAACCGCTCGTTTATATTGTCTTAGTCTGAAGACTGTTTGTCTCTGAAAAGCCTAATTTTAACATCTTTCCCTGGCATTTCTGCAAGCAATCTGCTGTACGTTAGGTATGTGGCCTTCTAATTGAGTGTGAACTGACACTGCATGTCATCAAGGCGGCGTACAGAACACTCTGTAGCCTTGGACTTTCAAAATTCTACCTCGTGCTTACTAGATATTCATTTCTTTTGAAAAAGTAGATGAAATTTTTGAATTTTGTGTAGTCCTTAGCTACATCTTTAATTATTATGTCTATTACAATAAAGACGCCATCGGAGGAAGCTCATCTCCAGCACCAGTTAACAACAGGATCTTCCCGTTCGTTCGTTTCCCGATTAAAATCAATTTTTCGCGCTAGACTGTCAAAAAACGCATGCGTACTCCTTTTACCCCTCAAATTTTATTCTATTCGTTGTTTGATGTCAACGCCTGAGATGCAAATTATAGTGAACTAGCATAAATCTACGTAAAGTAACCACAATTGCATCAATTCATTATAGTGAACTAGCATAAATCTACATAAAGTAACCACAATTGCGTCAATTCATTATAGTGAACTAGCATAAATCTACATAAAGTAACCACAATTGCGTCAATTCATTATAGTGAACTAGCATAAATCTACATAAAGTAACCACAATTGCATCAGTTCTACCTCGAATTCGGACTTCACTTGACGCACATCAACACGGACGGTCCACTGAATTTGCTTTCGCTGTTGCATCAAGACATCACGACACGTCTGTGTTCATGCATTTAATTCCTTCAGGACATTTAATTGAAAGCATTCCTTTCCCGTCAGCTCATATTGACCGTGAGACAATGAACCACAATAAGACATTCCTGCAGTGACAAACTCAAGGTGGTAAAGTCATAGGGCTGTACTTGTGTGAAAAATTTCCTGTCGTCATTCCTGAAAAATCCTATCAGCATCGTCATTCAATCGTTTTTTCTCACCAAAAATTGCAAAAATTTTACTCCATCTCGACGTCTCAAACATGTCTTCACGAAGTCACCCTGTGTGTCACAGAGCGTACCACAATATTCGTTCTCTTTAAAACTCAATAGAAAATACATTATTCCAAATTTTTCATAACGCACCGTTTACCAAACTTCTGGCAGCTTCCCTCTTTTTCCTCCACTCTCATTCTTCAACCACTTCATCTCTTCGTATCAGTTTATTCTTCTGTTCTTACTGCTTTTTAATTATAATACCACTAAACCAATTTTTTTGGCTTTTCCCATGTTTCACTTCTTATGCATCAAGTTTCCTAAAATTTTTCTAATTATTTTACTAATTTTCTTCTCGTTCCTTTCTTTCTCATTAACTCAGTTCTTCCCAGTTTCCAGTAAACACTTCCTCTGAGCATTAAAAATAATCTGTTTCTTCGCTTATGCTGCATTTCTCTCCTCCTTCCTATTTCACCTTCTTTCTCCTCATTCCTACTGTTGCTCTCATCTTAGCTCCTTACCCTCGTATTTCCCTGTGAAATAATAACAGCTCATCAGAGGGAACCTAGTGCATGTCACCGTCTCTCCTTTGCCACTCACCACTCACTACTGCTTTCCACTCGCCCCTTCCACCCAGACCACTCACTGCATCATACTGCTTACTACATATGTCCTCTCACTTCCACCACCTGTCCTCACTACCACCACTTCCACCACCTGTCCTCACTACCACCACTTCCACCACCTGTCCTCACTACCACCACATAGTTACCACCCTGTACCGCTCAACGTCTACCTCCTCCTCCCTGCTTTCCTTATCACATCCCCACCACCCCCGTCTTCCTACTCCCCACTGCCCCCCAGTATCTCCCCTCTGCCACACATCAAAGCCTCGCGACCAGCGAGTGCGTGTGATGTGTGCCAGATAACGCTGAGTTATGCCGTGCTGTTGAGACGCGTGCCAGTCCTCAGGCAGTGTGCTTTTTGAATCAACTTCATTACTGTATTAGTTCTTAATTTGGGTAGTGTGTTTCCAGGGTACCATCCAGTACTGTGTACAGTATATACAGGGTACCGGTGCAGTGTACAGTATATACAGGGTGTTTCCAGGGTACCATCCAGTACTGTGTACAGTATATACAGGGTACCGGTGCAGTGTACAGTATATACAGGGTGTTTCCAGGGTACCATCCAGTACAGTGTACAGTATATACAGGGTGTTTCCAGGGTAGCATCCAGTACCGTGTACAGTATATACAGGGTACCGGTGCAGTGTACAGTATATACAGGGTGTTTCCAGGGTACCATCCAGTACTGTGTACAGTATATACAGGGTGTTTCCAGGGTACCGGTACAGTGTACAGTAAATACAAAGTGTTCCAGGGTACCGGTACTGTGTACAGTATATACA
>VCRD01000550.1:168878-179303 GCA_006783055.1 Trinorchestia longiramus
AGAATTTATATGTATCACTAATGATTACCTCTTAAGTCATCATTGGAAAAGCGAAGTTTCATTTGTTTCCCCATGTATATTTAACGTTCATTGCGTGATGTGAATGTTCACGTATACCCCTAGGTACTGGTGTTCTATCATCTATGATACTACGCATAGAATACCTACCACTTAAGCCTTAAGGATTTTATGATAAGGCATTTTTAAAAACCAATGCTGTTACATTTCTTATGTACCAACTTTATTGGAAATATACGTTTTTATTTGTTTGTTTGTTGTTTGATATATGTGCCGCGAGTTACAAAAGTTTGAAAAACACTGCTGTTGAGCGATAGGTAGCATAGACTGTATCTATGCTACCCATCGCTCGAACATTGGCCGTATCACAAATACTTTGCTGAGGTCTTTGCCTTCTTTTCCTCTCACGTATTAGTCTGCGTTTCCTTTCTTTCGGTGTTTATTCCATTGTTCTAATGAATTTTCCAGATTCAACTTGTATCCAAAAACATACCTACTTGTAGATGAAAAGGCATATCTTCGTTCTACGATATTAAGGCCGTTCAGGAGCATTTTGCGTTGAGAAAAGTTATATTATGTTTATTATTTTGGGCTGCCGCAGATAGTTGATAACTTCTTGATGAGCGAAGCTTTCTTCCAGCAAGTTGCTAAGGCAAAAGGATTAGCGGAGCTCCTGGCACTTCCTGGCAAAAATATATTCGAAATAGCTTATGCACGACTGGATCGAAAACTCAATCAAAGATACAGCAATTCATGTACCACACTCAAAAGAAGGATATTATCAAATCAAGTTGTATCGAGCTACTTTTCAGAGCGAAGTGTTTTTTTCAGAGACTCATGGTGTGTCCTTTGGATTAGGCAGTCGATGTAAAGGTGTTGGTCCAATAGCATAGTTTGAGGTAAAAAATCCTGTCATTAAGTAGAAAAAGAAGACTGTATCTATGCTACCTATTAAACGAATGTTTCCCCCCATCTTGCGAGGGAACAAAAAATTACAATGACCCAGCACTGGTTGCGTATCGTGACTAGCTGAAGTGACCCAACTAGGGGCCTCTACTCTGAATATCTGGGCTCTATTCTGCGCGAAATTTCAACTGCTAAAAAAAATTCAACTGAAAAAATGTGCGAAATAACTTATGTACGACAGGATCAAAAACTTAAGCAGTATTTCCACTTTCGAATATATATTTCAGAAACTATATGAATGATGAAATTTCATGAAATCCCATCGTGCTATTCAGTAGATGAATTTTCTTCAATCTAAATCTTTACGAGCGTGATAGAGAGACTGACCAAGCAAGCAAGCAAGCAACGAACTGTGTATTATTATATAGTGAAAAAAAACCTAGGAAAATCTGGGGAACTTGTCTGTTATGTCAGTTGAGAGGTGGGACAACTCCTAAAAATAAGATTTCCTCCATACTAAAAATGTTGTCTGTAAAAAATGACTTCACAGTATCTCCAAATCAAAACCTAATCGGGTATTTTTATGGGGATCTTTGAATTCAGCAGATGGAAATGCATAAGAAAACGCTAATTTTGTACTCGAAACATTTTCATTGTTGGACAGTGTTATTGGTTTAAGAAATTTATGGGCTACAGTGGTCAAACTTGGTCAGCAAAATTGGTATTCTAGACGATCTATCGAGCCACGAGGACTTTCATAAGGTTTTTGACAGATTGCCTTATGGGCTTTCAGCAAGAAATGAAATTTAATTTTGTGTTGCTTCTAATTTCCAAAGACCCCGCGCTATAGATCAATTAGAATTATACTAATAATAAAATTCAATTTTTTTTGCGTCTTCCAGCTTTTTTATATGCTGAATTAGATCTAAGTCAGCACTTCTAAGGCATCTCCGTTCACCCAACGTGAGAAAATAAAGTGGAGTTGCCGACTGTAGCTCGCTTTCAATGAACCGTATTTTCTTAAGATCTCCCTGACTCCTCTGGGACTCTCCGCTTATTATTGTTAGGATAAAATTTAAAGTAAAATGTCAATCATTCATTCCGGTCAAATTAATTACGTAGTTTCACATCAAAGGAAAGTTGGGTGAATAAATAAATAAATACCTACAATTTTTTGTATAGGTGAATAAACAAGAAAATCACCTTGACGCAGCCGTTATTTCGTCGCCTACTACAGTATAAGCTTAAGATACGAACAGCTCTGTTTACGAAAAATTCGGGATACGAGGAAAGTATGAGCGAAAAATTATGCTCAAAATACGATCACTGGCTCGCGTAACGAGTCACGAGCCAGGTTGTGGGTATACGTGACGCGTGTTTCCCGATCCGCCAAGACCCGGTTTGTTCTAGGTGCGAGAAATTTGCTATACGAGCTCAGTGCTGGAATGAATTAAACTCGTATCTCAAAGCTCTACTGTATTATAATCTTACTATTATATATAGGATGAGTTTGTAATCGATGCATAGCTTTACACAGAAATCAAGAAAAAAGCACGTCATCGTCGTTTTGATTTGTACATATATTCTTCATGAAGTTTCATAATTTAGCTACAGGAACCCAAGGTCAACTACTAACGAAAATGTAAAATCAAAACTCTTCACACTGGCAAATTCTTATACATTAATTTAATAGCAGAAGAAGGCGAGACAATTGTGACTTATTTACGAGGGCTAGATATGCACAAGAAGAAGCGCGTAACTCATTGCTGCTGTGCCTGCAGTTGCTCATGGTCGCAAACAAGCGACTTTTCTCTTGTCAGAGTCAGAAAAAGGCTGCTTGTGTCTCATCACAGATGTATGAACGTAAAATCGGGACGAACTCTTCATTTAAGTATTGACTTCATTTCACAGCTCGATTGGACCGATTAAACAAAAATGGCTTTCTGAGAAAGCTGTGACCATGATTCTGAACAGTCTTTATTATTTCATTCAGGAAAAGAAGAAAAATAGAGAAAATAATAGTCTACGTGCATATATTTGCAACACAGTTCAAAGATATAATGGCTGGAGAAAAACTGTTCCTATAATAAAAATCGACGTGGAAAACAGTAAGTGAAATTATTTGCAACAACAATCATTTAGTCTTAATATCGCAAAAAATTATATTCAATAACGCTTTTTGGTATTGAGGTGGTAAGCTTTTATGTTAAACGGTCGACAAATATTCTTGATTTATCTGCACAAATATAAGAGGCGATCAAAAAGTCAAGCATCACTCTTGCTGGTGTGGTACAACGCCTTGGTAGTGAGAATGCAACTTGCTGTGAGTTGCCGTCTGAACCAAGGAATAGAATTAAAGTGGAGACTAAGGATTAATTACCACATATTTTGTAGGACACGCTACGCCACTAACTTGTGTTGCTATTTAGTCTTGTTTCATTCCACTTTTTACTCGGAGTTTGGTTTAAAGCTTGAAATGCTGAGTTTTATAATCGTGCTGCTTTCAGACATAAATGTAGTAATTGTTCTCTTGACTTTATAGCTTATGTAGGAAGCTTCAATTGGATTTTCTCTTTTCTTTACTCAGTCGCCAATATTCCTCTTCTCCATATTTGTGGACCGCACCAAAACGAACGGCAAACACTAAAAGACCAGGACCTTTTGTTCTGCTCGACGAAAAAAATATTGCTGCGAATGTCACGAATTGTCTGCGGTCTCAGAAAATCTAGCATAGTTTCTCATCGTCTCTTTTATACAAGGTAAGAAAATTCGCATGCAAAATCTCAAAAGCAGAAAAATTCATCAGCAAAAATATTTGCCTTCTCTTCATGTTGGAGCTATCGGTCACGAAGAGGCAACAAAACCTTTTGTTTATTCTTTTTGGGGATGTAGCCTCTTAAATATTCTCTTTCACTATCGTTCATCATTGTCTATCTCTCACTACCTTTAGGGCCTCCGTTTGACAATTTTGACATGTGTTTTGTAGAAAACCTTGCGTTGAACACAACGGTGGTCAAACTGTAATTGTATTCTATAATACATGTGTTGATAATTTTTTTATTGAGGGTGAAAGAATTAATCAGTTGAAGATTTTGAAGAATTTTATGAGAAAAAACTCGGTGTTGATGCTAACTTGACAGGTCAGTGTGTTGGAAAAAGTTATTTTTTGAATGTTTTAGTTGAGGCTTCAGATGATTTTTTCTAGAGACCTGTATACGCTAAGCCTTCCCGTGTGGGAGGAATTATTAATTAGTAGTATACCTACACGCGAAAAAATTCACGCGTTTCTTACTAAATTTTGTCGTCTGATTTGCCTCTTCGCGGCATTTGTGAAGGAGCTTATGTATTGGAGAATGCGCCTTTGGTATCCACAATACAATGGGTACAATACATTTTTCGAATTTTCTCCTACCTATATCCTTAAGAGTGTGACAGAGAGACAGACCAAGCAAGCAAGCAGGCAAGCAAGCAACTAACTGTACTATTATATAAAGGGATAAATGATTGTGAAGCTTCGCAGGCATATGAGGAAGGTGCAATTGAATAGAGCGTGCAAAGCGTACAGTAACTGTGCTAACCTTCATTCATATATGCTTTGGGTCAAACGTATGTCCATAAACATCAATTTTCCTAACACCCTAACTGATAAAAAATTGACAAGTTCTTGAAGCGAACTTCAGATATTTCAATTTCTACTTCTGGTTATAATCCCGCAGTAGCAATAGATTTTATGAAAATCCCATGTATTCGAATTAGAAAAACAAAATAGAAATTTTTTAAAAACATTATGGAAACTTTTAATTATTTTATTATTTCGTTTATAAGCAATTTAATATAACTGATTAATGAAACTTGAGAATTATTGAAACTTTTCTCTTGGTCATCCATTGAGCTTCGGTATCCGGTACCATGGACAAGTATTTTTAATCACAATTTTAGAAATTCATTTCATCTTAAGTATGCTAGGATAAATATTTATTGTGTTTTATCTAATTAGAATATACATTATATTGTGTTTCTAGTATTATGTGTATATTTTTTCTATGTATCTGTAATTTTTTTTGTCCATTTGTCGCACTGATGGTAGTGGTAACATCAAAACATTGTATTTTATTTTGCATGTGTAATATTTGGTTTAATCAAATGATCGGAACATTTTTAAGAAATTTAACACTATGAATTTGAACAACTTCATATAGATGAGAAACAACGATAAAATGAATATCATAAAAATTATGGCCAATACTGGCACTGCCTTCTAAAATAACCACAATATAATTTAGCATCCGTTGTGAGTGTCGGTGAGATTGAATTGAAATGAAGCCACTGAATAACTGAATTGATTTCAGCTGATTTTGATTGATGAATAACTGATTCCCTCATTGCTAGAGTGACAAAAAAGATTACCAGATAAGGCGTAACAAAAACCTCTTTTCCGTAACGAATCAAAGCTCTTCAAAATGCTGCAAAATCAACCCTTATTGCATAGCAATTTGTGTTAATTGGCAGGAGTTCTCATAATTTTGTTCAAATGTGTATTTGGTGGTATTGTAAGAAATTCCATGGAATATGAGTGAATTTTTTTTAACGCCAATAACAAAAAGTTACAGCACAAAGGGTGAAGCCAATTTAACTAATTAGACTAGACTTTGCATATGAACGTAATTTTTCTGATAGGTTATTTCAATTTTAATGGGAATGTTACAAACATATGTATGCGTTCTTACATATCATTGGGACGAAGATATCATCTAACCTTTACCAACATTACACTAATTACACTGAAAGGTATATTCTCAAAAGCTTTCAATTTACATTAAAAGTGGCAATTCAGTTAGAGGACATGAACTTTCAAGACATTTATTTGATCAGATTCAAATGTACTCACAGATCTTGTTATCGACCGAGAGGCTCCGTACCTTTTAATGGCAATGAGTAGAACGATGAGGATGGCAGTGGATGGCCTATTGTTTGCCTTCAGAACAAGTTTCTACCATTTTAACCGTCTACTTGAAATTAATTTAAAAGAGTGAGCAAATTTGATGGAAAGGTCTGCCATGGAGTAATTCAAAGAAAGGATGAGAGAGGGTGAAATCCATTTAGGCATCCTGAGTGCCTTAGATAATTTGTTCAAATTGAAAGAGCCCTGTAACGCTTGTGCGTAGACCTTTGTAGGTATAAGAAATGTTTGTAGAGATGGGCTCAAATTCTTCACAAGGATATTCGTTTCAATTTTCTACCTTCAATTATAATTTCGTAAAAATTTCAAAAATTAAGTTCAAATAGCAGTGGTTATTTTTTGAGTAATGTTGCTGCATAATATAAGTGTATTATTTAGTTTAGTCAGCTAACACACATGCTGTTCTTCATTTCTGTCGCGAAAAAAGAAAAGTGCAGCTATTATTCTATAATAGTACAGCTATTATTCTATAATAGTACAGCTATTATTCTACAATAGTACAGCTATTATTCTACAATAGTACAGCTATTATTCTACAATAGTACAGTTATCATTTCGTAACTCTGGGCTACAACTCAAGCACACATCATCGGTAAGCTGCTCTAGGCCTCAGCTACCATTTTCTATTTCGTGTATGGAGTTTCTTGATATGATGCACGTATACATGGAAAAAACAAATGATGGTTGAATTTGATTTAAAGGAATGAATAAATTTCTTCATTAAAAAGGGAGATTAATAGTTCAGGTAGTTGAACAAGATATCAAATCTTATGAAAAATTGTATCCGAACAACTTTTTCATGTTTTTAACTTCTATTTAAAATAAATCAAGTATGATTTTAAATATTCGAATTAAAACTGAAGTATGCTAAATTTTTAAATATATTTTGATTACGTAAGTACAAATTTATAAGCAATAAATTACGATGAGTTTCCAATAACCTGCGTCCATATTCAAAAGTAGTAAAACTTTCATATGAACCCTCAATTATTAACATGCTGCTTCATAAATTTGAAGTATTTCATCACCGTAACACGTGTTTACTAAAATTAGGTAGCGATCATTTTACAATATTACTAATATTAACTACTAATTTATGAAGTACAAAGTTTTTATGCAGGATAATATGAATAATGAAAATTTAATCCAAAGAAATTTCCGTGAAAACCTAATACTATATAATAAAAAAATATGGTCTCTAATTTGTAGGGCACCATGTTCAAATTTTCAGTTTCAGGTGTGATGCCAAATGTTCGTGAGCATTGCTGGTTTTACACAACTTTTGAACAATGTTAAAATATGACTGGTCTCACCGCATTTAGAATCACTGACATTGGGGTAATGCGCTTGACTAAGTATTCAAATGAAAGAAAAAATTCCAGTATATATGTATACCGACTAGATAATTGTTGCTTGCTTGGTTACTGCACAGTTTGCACAGTTTGTTGCTTGCTTGGTTACTTAGTCCATCCCTCTGTCACTCCTTCGCAAACCCGCGTCCACTGACAAATCAAACGAAAAATTCAGTAAAAACACGTGATTTTTTTCACGTGTGGGTCTATTAGTCTACATGTATAATACACAGTGCATCTCCATCTCTCTATCTGTATGTGTCCGTCCCATTATTTCCTACCTATTACTGAAGAAAAATTATTGAACTTAAATCAGAATGGGTATGCATATATGTATTATAGGCAGTGTATTGTGGATACCAAAGGATCCGGAGAACTATAGAATACGCCATTTTTTTTTGCCTGTTATTAGTCTTCTTATCTTACCCGGTCTTGTTATCGGTAGCTAAGATACAGAATGAAATTTTTTGTATATATTCATGAAAAACATTCAGATTCTGATAGCACCACGGGTAAAACTGAAAAATGTATTTTATTTCATAGACTAGTAGACCCACGTGAGAAAAATTTCACATGTTTTTTATTGATTTTTTATTTGATTTACCAGTAGATGCGGGCTTTGCGAAGGAGTTTCCACATTGAAGGATTTGCCTTTGATATAAACAATACAATGCTTACAATCGATGTATACCCTACTGAATTTTTTCTTATCTAAATCCTTAAGAGCTTGACGGAGAGACGAAGCAAGCAAGCAACAAACTGCGTATTATTATCTAGTCGGATCTTGAATTTTATCAATTTTAAACTGTGGAATTCCCACGGGCACTTTCCAGGCCATGTTATCGCCACATAAAATATAGAATGGAAATTCTGTAGATATTCATGACGAATATTTATATGAAACTCAATAATTCGTCCTAAATTTTTGGTACATTTGTCTTTAAATTCGTCATACCATCAGCTTCGTCGACTAGCAGCCACCGTAGTCGAGTGGTATGCGGCCCGTGTTCTGTATCGGGTCTCTGCTTGTGCAGAAAGACTGCGTGCGGGTTCGAAACCCGGCAATGAATACGAGCTGTTTCTCGTTTCACGCCGTGAGCTCGCACTTATCGGTAAGACCTCAGCAATTAAGACCTCGCCCATGGATCATCGCACACATCCCAGGATCGTCGCATGGAGCTCACCATCATCCTTACTCTAAGAATGTTAACCTTAAGAATTTAAAAACCAATGTACTAAATGTCTATGTACTGTGTACTTGATTGGAAATAAAGATTGTTTTTTTTTTTAGTGAGCGAACTCGCCTGCATATCTTATCTACCGATAACATGGCCCAGATAGTACCCGTTGATATTCCTTGGTTTAAAAGTGATAAAATTAGGGATCGATGAAATAAAATACATTTTTCAGTTTCATCCGTGAATATTTTTCATGACTATATACAGAACTTCCATTCTGTATCTTATCTACCGATAACATGGCCGTGTAAGAAATAAAAGCTAGTAACAGAAAAAATGGAATATTTTATAGTGATCCAGGACCTTTGGTATCCACAATACAATGCTTATAATATATGCATATCCGTTCTGATTTCAGTTTAATAATTTTTTTCAATAATAGATAAGAAGTAATGGGACAGACACAGAGAAAGACATATAGAGGAAGATGGAGATACAGTGTCTATTATATAGGTAGATACACAATTTGTTGCTTGCTTGCACAGTCACGCTTTTAAGGATTTAGATAGGAGAAAATTCGGTTGGGGATGCATGTATTGTAAGCAATGTATTGTGAATACCAAAGGCACATCCTTCAATGTGGAAACTCCTTCGCAAAGCCTGCATCCACTAGTAAACCAAACGAAAAAAAATCAGTAAAAAACACGTGAATTTTTACGCGCAGGTCTATTAGTAAGATGTATTGCTGTGATATATATATATATATATANTAACATCCGAGAAAGACCGACAAAGGAAAATTATGAGAGCGAAAACTTAAAACTTAAAGTTGTGATTGTTATTAAATTAAAATTGCATTTTCTAATTACTGGTTGACCGTATGGTATGGCTTGCTGATGATCGATTTAATTTAATCATTTGACAGTTATCTGTAAACATCGTGTTTAATATGAACGGGCGTTACATATCAGAGAAAGAGAGTAAAAAAATAAAATATAACAGTGAATTTGTCAAATTTTCAATACTTAGATGTTGATATAGATAAGAAAAACTGTAGTAGACTAAAGTTCTGAGGTTTCAGTCACTTATTGTAGCAAAGCAATTACTGACATTGACGGATAAATTTTTTAATCATGCATTCGATAAGTAAAAAAATAACGTAAAAGATTACATATATATATATACATTTATATATATACATATACATATATATGTATATATACATACATACATACACACATACATACATACATACATACATACAAACACACACATACACATATGCATATATATACATATGTATATATACATCTAAATGCCTCGGAAGAAGAATAATCTGAAGAGTAAACACTAATTCATATAAAATTCTATTTAGTTTTAGGCAAAACACAATTTATCTTCTATCAAGAAATTTTTTTATGCTCTATGAAAATTGAACCTTTCTAACATGTTAACGTTTATCATGTTAAAAAAGCACCAATTTATAAGCCTGAAATAAAACAGAAACAAAAAAAGTAATAAGTAAAAAAAACATCCCGGTTTTTGATAAAATTAAATTAGTCGATTTGACTCCAGAGCTGAGGAATTATAGCACGAGTTTGACATTTACGTATGTTTCGTTTGAATATTGTTAGCCCTATTTCAGTTTATACTTCAGTAGTGTGACACAAACATATGGTAGACACTTATATGGAGCATGTTTCGTTACTAAGTTAATTTTGTTTAATCATGCATAGGAGCTAAGATTTCTGTATTTGTTTGCTACTTTGATATGCAAAAATGTTGTGTCACGTTTTTTTTGAAATTTTTAATTGATTGGTTTTTCTTCATATGCGTGGGCAATTTATTCCAAAGCAATGCACCTGAAATTGAAAAAGCCCTTTGTCCAGCATCGGACGTGCGGAAACTGATGTTAACATCGTGTCTTCAATCAGGTTTCACACCCTTGGTAGTGGGTGGATAGAATTTAACAACGTTGGCTGAACTTTGAGGGCGATATAGAGAGGAAAAT
>VCRD01000550.1:193696-207885 GCA_006783055.1 Trinorchestia longiramus
TTGCGGAGCCTATGCACTGGCATTTGCTACATCTATTGCAGAAGGAGATGGCCCTTGGCTCTTAAGATTTAACACATATCAGATTCGGCAGCATATCGCTAAGTGCCTCGAAGCGCACAAAGTGGGCTGATTCACAGTGATCCCTGAAAAAGACGACCCACGGATTGGCGGGACGCATAGAGGGGTTAAGAAAAGCCGAGTGCGTTCAACATACATCATTCTCTGAGAAAAAGAGTAGAGTTGACAGCGGTGGTGGAACTGAAAGAAACGGTTACTTCACTTTATATATTATATATTATATATATATATAAAATGGATGTAGAGGCAGAAACATAGGAATGTTGGACTCCACACAGTAGCTGTGGCTGATAGGCGAGGGAGAGACGGGACTCCAAAACTGGTGTCGAGGATTGACGTGTCTCATGTTATTAAAGGTTGATTGTAGGAGATTTTGATTTACCCACGGCAAATGTCTATGTTATTAGCCTCAATTTGATATGTAAATGAAGTTTGTGGAATGAATAAATGAGAAATTATTACTAAGACCGGAAGGTATAAATATCGTTAGTGGAGTCCAAAACTGGTGTCGAGGATTGACGTGCCTCATGCTATTAAAGGTTGATGGTAGGAGATTTTAATTTACCCACGGAAAATTTCTATGTTATTAGCTTTAATTTGATATGTAAATGAAGTTTGTGGAATGAATAGATGAGAAATTATTACTAAGACCGGAAGGTATACCTAAATATCGTTAGTGGAGTCCAAAACTGGTGTCGAGGATTGACGTGTCTCATGCTATTAAAGGTTGATTGTAGGAGATTTTAATTTACCCACGGTAAATGTCTATGTTATTAGCCTCAATTTGATATGTAAATGAAGTTTGTGGAATGAATAAATGAGAAATTATTACTAAGACCGGAAGGTATAAATATCGTTAGTGGAGTCCAAAACTGGTGTCGAGGATTGACGTGTCTCATGATATTAAAGGTTGATGGTAGGAGATTTTAATTTACCCACGGCAAATGTCTATGTTATTAGCTTTAATTTGATATGTAAATGAAGTTTGTGGAATGAATAGATGAGAAATTATTACTAAGACCGGAAGGTATAAATATCGTTAGTGGAGTCCAAAACTGGTGTCGAGGATTGACGTGCCTCATGCTATTAAAGATTGATGGTAGGAGATTTTAATTTACCCACGGAAAATGTCTATGTTGTTAACTTTAATTTGATATGTAAATGAAGTTTGTGGAATGAATAGATGAGAAATTATTACTAAGACCGGAAGGTATAAATATTGTTAGTGGAGTCCAAAACTGGTGTTGAGGATTGACGTGTCTCATGCTATTAAAGGTTGATGGTAGGAGATTTTAATTTACCCACGGCAAATGTCTATATTATTAGCTTCANAATTTGATATGTAAATGAAGTTTGTGGAATGAATAGATGAGAAATTATTACTAAGACCGGAAGGTATAAATATCGTTAGTGGACTCGAAAACGGGTGTCAAGGAACGGCGTTCCCCCAAGTGCGGGTGGTTAAGCAAGGAGGGTTAGTTTAAAATTATGCTGTGAGAAGAGGTTACTAGCTTTAATTTGAGACCAAAATGAAGGTTGTACGATGCATAGGACGAAAATCATTAATGAAATTGTTCGTTTCAAGAATTTCTCTGGATTTCTCAAGATTTTTAGTTCGGGTCAAGTTCGGTGTTGAGATCGGTGTCGAGATTTTCCCGCCGGTGTAATTTGCGTCCAATTTACAAAAGCTTTCATTCACGAGTATCATCTTTAAAACAATGATAGTAATTAATAAGAGTTTTTGTGTATTTCAGACTCGTGAGTTACGTTGCTCGACAGTACTCATATTTCTGTGATAAGAAAATCAAATATAAAATTTAAATACAATAATGCGTACACATTTGAAGATGAAACTGTGCTCTCAAAATACTCTGCATAAAGATTTGGCACTAACTTTCTAACATCAAACTAAATACATCGACGTAATTCAAACATATCTTCTTAACTTAATCCAAGCATTAATGAAAAAACAGTATTATTTAGCCCATCAGCAGAAAAGAAATTCATATCGCTCTATAAACTACGTCCCGCAAGTCATCGAAATCAAATGAAATACAAAAAAAAACTCTACAAACATCTACCAGTAGTACCACTTAATTAAGTCGACTCAATTCTCAAACAATACGCGTGTTCGAAGCGTACTTAACATCTATCACAACGAGAGAATAACTTTAAGCCTATTTGGAGCCGTCTTAGAGGGCTCCAGTTCTACCAACCATGAGAGAAAGGCATGATGAACCAACAGTGATGTATAGGATGAGCTAAGTGTTACTGTACCATTTCATGCATTAGACAGAAACAGTAAGAGATATAACAACTTAGATGGATTTACGGAAGTAATTGAAAAGCCCGTCAGGCCTCTCACGCCCGAGCATTCTACAGAATCATGTTTTAAACCTTCATGCACTCATAAGAGATTTACGAAGCAGGTTCGCTTACAAGCTCTTCAAGAAAAAATCAATTGTTGAAACAAAAATATCATCCTTTGGCATTTATCATTAACCATACCATACAACAGAACAGAATGAAAACGAATAAATGAAGTGCTAATAATAATACTTATTATAATAATGACCATAATAATATATCATAGCTATATAATAGTTATTGTAATAATGATTATAATCGTATATTATAATAATATAAGTTGTTATGATAATAACTATTATTATTACAATAATGCTTATAACACAGTTAGATTTTTACATCATCATTCATGATATACTTTATACTTGAATAATATTTAAAGCTGTGGCAGGTGTTAAGACTAGGGCTTTGACTGGGATTGCCATAGAAGTCCTGACTGGGATTCTGATTGGAGTTCTAATTGAAATCCTTGTTGGGCTGATGACAGGTGTTGACATAGAAATACTGGCTCGGAATTGGGGTGGAGTTGAGCCTGGGGTGCTGGGGGAAGTTTTGGCTATTTGAGTTCTCACAAGGTTTTTAACAGACGTTCTCAGTAGAGCCCTGACAGGGGTTCTTGCAGGGACCTCACTTGTTATCTTGAGCGGAGTTCTAGAAGAAACCTCTGTAGCGGTGTTGACTGATATTTTCGGTGGAGCTTCAGTTGAGGTCTGGACTAGAGTTCTTGGTGGGGTATTGACTGGGACCTTGAGAGGGATCTCACAATAGTTACTGATGGGAATCTTATTTAATGGTAAATCAATTCTCATCCTTTTAGCTGGGGACTCAACAGAAGATGAATAACAAGCTGTGTTTGTAGGCAACATGACTTGAGTGTTAGCTGTCAGATAGGAAAAAAATTTACGTTTAGTTTAATGTTGCAAAATCATTATTGTTCTGGTAAATGTGGTACGTTGTTATTTGCTCGGCCAAAACATATTTTGTGGCTAGAATTGAAATTCTGAGCCACAATCATATATCTAAATACCCTATTGTTGTATCATGAATTAAAATATGTAAAAATACATTTATATTCAAATGAAAACCAACAAGAAATTAATAATGCCCATTACTCCTTAACAGAACATTTCATAAGCTGTGCATGTGTTCTGAACACTTACTGGAAAAAAACAATAAATATTGGGACCTATCACCATGGACCCAATTGTGTGAAAACTGTATCTTTTTTACACATGTAAGATAATCTCAACCTCCTAACAATTATGAAATGCAATGTTGAAAAAAATTATTTAAATGATGACCTCCAGAATGTATAATTGCACACAAAAGGAAGAAAAATATCCTAACTTTTTAAAAACCAAAACTATATTTATTATATTTAAAATAATATATTAATATTTTATATTTAATACATTGTTATTTTACACTCATAAACACATTTATAACAATGAAGTACTGTGTTCAATTCTTATTCAAAATTGATCAGCAAAAATCCATTGATTCCAAAATTTGAAAGAAAACAAAGGTTCACCCAGAATGTGCAATTTTCTCAACAAAAACTCAAAGCACAATAAAAAAGATTATTAAACTTGTCCTATCTACTGATACAGCATTGCATTATTAGAGCACTGAATTTTGCACATGACAAATAGTATGAAAGCATTAACTTGAAAATAATTATATTTATAATAGACAATTGGAAGGGAAAACAACTAAAAATACTTCTGCACAACACTAGTACTAAGTTAAAAAACTATGGACAATATCAAATAATATTTTGTACATAGACAACTAATAAAATTATATATCATGGTGAAACATACATAGAAATTCAATTTTACTAAGAAGTGACAAATATATTGAATAAAACCAACAATTCACAACATTCCAAAGGAAGAAATGTATCCATCAGCATGGAAACAAAATTAAAGTATCAAGAACTATTTATTAACTGAATGGCCTTTTTTCATTATGAACATTATGGAAAAAAAATTTCTTAGCTCACATTAGCCTACTCCAGGTTTTCATCACCAGCTTGGTCGACTGGTGAGCGAATCTGCTTGCGAGCGGAAAGACCCGGGTTCGAATCCCGCTGCCGACATGGTTAACGCGGCTAGAAATACGGCATGGGACTTGGGTAAACAACCGAATAATTATCGAAGTAATTATCCGACCCAAGAATGGGCCAGAAGGTTCGTTCCTATAGCCTCATTCTATTCTATTCTATTCATTACACACTTACCTTCATTACACTCAACACTATCCACAAATTGGCGTGGTATTGCACCCAGTTTTAGCCCTTGTCTTCTCCTGATAGGTGAAAATATTTCTTTGAAGCATGGTACATCAAAGTGCTTGGCACAAATAAACCGGTGGCGTCTAATTTGATTAGAAGATAATGTCTTCAAATCGTCATTTCCAGATGCAGCAATACATGATGAAACTAATTTGGCCGGAAAATGGAAAAATCTAAGGTTAGAACCGTCCTTCTCATTGCTTGAACAATTCTTGTAACAGCATTTTTAAATTCTGTTGACACGAACAGCCATTATGACAAAAAACAGCGCCAGAAGTGACCTTTCGCCTGACTCGTGAGCCAATAGGGCCACTTCTGCGCATGATTGGTTGACGCGTATACGTCACTGAGACGTCACATAATTCCATGACGTCGAAAGTCCGCAAATTTGCAAGCGGTTCTAATAGTCTTTACTGTACTGTGGTACTCCCCCTCAACATTACGAACTTGAAGGGAAAAATAAAGGCAGTGTTGAAGAACAAGAACTCGACAAGCATTCCACCATCCATAACCCAAATGTTAAGGAAAAATATAATACACCCCAACGACTGAGTCAAACAGAATTGAGTGATCTCATTCTAGACATTGACTACATTTAGCTGGTGTCAATAATTTGGAACAATATTATTAATTCGAATGCAACACGTCTCTTAAAATCGATTTTCTCGATTCCCATTCGACTTTTTTCCTCGTAGTTGTGGGGCTGTCAGTGATGAAAATGGAAAAAGATTCCATTAGAATATTTCTACAATGGAACAAAATATCATGGCCGTTGGAATGAAGCTATGCTTGTGGATTACTGTTGGTCTGTGTGTGGGGATGATCTGGAATTCACTTGCTAAAATCAAACCACAAGAAAACAATCTCACGAAGCCACCACATGATTCTATTCAGACCGAACCACCTGCCAGGTTTTCACCCGTCAATGAAGAACTCTTAGAATATAACTGTCATTATTCAAATTTAAATGCACTTTTAATGTTGTTGGCACATGTATAAATGTACGGTTTTATTTTAATCCGTTGAAATAAAATATTTTCCTCTATTGTATATCACAGAATAAAAACTTTTCTTTATCATATTCATTTTTCTGACACCAAAATCAGTTGAACTTGACTTATGATATTAAAAAATATTCCAAAAATTATTTTTTGTTGGCGCTTCATAAAATAATAGCAATAACAACTTCTAGGATACTGACTCACAAAATTTGAGAATATGTGTGAGCCCGAATTATGATACAACTTTTATAGCGCCACGGCAATGAAAGTTGCTCCCTATTTTTATTTTTGTTTCTTTACTCGTTGCATTTCAGTTCACAAAATATTTTTATCAGATCAATCGGTTTCATTTAAACCAACAAGTGCGTATAAGATGGCCTGCCCAAAATAAGTGGCAGCGCTGAGAGAGACTTGGGTTGCTCCTACCACGATGTCTGGTCAGTTTGCTAAGGCATCATTCTGCATGTACGCACTCTCATCCATCAAAAGGACTCGTTTCGAGAACATTTCTCACGCATGATTCGCAAGTGAACACCACAGGCCCAAAGGTAACCAAATTAAGAGCAACGCATTTGCAAGCGGTTCAATTGATCCTAGATTTTTTGAAGTATGGTCATAAGTGATCCCTGACTGTTAATACACTTACTTACCTGTACTTGTGACTTACCTGACTATAACTATACCTGACACTGACCTGACTATATGACTATACCTGACTTACTTGTACTTATGAGTGTTGAAAATATGCGAGGTTTTATGTTGTGCCTGGGTACAGTAATGAACAAAACATTGTAGACTCTTTTGATATCCATGATTTCATTTTGTTATTTCTCGAAAAATAAAGACACTTATCGTGGAATATGCGAATTTTCGACTAAGCTTCACACATCCATTCCTCTTTTCAGTAAACCAAACTTTTCCTTAAATGAAGTATTACAGAATGATCTACAAAGAGTGAAATTCAAATAACAACTCATAAAAATATATAATTATTATATTTTAAAGAAAAAGAGTCTCTATGCTACTACAAACGTTGGACCTTTGTATAAAGTGGCATGAATTTTCACATTTCATATTATTTCAAATCGAAAGTGGCATAATCAAAAACGGCCCATGAGCGCAGTCCCAGTGGTTATTTCAAACAAAATTCGCCATTCACCGAGCAAAAGTCATCGTTCGTTATTTTCAAATTCGAGTAGCTCCAAGGCATCATGAAAGTATAAGAGGCATCCAGAATAAAATTCTTCCCAACCATCCACGTCAAAAGACAAATATTTTGGCATGAATAGAATTGTATTGAGATTTAACCAAATAGCTTCAGTTTGGCCTCAGGCCCTCACTGGTAGTAAGTTTGTGGCATTACAGAACCTAATGACGGTAAAGAATTGTTTTGAATAAAATCTAAAATCCCACTTTAGGTATGCAGCAAACATGTTGAATTCGAGCAATAAAATTATCTTGCTAATTGTGAGAAAACATCTCAATTGGAAGACCTACAAGCCAATTCCTTGTCCGGCACACAAGGAGTTCAGGCTGGCTGCCTACATTTTTTGGCTTAATTTCCAGGATGATTGTTTTCGATGCGCAATGGTCAGATGAAAAGTGATTTGTTTCGCACCAGTAACCAAACAAACAAATCAACAGGTACTGAGCTGCAACAAAACCCCGCACTGTAATCGAGTGCAAGAAGGCATGGAGAAAAAATTACGTCCTGTGTGGGGATAGTGGATTTGAGAACCCTCCCTGTAGTTTTGTTTGAAAGATCCATTAATTCTGATATCTACCTGGAGAAAGCCCTGTAGAATACAGTCTGGCATGCAGTCAAGACCGTGGTCACCTGACATCCGCACTGGGTTCCAGAGGATGGTGCCATGTGACACATCTGTGTCTTCTGTTCCTGGAATCCAAGTTTGGTGACAAATTGACTTCATGCCGGATGGATCACCACTGACACCCATACTCTCCAGACTTGTCCCCTCTTGATTTCTCCTTCAAGGCCTGGCATAGGACTCTGTCAGAATTTAAACGCATTGTGGAGGATTTTGCAGCCAAAATGAGTAAGGATGATGTCAGAAAGATGTCAAGCCACACCAAAAAAAGAGCAGAACTGCGGAGAGGTCAGCTTGGAGAGCATTATGAATATTTAAAGCAATAAACACAAATGTCCAACGTATGGTTGGACATCTCGTATCATTGCCACCCTTGTTTTATAATCTATAGCGATCAAATACTTTTTATGAGTTATCGTTTTAATATTACTATTTGTATATCATACTGTACGATGCCAAATTAAAAGTTGAAGAGCTTTCACTTATGAAAGCACTCTGAATTACACGCATCAACTCTTTTTTTTACAACATTGTAGTCTTGACTAACGACAAACGCCTTAGATAATATTGTAGTTTGAATAGCTTTATTTGGGTACTAATTTTCCCTGATTTTAATGATATGATGTATTCTTTGGTAGTATTTTTTCTCATGTTATTATTCCCGTCTAAATTAATTTCCTAAGGTTCCACAAAAAATTGCAGTGGTGTCATAAACAAATTTTCGCTTATTGCTTTTCTAACCTCTGGGCATCATTGTTAAGATTTATTCTAGGCAGCTTTTTGGAGCACTTTCCAGGTACGCTATATTATCAGCATAAAGAATATATTTAATGTTTTCATATTACTTTAGAGACGAAACGTTCATGGATTATTGGAACTTATGATCGTCGGATCAATCAAAAAACATGCACAGGATATTGTTTAAGTAGGCGACGAAATACAAAAGCAGAGTGGAAATTACAAGGAATATACTAATATTAAAGAAGCTACTTCTCATCACATTATTATTTTTTCTATTAAAGGTCCGTCGTACACAAAGTGCCGGTTTATCCCTCATGACTTTCTTCTGAGCCACAGTGGCCTCATAAAATTCAGACGTCACCAGTCAACAATTTTTTGATCACACACTCAAACTTTCGTCTCATCCTCTCATTTCTAAAATTACGGTAATGATGGAAGACTACCATTCCACTTTTTGTGGAGGATGCCTATATTTTACAGTCTGCCATGAAGCCTGATCAGAACTAAGCGAAAATATTTTGGTGTAGTAGTAGTTTCATAGAAGTATTCATAGAATACTAATCATTATACACAGCCGATTCATGGATAGACCGGTAATATGCGCTTATTTTTTTTTATTTTTAAATATTTCATGAAGAATTGAAAACTTGTTTCGATATTTCATACCTTGAGCATTAAAGAATTTCAAGTAATCAGAATTTCAGCCAAAATCTTCAGGTGTACAGGCTTTTCCCTTAAAGTGCCCGAAAAAAAGACAATTTGAAAAAACTACTATACGTTAATGGTTGGCTCCTTAATATCAAAATGTGAACAGGATTTGTAGTTCTGTAGCAACGATTACAAGGAAGAAAGTAAAAAAATTAGATCAGCAATCAGTATTTATCGCGTTAATTGGATTTGGAGCTTCCGTTTGAACCACAGCAGGTCAATCAAGTTCATCCTCCTCTTTAGCAACCGTGCTTATTATTCATTGCTACAGAAACTAATAACCATAACCTGAAAAAAACTCTTGTGAATTAATGAGCTGTAAAAAATAACAAAAGAAAATAATGACATTTGTATAATATAGATTGAAAAAAATTAGTTTTACCATAAAATATATCTAAAATCAATGCTTCACATGCGTTCAAAAGTTCTGAGAGCGAAGCTAATACATTTATTATTACATAGCCAGTAGGTGAGGTTTGCCAACAAAAAACAGAGGAAGCGTAAGAAACATTTTCAATTATACCTCTCAAACATGCAGATTCAAATGCATCGATAACTGAAACATACAGATTACTATTGACGACGTCAGTTAACTCCTCCGTAGACTTGGTCGCAGTGAAACCCTTCCATTAATGCTTCTCGGGCTCAAGTAAAGCCTTACGGTCAAGGCTCAAGTTAGCGCTCCCTGGAGGGAGTTAGCACCAGAAGTTACCTCGTCCAATACTATTGATGTTCTTTGACAGAGTTTACTTCCATGATATTAAGAGGGAAAAATTCCCATCGTACTTTGTAGATAAAAACATCGAATTCGCATCAAGCAAAAATCTTCATTATTCGTTTAATATTTTTTAAGATCTATAGTTAGCACCAGAAGTTACCTCGTCCAATACTATCGATGTTCCGTGTCAGAGTTAACGTCCATAATCTTTGGAGGAAAACTCCCCGTCTCAGTTTGTAGTTAAAAATATCAAATTCGTTTGAAGCAAAAATTGTAAATATTCTTTTAATCTTTTCTAAGAATTATAGTTTGCGCAATTGTGTGCTTAGTTGAATTATGGGAACATGATACATTCAAAACTGCAACTAAAATACAAATTATCTTTGTTAATGTTTAGCATAGTTTAGCTTTAAATATAATTTTTCTTACTGCATTGACAAAGAATTATTTTTTAATTATTGTAGGCTAGATTAGTCTTTTCTCTTTCAACATTTCCTGATATTTTTTAAACTTTCCTTCAACACTACTTTTATTCGATTATGTGAAGGCTAGTAGAATCTAAATAGCCATTAATTGGAAAATCCGTTTGTTACTGAGGAAAGCGGCAACTTCCCTCATATGCCGCTGCCTTCAGAAGTTCCGGTTTAAATTAGATCTTTGGTCGTTTCAACAGTTTATTGCTCCATGCCCTACACTACTTGGTATGTTCAATAGTTCACCGGCTCTCTGGCTTTACTGTAAAATTTCTCAAACGGCATGGAAAAATATTTGCAATGCGCTTATAAGGCAGAACTATTTTTAAGTGTTGAGTAGATTACTACAAACTAGCAGGACCCGTGGAAATTCCATGGGATGAGAAATATACTGGTCCATTTCTTCTGATACGCTGTCTTTGCAATTGATTTTGCCTTAAATGACTAACTTCACCAGGATTCATATTTCAAATTCTCTGCCTATATCTCTCTCTTTGGTTTTGATGATAATTCATTGTCTTCTTCATTCATGTTCTGTTCTCTTTGCTGAAATAAATTTCTCTGCCACTCAAGGTACTGTGCCCGCTGTTCCTCATCCATATTTTCCCTCCTTTGCCGGGATAAATTTCTTTGCTGCTGGAGGTACTGTGCCTGCTGTTCCTCATCCATATTTTCCCTTCTTTGTTGTGATAAATTCCTTTGCTGCTCGCGGTATTCTTCACGTTGTACATCGTTCATTGCAACTTGCCTCACTTGCTGATGTTGCCTCTCCCTCTCAAGGATTTCCTGCCGTTGTTCATTCTTTATCCTCTGCCTGGAGAGTTTCATTCTATCGCTAGAATCCATCCAATCTTCGCTCTATTGTGACAGTTTTTTATGTAAGTTACGGTTCGCCGATTAAATATATGTCTTAACAATTAGGAGGAATTTATATAAAATGTCAAACATATCAATGCATGCAAAGGCCATCTTGTAATGTTACACTGCGGAATTTGGTAGCTATGATACTGCAAACTCGACAAAGCGTAACGTAGTAACTAACTAAGGAAGGAACAAGCAGAATTATAATAAGATTAGTCAAATCTAAATCGTGGGATTTCCACGGGAACCATCTAGTATCGAAATATATACTCAATTCTACGTAAATACTAACACTTTATCGCGCTCAAACAATTGGATGTTATTTAGTGATACAGTCTTCCTCGCTATGGTGTGTTAGTTTTACTGTGCGAGAACGATAGCACACGAGGAATAAACATTGCATACAAAACGTTAACTATGAGATCTACCGCTAACGGTCGTATTTTTGCGACACAAACAAAAATTAATTTCGTTAATGAAAACAGTTGTCACTACTATTATAACGTACATATATGTGAATGAACGTACGCAGAGATCAATTATAGCTAAAAATTAATTCCGTAAAAAATATATCGTTGCAGATTACATAGGTATTGTCAAACTTATACGTAATAAAGAAATTTAATACTGTGTATATTATTTAGTGTCTTTGCGCTGCAATTTGGATAATGACACTAGCCTGGTTTGTTTAGGTATAACATTTGGGTTGTGTACCACCACATGAGAAAAATTACGAAGTAATTAAAGAGTGATCTCAAAATTAAAATAAAGAAAAGCAGCTAGCAAGAAAGAAAACAGTGTTGATGAAAGTATTACTGTAGAACACTTTGACTGCGTAATATCAGTACGATCATATTAAGTCTGCATGTTTTTTCTAAATACAGGGTGTCCATAAAGTCTCTTATAAAAATCCCTCATAAAGTCTCAACAGCACCTCTTTCACAAACCGGATCCCTGAAACATAGAAATGCAAAGTGTGATTAAAAACTTTAATAAACACAATACAGTAAAATAAATTCTAATAAAATATCTTATCAATTGCATTTGTAATAATTTTTAAAATGGTAAAGAGACTATATGAACACCCTGTGTTTTATTTATAATGGAGCCGTACTGCAAGTGAAATCCACTATTACCGCGTCAGCACGAAACAGAACATGTTTTACAGGTGCGTTCAAAAACTCGAAAGATTGATAAAACTTAGAGATGAATTATAAAAAATTTCGAGAGGAAATAAAAAAGACAGACTGAAAATTAAATAGTATTTAAAACTGTAAAAAATGCTTCGTTAACTGAGCAATATCTATGCATGTATGTGTGCCATTATTATCCAAATTGAAGTTTACGATACAGAGTAGTCTACTGCGTTCAAATTGTTTACCCACGGTACACCCTAGTGACAGGCTGAGTGAACCCTAAGAAAAAAATGTTCCCCTTGGTATAGATTTGAGACCCAAAGCTAACGAAGGTTTCAATGAACTCTGGGTGACAGCTCTCGCATGGGAGGTTACACATTCAAAAGTTTAAAACCCAACTCAGATAAAAATTTAAGCTCCTTAACTTTGTCAAATTAAAAGTGTACCTCTTTTTAGTTCATTTATCTCGATGAATCACCAAAATACGTTAAAATTTCAAAGCTCTAAGACGTTATTTTAAGACAGAAGGGTTTATGAAAAATATTTTTAATGAATCAAATTTTACTGGTTCGCTTATTTTGAACCAACAACATTAACTCTTAAACAGTTTAATAATATTCTACTTTGGATCACTGAGAAGTTTACTAAATCATAAAAGAACGCTATGCCTAACTTTCAATGAAAAGAATGGTATATTGAATGAGTTTGCATGACAACCGTTGTCACGCAAACGGCGTTTTAAATGTGAAATTTAAACTGCTGACGCACGAAAACCTGAAGAACCGCTCACAGGTCGGTTCTACGACACCCAGACCACTCCTATAAGTGAATTTCTTTAATGATATCGAAACAGAGAAAATCAGCAGCATTGATTTGCTGACTCAGTCGGTGCAGTTATCTAAGCTCATCTCGAGTAGGTCTAAGTCTCTCGAAATACTCACAAGGACAGACATTGTCTCCTAGCCCATCTCTGGAACACGTGATAATGCTGAAGAGAACTGGGCTCCAAAATATGCCTTGAGCAACAGTTCACTTCTATACCCTTCTCCTGTGGAACAAATTAAACCAGTGACTTAACCTAGCTGAAGTTCGCTTACAAAATATAGGTTTCAGAGAAAATTGATGGTATTAAGTTCTAGCAATTGCATTGTAGGATCCAGAATTTAGCTGTTACGTTGGATTGTGCTAGACAAGTCTCAAACCAAATAGCATTTCTGTGGCATCTTGCTAAACCAAATAGGACTCAGTGGTAGTAATTGTTACGGAATAATGATAATAACATCGATGAAAATAATAAGGTTCCATCTTTTTTACTCTTATCAGAAGCAATACGACCTGAAATGTCTGAACTGAATCTGCCGTCAGAATAGAAGAAACTGAAAAAGTCATTCATATGCAAATTCGGCTAAGATTGCTTGTTCATTTTACTCTAATATTTACGTCGTTAAGACAACTCGACCTCAATAACCGTAAAATAAATGGTTAAAATTATATAACTGTTTCCCGGCCTTACGCCTATTCCGAATCAAACGGAGACAGCTATTGCAATTATAGAAACTGGTATTGCAGCGTGGCTGGCATGAATGTTTGTGCCGTTGAGGAGAAAATGACCTCAATCTCAAGTTAGATCGAGGAAGCAGAGATCTGAGATCTGTTTTCTCACCAAAAGAGATATTAAGCACGAAGCCATCATTGAAAAACGCGTGCACATGATAAACAACATGACAAACTAATCATGTGAAATGGAAAAAGGAGTCAAATAACGACTAATTTACAAATCAAAAGTCGTAAAATGTGACCTTGAAATAATTTCTCCCCAAGTGACTATAGCTCGACTCGAATCCTACAGACATTTTTTGCCTTAGTTAATAGCTTCCCGGCCGTAACATTTTGATTTAATCCTCAGTTTTTGAGTGACGACATGTCTGCCCCACAGACTTACAATTTGAGTCTTTAAAACCGTGTGGCGATACGTATTTTT
>VCRD01000550.1:219884-234311 GCA_006783055.1 Trinorchestia longiramus
TGAGTAATTAAATGAGCACACGGAACAATTTAGTTAAATTAATGGCATTCAAATCAAATTACAAAATTTACCCTACCGCTACTCTTGATCACATAGACAATAATAATATTAACTTGCCCTTATGCTGGAGATTCGCTGTTGATAATGGGTTACAATGTTAACACTCGCGATATAACACCTTAAAGAAGCCGCTAATTTTCCCTCTTTTCACGGTGCCTCCCTTATTTCCCATATGCCATACGCAATAGACTTAGATGTGTGTTCCCATCACCCTACATCGTCGATGAGATCTAGTTCCCAAGTCCCCCTTTCTCTCGCTTCATGGCCTTCTTATGCAAGCTTACCCTTTTTTGTTATTCATTTCTAATTTCTTTCGTAGAGTCTCAAGCTCCATAACTCAACCTCTCTGTTGTGCTTATCGTCTTGTGGAGCTCAGCATATTTCTCGTGCTTTGCTGACCGTCTAAGTGTTTGTTAACGCAGCTGTACCGACGGCGTCCTGTAGTCCCTCACCTCTAACGTAGCTGTCGATACATACATGTCGATAATGTCGATACATACATGTGGATACATACATTTTACACATCACCCCGAAATATGAAAACCTATGCATATATCATAAATCTCATGACAACCGTAATGAGTCGCTGAAACTGACTAAAAGTCCCTGCTGCGAATTGGGACGAACCTGTGAAAAACGATAGGTAATGAAACGCCGACAGAGAAATGTTATGAGAGTAACATGAAAATTTTATCTGTGTACCTCAAGTACTGTACCTAATCAAAAAATTATCATGAAACATCTTTCAGTGCCAATGAAACTAAAAAATCAATAGTGCATTGACTCCCAGCTTATAATAATTTTAAATAATTTTGAGTGAAATTCAAATCGATACTATGATAGCCTCGAATCAATAGTTATTCAACATGGCTTTTGGCATACAATTAACAAGAAAGCCAGCGCTGTGCTTCCGTACTTTAACTGTAACGCAATATGAATTTTGCCTCCCATATTGTGAATTCCTTGCAGGATTTCCGCACGTTTTATTACAGTCTGTAACGGCAATAAACATTCCTATTGTAAAATTTAGTAGATTTTGGAAGAGTTGAACTAGTTTGGACTATAGCCGTTAAATCATTGAGCTTCAGCCGAAAATGAACGACTTTTCTTGAGAATTCTATTCCATTTCCAGGCTGAATACCACGCGAACAAATTGAAATGCAAGTCCATGAACGTCTTTGCGAGCCTCGACGCGTGTTAGTCGAGGAGCTCGCCCACTGTCTCAATTTCATTCAACTCTCGTTCGTTTCTCTTCAGTTTCATCCGCTGCTTCTGTCGCTGTGAGTCTTGTCTTGTTGCAAAAATAAGGAACAAACTCTCTCCAGTCATTGGAACCAATAAGACACTATGATACTCCTAAAATGAAAATAAAATTTATTTATTGTTAAATTATGATCTTGCATTAAAGAATCCATCACATCAAAGAAGGTAAATATCTAACATTTCTATTGGCTCAAGCTTTTGGAGGCTTGTGCAATAAAAGTTCTAGCAAGGCTAGCACATAGGAGTTTGAAGTTACGCTTAACCTCTGCTTTCATATTCTCCTCTATGTCTTCTGAAGCTACAATGAAGGATGAAGTACTAGAACAGGAGTCTCATTTTATTCTCAATGTAATGGATTGACCAATAAAATAGAAGAATGTATTAGACCGATCTATGTACATTCCTCATTTGCTGCATATTTAAAATGATTGTAAAACGTTTTTGAATGAAAAGTTTCGATTAGAACTCTCATTTTATTTACGCGTATTTTTCTCAACTTGGTATATTTACTGAAGATCTAGATTAAATGTTCAGAATCTTCCAATTTTAACAAGACATTGGTTCACTTTATTATTGTATCGTTCTTTAGGTACATATATACATTATATTTTTTGCGCAATATTCTCTTCTCCAAAAACTGACGTGAATTCCGTATATTTGGATGTGTGAGCCTGTTCACATGTCGTCTAAATACCTAAATCAGAACACACGGGAGTCACTGTTAGAAAAGGTCGTTATTCTCACTCAACCCCTTCACTCCCCCGTGTCCCTCTCACCCAGTCCCTTCACTCCCCCGTGCCCCTCTCACCCAGTCCCTTCACTCCACCGTACCTCTCTCACACGGACCCCTCCTTCCATTTGAGATTACGCTGAGTTCTCGAATATGATACTTTAATCATATCAATTTGCGTTTCCTTCAATACACGATACACGAAAGCGGACAAAATTCATCCACAAATGAGAAAAGAGTAGTGATGCGATACTACGCTGGCTGTCAAATTCCCACAACTTGCAGAACGTAAGATGATATTTTACTAGATAGTTCCCGTGGAAATTTCACGGTTTAGATTTGACTGGTTTAAAATTATTATAAGGACATACGTATTAAAGATTTATGACGAATTAGTATATTTTAAATAAATCTTTAAAGAACTTCCATTCTGAATCATATCTACCGATAACATGGTCTAGAATCTAGATAGTATCTGTGAAAATTCTACAGTTTAAAAAGTGATAAAATTAAGGATCTATAAAATAAGAAAACATTTTTCAGTTTCACTCCTGGTAGAATCAGAACATGAATTTTTTCATGGATACGCACAAAACTTCCATTCTGTATCTTATCTACCGACAACATGGGCATGTAGGACAAGAAGGTTAATAACGGAGGAAAACGGCGTATTTCATAGTAAGCTGGTGCCTTTGGTATCCACAATACGAAACTTATAATACATGCATACCCGTTTTAATTTCAACTCAAGAATTTTTTTACAGTGGGAATAGATAGGACGGACACACACAAATAGAAAGATAGTGAGAGAGATGGAGATACACTGTCTTCTAAGCAACCAGTTGTATTTATACCCATTATTTATCGTTACAGCTCAATTATGTTTGATGCGTTTTACTACTTTTTTAATTCCTGCATTTCAACTTAACCATTAATTTTTTTATATTTTGCTGCAAATGAAACAATACGCTAATGGCTGGTGTAGACCCATAATATGTACAAAATAATGAATGACTCTACTCAGTTAATATTTTCCTCCTATTTATATAACAATGTGGCAATTTTAACCAAATTAAGTGAACAATGAGATTTATATGATGTATAAAACGGCTTAAAAGTTTTTATACTTTCATACCAATTTATCTATTACGGATCAAAAAACTTCATTGCAAAATTTATTTGTTGCACACCAAATTTTTGTCTATAAAACCGAACTGTTCACCGTTTTCTCGAAATTGGTTTATTTACAGCAGCCCTTCATACAAATAAGGCAAGACTACAGTGGACATTCTGAAACCTCGCAGATGAGTTTCATTGGATTCTGTATCATCAGTCGCCTTGGCTTGTTTACGAGGGACACATCTTATTCGACGGCAACAAATCCAACTCACAGACGCGCCTCCCACCAAATTTATGCATTCCGTCGCTCGTAAATTTCGAAAAAGCACCTACCTCATACCATAATTTTATACTAACTTTAAAATTGATCAAACAAAGAGCTCCGAACCTGTGAGAAGTCCATGGGATTTTTGTTCTTTACTACCGAAAACAAGCTCCCTCATTTTATTTGAACTTTCCGTGTCCTTTCCATGAAAACGACGTAGTTGATTTTTTCTAAACAATTTTTTTGTTCCTACTATTAAAATTTGTTCACTGATGTACATATATATCAGACATGCTAAAACTTTAAGCGAAACCTAATTTTGGACCTGGTTAAAGTTTGAAGATCCTGAAATTGTCTGCTTTTCCAGAAGAGAGAAACTCTTATCTTTTTTGTCAGTGTATACATTTGACATTTTAGGCTTCAACAACGTTCACAAGACAAAACTTCATTTGAAATAGTTTTAGTTTGCCTATCAAAAGCACACTTTTTGAACTTCAAGACTACCAAAAATTATTTTTTGATATGATTTATTCATTAATTTGTTGTCATACATTGGGGTTCAGGAAGAAAGTAATACAAAAATTCGATAGGTATATTACTCACTGTAAGTAATTCAAGACAAACAGTTTAACTAATGCGTTATTGCCACCTTGTGGCGTAGTGTATTGAGTTGGCAAAGGTGCTGGCTCTCACTGTAAGTTGTGTGTTCTGTTCTCATCTCGAAAAGCAGGCAAGAGGCTGAGAATGTTTTGCTCCTACATCACAAGAATGTTAATCTAGGATTAGAGTTAGCAATATATTTTCATGCAATTTTAGGCTTAATGAATATTTCTTTTAATTTATTCAGTTCGCATATAAACATGAAAACATATTTATTAGGCTGGACAAACATGCGTGTTGGTATTTTCCTAAGCTTGGGAAACATGTAGCTCTACATTTATAAGAGTATGCACACAGTCTATGATGAATCTGTGAATTAATACCTGCCTTCAGAGAGAATTGTTTGAATGTTAATTCAAGCTCTTGCTTCCTTTATTGCCTTAGTCTATGAATTTCCTTCAAATAAGAGCTGTGTTGAATCAATAGATCGTTTTAACGATGAAGAAACTATGCGAATTGGGCAGTCCACACAGGGAACTTCATCATTTTCATCTTGCAATTGATTTCCTGTGAATGCACTGACAACAGGTGGAACGAATTTGAGCTTAATCATGTAATACATATCTTGTATTACGTTGCTTGTTAGTAAACTCAAAGTTCAACAATTTGTATCAAATTTTTGATCTGAAGTATTGAGTATTACTTGGGCACACCTGGAGCTCTAAACTCCTTTTACCTTTGAATTAAAGTAAAACAGAAAAGTAAAGCGATGAAGGACGAAGCAAATACCTACCATTGTGGCGGAAATGTATTAACAGTAGTTTCTCGACTTTCGAATGGATCAACTTTATTGCTACCACTATGCACAGTGAACTGTAACCTGCAATACCACATGAGATCAGTAACTGGGGTCTGCATTTACAACTTTTAACTCTAAGTGAAATAATCTGTCCCAAGCAATGCGTACAGATTTTCACATAATTCCAGCGAAATAAACTTAACAAAGTTCGAATTTGCTTTCAAATTCACGAGAGAATTATGTACACCCCCAGTGTATTCCGAATGAAAAGCAGTAGACCGTACTCGTGTGCCGTATGAAACCAAAGCAACGAGACTAAAGTAATGCTAACTATCTACTTAACTTGAACTTCCTGCTGAGTCATGATAAATTAGTATCTTTCGTTTTCATGCAGGGTTTCAACGAATGAAACAACGCTGCCAACACTAAGCTCAGATTAGATTATATACAGGGTGCCTAAGAAAATGTATAAACTATTTCAATAGTTATCAAATCAATTTTTATTCAATTATAATTAGTTTCAAAATTCAATAGAATCTACAGACATTATGTTATTGCTTTGGCAGTTTTCAAACTGTGATCCAGACTCAAGGGTGGAGTATAATGAGTTGTACTTGTTGCGATGTGCAAAAGATGCACACTTTCCAACAAAGATTATGTGAAATGAAGAGGCCAGACTCTAATTAAATGGTTCAACTGACCGCCATAATTGCAACTATTCGGGACTTGAAAATCCGCATGTTATAGAAGAACATCATGTTAATTACCAGGATCTAAGACGGTACTCTGACGGGTTTCGTATACTTGAACTTGCTTCAACAGCGTTCCATGACAACCGCAAGAGACGTTGAAAATGCGGAGTTTTATTGTGAGCAAGATGAGGGATTCCCACACTACTCACATGTTTTTAGATCCTGTAATGATGAGATCTCGCCAAACACGTGGTTTGGAGGAAGGGTTTCGTAGAATACCTTCCGTGTTTACGAGACCTCATGCCACTAAATTTTCTATTGTGTTACTTCAAAGACAAAGCCTACGCTATGAAATATGCAATAGTCGCTGAATTCAGAGTAGCAATTAAACAAGAATGATTCGTCATGTTTGCAATTCCACTGCTTCACGCTGTAAACAGTGCTTGGACCAGAACGGACATCAATTTGAAACAGGCGTTGACAAAGCAACAAACTAATATATGTTGATTCTATTTAATTTTGAAAATTAAATCTATTTTAATAAATAATGACTACAACTTTTTTAAGAGCTTTCATATCTGTGAAGAACACCTTGCATGGTTTTATTGCTTTTACTTCTAACAATGCACTTCAGCTAGTGCATAGGGACCAAAGCAAAGATTAATGTATAAAAGACTTCTCTTAGCTCTGAGTAGATCTTAAAAATCTTCTTTATAAGGACTGACAAGTGACTATCTTTTTATCTTGTCTTTCTTGGAGCAAACGCGTGAGGGAGTAAGGAACTGTCACGGAATCTAACAGGAAAACGATACGCGGAAAAGTTTCGCCACTTGCATTGAAATGCACTACGACACACCAAAACGTGTGTTACGATAGTGCGGTAGAGTTATGAATACTTTTGTCACCTGTGCTGGCAGCACAGGCGTGTTAGCAGGCTAGTGGATGATGTGTCGTAATTTGCTTGTTTAGGAGTCTTAGCCCAGTGAGATCCCGACAACAGTAGTGTGGTAAGATTGCGTGACTTCAGGAGCTCTTGGTAGTGGCTATGACCAGGCGGTGGTGGTGGTGGTCTGTCCCAGCAGGAGAGATAAGAAGCAAAGTTTGGGACAGGATGTACCTAATGATAAGAGGCGAAACAAAAATGGATACTGGGATGGGAGTAGAAATATGTGCATATGTTTTGCACACGAACATTTTAATTAACTTAGTATTTAATAAGTTGGTTCAAAGCTTTAAATATTATAAGGGAGTAACCAAAACGATTAACTCCCTTTAATATATGAATAGATATGGCTCCGGTCAAGTGCTGTCTGTCTTTAATATAATAATACAACACTTTGATTGTTGATGTGAATACCCGTGGAATGGATCTAATTCGCTCCCTGAAATTTCCCCACACTTCATTAATATTTTATTCTAAGTGTAGATACAAGCACGTAATATTAACTAGGCGCTCTCAAACTACAGATCGGTACTCATTAAAACAACGAGATTTAAGAAATAAATTCCAACGTTTATTTTTTATTGAAATTCATTCTTTTTTTTCTGATGCAGGTCATCGTGCATCCAACGAAGGCTGCCATGGGAGTGAGGGGAGTTATGGTGGTGATCTTCGTCATTTGGCTGACAGCTACGTTCTTCGCTCTGCCCAACCTAATCTGGCGACGCCTGGAGATCCATCAAATAGACCTGGCGATCTTTCCCAGAGTAGCTTTTTGTTACGAAGAATGGCCGCCCTACCTCAGTCGAGCTTACTATAGCATCGGCACTTTAGCCGTGCAATTCTTTCTCCCTATTGTCACTGTCAGTATCGCCCACTGCGGCATAAGTCGAAATCTTAAACGTAGACGAACACGAAATAAACATTCAAGGGCTGTTAAATGCTCCAAGATCAGGCAGGATGATGAAACAGCTCATTCTAATAACATTTCTGTGACTTTTGTAGAGAATACAGCTGAACAGATGAGTTCTGGGAATTTAAATACTATGGGCTTTTTGAAACCATTCCACCCAAAGCCTCCTACAGAGGGAGATCCTCGTTTACAAAAAGTAAACCAGCTACTCTGTTCAATTACCGTAGTGTTTTGCGTGTCATGGTTGCCACTGAACGTGTTCAATTGCATCTCCGATACATTTTTCCCAACCAATGAAATGACTGAGAAAATAATTGTCTTGTATACAGTGTGCCACCTTTGTGGAATGTCCTCTGCGTGTTCGAACCCTTTCCTTTATGGCTGGCTGAACAATAACTTTAGGAATGAATTTTCCTCCATGTTTGCTTGCCGATTTCGAAGACACTGCTCTTGCCTTCGAGCTTTAAGACAGTCCCAGCAACCCCAAGTTATGAAGGAACCTAGGAGCAAATTATCGTTCAAAAGCACGAGAGTCTCCAGCGCGGTGCCGCTCTCCTCCTTCGCTAAAGTTTCAGACGCTCATGGAAATGGAGCTCCCTTAGAAACATCACTCAATGATGCTGCTGTCGTCAACACCAGTGAATGAATCTACCACTGTTATTGAGCCTCCACAGAAAGACTAAAAAATTTACGAGTATGGTCTCTTGAATAATAAAAACGAAAAAAATATTATTAAATCGTTATGGAAATTATATGCACAGAGAAAAAAGTATGCTTATTTTGTATCGAAAACTGTGTAGGAATCGAAATTAGACAATATCACTTATGTATAAGGGAAAATCATTGAACTAGGAAAGGATCAAATCATATCATACTATAGAGGGAATGCAAAATTTTTCCCGACAGACTTAAACCAAACAGCTCAGCGTTTCAATTTTTCAATTCGAGCAATGTTCTCGAATGTGTTAATCAACAATAAGCTATCTTTTTATGTGTATTCTCATACATGGTATTTGATGAACATATACTACTTTTTTGTAATAATCCAGTATCATACATAGCCCCCACGCCCAACAATTTGAATATTATACATTCCTGTTCATGTCCGTTACAGACTGAGTTATTTTCCCCTGTACTTGAATGTGTCACTGGTAAAAGTTTTAGCAACGATACGAATTGTAGGTATGCGTTACAATTAATGGAACCCATTATGCATCGTGATGCCTAAATTCATCGTAAATTGAATCTTCGTCAACGCTCAAGTATTATGTAAAATTGCTTATAAGTCATAACTCAGTTGACGGTTCAAGCTAAACTAAAATTTCAAGAGCAAGGTTACGGTATCTAGTGCCGGGCAAAAGTACCTGTCAAATTTCATATTTCTCATCAATTTTTCGCTAGCTGTTTTTCGCTAGCTTCCATTTTATGAATGGAAATGAGTTGAATTTGAACGTATAGGAGAAATTACAGGCTTAAATAGCGGATAACTGTAGAACAGTGTAAAATTTCACTATGAACAAAATATTTTTGCTGAATACTAGACTTCAGTCATTATTGTTGTCAACATTAGTTTACGCATACATCCTTTTTTTGGTAAATTCATTAACTTATATATAAATTTTCACGTAATATGTGAAGTATTTATTCATTGTCCCAATGCATCCACGCTAACATTGTACCTAAGGCATCTAGATCTATAATATATCATTGGAGGATGGAAATTGTAATTGGAAATGTATGCTCATTGAATATCCCATAAAAATACGCGTGTCCAGAGAATACCACATTGTACTTGTGATATTTCTGTAAACGTTCACTAACGCTACCTGATTATTAACAATATATTTGCTCTTGGTCTATTTTGTAGCTGTTTTGCAGATCTGATTTGCTGCCACTGCGCTCTCAATCCTGTCTTTTCCTCCAAATTTATTTCTGTATAGAAAAAAATTCTGCTTGTCGGGCAGAGTTTTGCCTTATTTGGGACTATAACTTTGGGCTGCTTTCCCCCCTGAAGCATCGAACTTGTCCACCATCGTCAGTCGTATTTCTTAGGAGCATTTTTACAGTCTCACTAATTTTTGCTACAGCTTACCTCATAAGTCCTGAATCCTCACATAATCGGATACAACTTGACTTGAAAGAAACATGTCTGATGAGGGATATCAGAGAAACATTAATGTTTTCTAACAACATTTAGTTGGAAAGCAGAAGCTACTTAGGACATTTATGCTTACAAACTCAAATGCAAATCCTAAATTTGAAAAATAAATTAGCTTCGAATTAAGAACACTTACGTGTTTTACACTATACGCTGCTATAGTTAATATATATGTAAAATATCATTTTTATTTGATATCGATTGCGGCATTGAAGAAACTGATTAAAATATTGCCAAAAGTTGATGACACAAAATAACTAAACTTTAAATAATTATTCATTTGTACAAAACATATTTTGAAAAATCTAACTTGAAGCTACGATGTTTGCGTGTGCCGTACAATTTTGTCCTGCTTCAGAAAATATTTATTGAGTACGTTAGTTTTGTGTGAGATGCATTCTCAAAATGGTGGGCACTGGACACGAACATTTTTCACATATGCAAACAAGGCATTAGCATTATCGATATACAAGGTGCTTTCAAGTTATAACACCTCTGATGTTTTTTTCATAGCTGGAAACAGAAACAGACGGTTTGTTTTAAAATACGCGTGCACTCGTAAATCCGTGATAGATGTGGCACCACTGTACGGCACACAAAACTCCAGCGGCGTGAGCGAGTGTGAGGACTATTTTTGATACTTAAAACTTGAAATGGCATATAGAGTTTGTGTCTGTGCTTCCATTGAGCTGACTGGCGCCTTGCTTCACGATTGAAGAGTGACATCCGTCTTATCTATTGTGACAATCGATGAAAAGAAAGTCCCATGTATGCCGTCATCACGCGTCAACATTGCTTGGTAACATGCCACTCATGCTTTGTGAACCTCCGTCAGCATTTGTGACATTCACCTGGAGGACACTTTTCGTATTCTTAGGTCTTCATGCGGGATTGTGTGCACAGATTCCACGAAAATGCCAACTTTTGAGGCAATGTGTTCCATACTCATTCGGCAATGTTCCAAAACAACTTTCTGCAGTCGCTCGATCATGCTGTCAGACAGACGTGTAAGACCGAGGTTGAGTCTTCTCTGGACTGTTGCACCCACGAACGTACGTACATTAGACACATCCATTACACCATCACCGCATATCTCACTCAACTGACAATGAATTTCAATTGGTGTCACACACTGCAAATGGAGAAAACGAAAAATAACAATCTGTTCATAGAATGAAAACGTGGTTATTTTAAATGTCAAAAACAGTCTTCACCCTTGCTGCTGCTGCTAGAAGCCGGTCTGTGGTACAGTGTTGCTATCTTTTTCACGCATTCATAACTAGTGCACGTAAATTTTAAAACAAACTTCATGTTTCTATTTGCCTCCAGTTCTGAGAAGAACCATCGGAGGTGTTATAACTCCTCGTACGTTAGATTATATTAACCAGTTGTGTGGCATGCACTTTAGATCATTGTATTTTGACATCAATTAACGGATAGTACTGACTCAGTAGATTTAACTAGATCGACCAAATTGTTGAAAACTCAATTATATTGATAGAGTTCCAACAGATTTTTTTAATTTTTAATGGTTTACGTCATTGTCAAGTATCAGCGGCAACAGTGCAGTTTGACAAGTACAATTGAACGAGAATTTTATTGGTTTTGTACATGTGTGAGTTACCAGTCTCTGTAAGCAATCGGATCCTCGTGTGTAGTTTTTAATAATTTCCCGAACTCACGAGTACTTCTTCATCTATACGACAAAGTTTTCTGTCATTTTCCCTGGAATAAGAGGATATTAATCGAGGCTCCAGGAGAGGAGGATGGTACTTCAGAATAAGTGAGTTTTTAGTTATTTCATGTTTGATGCACTGTTGTCTGTACGCAATGCAACTACAATCATGAAAAAAACGCAAGATCTGCTCTCCCTGTTGTGTTCAGTGCAGCACGTAGATGCTTTTACCTACTCGGTCTCCAGAGGAGACTTGTGGATTATTGGATGTCATATCATCTGTAAGAACCACTCAAGCGTTTCTTACCAACAGGAGTTGAAGGATTGTTTAATCCTTCAAATCATAATTACATTTTAGTTGTGAACTAAATCTTGCAATAGAGCAGCTAGGTCTAATTACAGCTAAACTTTCTTGCACGTTGCTTTAGCTTTACTGTTACAGAAGTGAATGTTTCTTTTGGCGAAGTTAATCGCAGCTTTAAAAATATGTTTTGAAGCCTGTTCTGTAGCTTCAACTTGCTAAGCGAGAGAGGACGAGGAATTTATGCGTAAAGGAGGTCGTAATTTTTGCTTTCAACGTTGAAATTTAGAGCTCATGAATTTAGTCATTTGATTTTTATCTCGAAAAGTCTTAGCTTTTAACACAGTGACCAAGTTCTTATGGGTAGAATAAGAAGACTAAGGCAAAATTAATATTTTTGGGATATATTTTAACATTTAGCAAAATGAGAAAAAAATACATCACGTGGTTCAAAGTCAAGGTCGTAGCAACAAGATTTTGATGATGGATGAAAGTTTTGTGTACGATAACTGTTTCAACGAGCACGATTAAACAAAAAATCTTCTAAATTGAGCTTAATGTTAACTTGTTTTATTCTGAAACTGAGAGCCGTGACATTGTTTATCCCTCATGGATATTTTTTGTACACTGGTATGCTTATTTATTGCACTTTTATCTACGTAAAACAGCGTTAAGACATGTTCCTGCTCTAGAAATAAAAACCTAAATGATGTACATTTATCTCTCACTTCAGAAGCTTCTATTCGCTTTCTAACAACTCGCTGTCCTCTTATTGCCCCTGAAGCATTCGCCTTATTGCGTGAAACTTTAATTCTTATACCGTAATGTGTATAAATTCTTGTTACGTGACCCACTAATGCTCGCTTTAAATAATTAATCTCAGTGCTTGTTAATACGAGTGTTAATTACACCTAAGAACGTGTTATGAAAGGACGCGTAGAATCACTTGAGTGTGTTTAGGCATTTCTGTGTAATAGATTGTCGAACTAACAATTTACCTGGAGGAGATTTTGCAAGAAATGCGTGGATGTTGTGATGGTTTTCAAAAATTAAACTAAACCCAATGTTTTGAAAAAATTATGGTCGAACTTTGAATTGTAAGTTCATGGTGTAAAAAAGGTTTACTGTATTCCCCTCATAGCAATTTCGATGGATGTAGTTGTTAAATACAAATGTAAGAAAAATTGGATCAGTAAAATTTTAATTCGTCTAAGTGCTGATTCTTTCAACCCTATTTCTGGTCGTTATTTCCTAATACACATATGAAGAATGATGAAAACAAAAGAATCATGCAGTCCCTTTAACATATATAGTATCGGAAAGGCAGTGAACTATCCATAAAATTGTAAATGGAAAGAAAAGTCTTTGCCTGTTTAATCTTTTTATTACAAGTGAAAATTATTTAAATTCACTTTCCTAGAGTCATGCAAATATACACATACATTGCAATATACAATGCAAATATACACATGCACATACATACAATATCCATATACATTGAACATTAATTGAAAAAGTTCTCAATGATAGATAGCTAATTTACTCAAGCCTAGAAAACATGGTAGTACTAATTATTTTTCTCTAACTCATGAGCTTTATTTCCAAACAAACTCTTGAAATTACTGATGTTCTTCTTTCCCACTGACCTGAGCGGGACAGCAGAGTAACAAACATTTTTGTATCATCTTCTGTCCCTCAAGACTGAGACTTTCAATGCTGCAATTGATTCTATAAGAGTTAAATCCTTTTACTAGCATTCATTTTCTACAGTGATGAGTTCAATCTCTTCGGTCATTTTGCATGCTGAAATACATTCCCGAGCTTCATTGTCTAATAGAATTTTAATCTGGTGAGTCACCATTAAAGCAGATTTTATTACAAACGCTGGATTTGAAGAAACCATATGGTTGTAAAGATGAAGTACACCTTGTAGAGCAGAAAAGTCAGACGTTTCATTAACAATATTTCTTTTCTCATCGCATTCTGTGTGGATATTATGACACCTCACTTCAAAATTCATTTTAATCTTCTTCTAGTTAGGCTGGAAAAGTGTATAAAAATGTTCCTTCTTTCTCGTTTCACTACAAACACTACAGCAGTAAAATGTATGCGTTTACATCCACGCATTGAGATCTGCTAAAGTTCAGTAACATTTGATATACATACAACTGTATTATATACACTCTACCATATTATAAGTAGTACATATAAAGTGTAGTATTATACGTAGTCTGCTCTCACGCACGGAGCTCCACACTGCCACAACGCTCGGAGGTACAAAATTTTAACTTCCGGCTGCTAATATGGAAGCCTAGAAAAGGGAATCAAATTACAAAAATAAAATCATTATATGCCAATCTAGCTTAGTGAGTTAATTGGCCGGAGAGTGGCTATGTCTGCATGGATGAGGATGCGTATTTCAGCATCTTTGAATGCAATCCCTGGATAAAAAAAATCCATGATGAGATATGATTTTTTGCTTGCTTACCAGGAATGGAATAGCTCATCAAGGTACAAGTATGCAGTGTATTCAATTTTAATAGAAAATTGAAAAATCCCAGCTGTAGTTTCTGGCGTTTCTTACAAACGAAGACCAGGCTGAAAAAAGTTGAATAGAAAAAATACACACGACTGAATGGCAGACTTGATGATTTACCCCAAGCAGCTTCCAAATTCTATACATGTAACATTGCTAATGATGTGCTCTGACGCTAATCAGGCATTAAAGAACACATAATGCTACAACTTTTTCAGCAATTGAGTGAAGACAAACTTTTAACAAAGTCAGAACATTTTTAATGTTACCTCTCGTTCAGACGTTTCAGACTCTGTTTATTTAATCTGCAATAACTGTTGTTAATGTAACTGAAAAAAACTTCATCAAAAAAATTGAAGCCAAAAAAATACAGAAT
>VCRD01000550.1:244668-256272 GCA_006783055.1 Trinorchestia longiramus
TTTGTGGATACGGGCAACGAACATCGAGAGGATGTCAATTGTTCGTGGATACGGGCAACAGACATCAAAAGGATGACGTGGGGATGCAGTTACACAAAATCCCACTGGCGACCAATCATGTGGGATTTACTTGCATTTTCCAGGGCCAGGAGAAAACTCAATCAGTTTTGAGTCCCTTTTTGTTCTAGCCCATTTTTTGTAACGGTAACATTGAATTTTCAAGTCATGAATTTAAACTTTAAAATTTATTCTATTCAAAGCACGTACTGTGAATCAGAAACTTAATAAACTTTCTTACAAGTTGAGCGTATTTTGAATTTCGTTGATCTTGTAGCTCTCACTATTTTAAATGAATAAATTGATTGGCTCTGCGATTATGAATAAAAAAATTATCCTTAGCTTAATATATGCTCTAAAATCTGAACTATGATTATCAACGTCTGCTCTCCGTCTACTGCTCTACCTTTACTCTGGCTCTCATCCTATACTTGCACTTCCCAACATTGAAAATTGAATTCTGTTGACCTAATTGAGAAATTTTAAGTTTGTGAGTTGGCGATTGGAAATCGAAGCTGAGTGTATCCTCCTTGAAAGAGATTTGGCTTTAGTGAGTCAAGTGCTTGAGGTGCTTGCGATCTTTCTAGAGTTAAGGCTATTTTCGAAGCGTATTCCAGTAACCGTAAAATTTTGATGCTCCTCAAATAAAGATGATAGGACCCTTTTTATAGTAATATCAATCTCATTTAACTTTCTCGTTTATGCTGAAAGTCTAATAGAAAAACTACACCGATAATAAGTGTTTTCTGCTTCGTAAATAGTATGTGTTACTTTGAGTTGTCGAGAGATAACATTACTCTGTTAGTATAATAAATTATTCAAACATTTTTTCAAGAAAACTGACGATCATTCACAAATAATCGATTTTCATTTTAGAGTAATTTCAGTACTAGTCGGATTGTAAAACAAAGTGACGTTTATGAAACCTAACGCGTAAACATTGGTGGGTACAGCCCATAATTTGAAATGTTACTCAAAGATTAAAGATTGTGTAATTCTTCATATATGAAATTAATTCATGGAAACATGTATGTTTTAGCAACCATGTTTTTTCCTTAGTTTTACACACAGTCGTCACGAGGATAATATTATCGATTAACTCAATAATAATTAAAAGTTGTAGTTCAACTCAATTAGTTCAAGGCTAAGATGGATCATTCAACCAAATAATAATGCATAACAATATATGATAAACTCCTAACATAAGGCATCACTTTCTAGAAGGTTGGAAATATTTTATTTCCTGATTATATTTTAGCAAAAATTTAACGTTGACTAACGTTAATTATACTTCATCACATTTTCAAATAAAAAAATTATGTGCATATGTCATCATAAATCACTCAAATTTTGCAATGTAAAAACTATTGTTATCGTTTGACGCAGAATATTGCATGGTCAAACCATTGTAAAGTTATTTCTTTTCAAATACATTCGTGAAAAAATCTGAAATTCCTGTGTATGTATAGAATGGTGTTATTATTTAGTTATTCCTTTCCATACACATTCGTGAAGAAATCTGAAATTCCTGCGTTTAAATAAATGTTGAGGTTCACTGCGATTTTTGTGTTTTAATGTTTTTCATGGACTATTCACAACGTGCTTGACACGTTATGGAGAGAAAGCGGATAAATGACTTCGACATTGTCGTCATTTGAACAAGTAGTTTGTGAAATTAAATGCACGAGTTGAATATATCTCATCCTCAACACAAGAGAATACAATTTATGGCGTTCGTATCCGACAGAACTTAATTCGCAATCAGCTCTGGTAGCTTACTTAATTATTGCATGTCGCCATCCATTCTCAAAGCTCGATAATCTCACTCATATTCAAAATCGAAATTGAAGCTACACTGTGAATATTTTTTTACATTTTCTCTATGAAATTATTCATGAATTATTATTTTTTAGCGTCAATTCCATCACCAATAATAGATTAAAAAGTTATTCGTTTAAAAGAAAAATTTTCGAGTACTGGAACAAGCTTTTATTTCAACCCTTACCTGGATAGACTAAGCATTCAGGATTAACGTTGTGAATAATTGCTCCTATTTCTGGAGAAAATTGACATGCGGATTGAATTCATATTTAAGAGCATGCATTTAACTGGTGCATTCAAATTAACGAGCTATGTGTAAGATATTATAATTCTCACTTCTATGCATAATAAATGTTGTTTCAATATATGCCTTATGTTATTGTATAATAAATATACTAGTTTGTATTATTTGGAAACATTGTAGACGAATTGGAAAGAACTATTCTCGGGTTTATTTCCATTGTTCGTTATTGAACTAATTACGCAATAAAATAACTGCCAACATTCTTTCTAATTCAGGAACCATTATTTTGTTATCGTTTGACGCAAAATATTGCATGGTCAAAACATTGTAAAGTTATTCCATTTCAAATACATTCGTGAAAAAATCTGAAATTCCTGCGTATGTGTATAATGGTGCTATTATTTAGTTATTCCTTTCCATATACATTCATGAAGAAATCTGAAATTCCTGCGTATGGTATAATGGTGCTAAAAGGCTTACAGAAAATGAAGGCCTTGGTGATATAAAATAGTTGTTCATTATAGCGGCTAGGATAAAATGTGAAACATGTAAGTTAAAAAATTGTAAATTGAAACCTCATTTTACACATCATGATGTAAAGTTCAAAATTTAGAAAAACGATTATACTATATGACTTCAAGTTCATAAAGTAATATGTGTTCATAAAGTACGTTAGCTACATTATAAACTAACGTGTATTCATCCATTTGTATTCAGTTCTACTAACATTTAAATATGAGTCATCGGAGTCAGGTCCTATGCCATATAACCTCAGCTTGAGTTAAATTTACGGAAACACTTCTGAAACTTTTTCTTGAAGACTTTGAGAGAAACTTGATAATGCTAAACTTCACTTAATTTATCAGAGAACAATTGCTAATTAACCGCTACCACAAACTTGGAAGCTTAGTTCAAAACTCAGCACTGAAGTGGGGACTTAAAACGATCTGGAAAACTGACAATTACATAGATAGGGTGCAGGGGAGGAAGTAATCATTAATCATTTAACTTTGAAGCTTCAAATCTTACGTCAAGAGTTCATTTGAAACAAGGACTTCACTTTCATAACTGGACAGTCAACTGCAGAAATGAGAATCTCTGTTCAAGGCCAAAAAACTCATCTGTAAATATATTGTTTCTAAGAATTTCTGGATAGTTGATTCTAAGGAGAAGCTGCGTCCTTAAACTGGAAGTTATTTCTGGAGGAAAACAACGCATCTTGTAATTTTTTCTATCATGTAATACGAATTCCTTTGAAATGGAGAACACTTGAATCAATCAATTCGGGGAAGAGCTTTTATAGGTTTTTGATTAGATTTTATGAGTGAAAAATGAAACTTTGCCGTCCGTGCAAAAAATAGATTTTATTGGGTCATATTTCAAGCAAAAACTACAAAAAATGTATTTCTGAAGGTTAGCATTTTTCTTACAGGAGTGACCTTGTTAATGCATGCTTCTATATGAAGTTTTTGTGTGATAGTTCACGCCTGATTACATATATAATAGAATGTAATAAACAAAACTTGCAAGTCAATCATTGCACAAAAGTTGTGAGAGTTGTTCCTTGCAACAAAATACTGAAAAATTTAATGGCCCTTTTTATTTATATTCGTAAAAAATGTACAGCTTACCTACGTTTGGAAATAATTCACACATATTTCATTATATAGAGACTCAATTCGAGCTATATCACGAGGATAGCATGTTTTTCCTTCTGTTCAAACTAATTTTGTGCTCCTATGTTGATATCGAAATTAAACTTCATTATTACTCTTATAATTAAAATAAAGTCATCATGGAAATGGAAAAATCCTCATGCTACGCTGCATTTTGCTACTTTTAAGATGTTAACATTAAGATTTGAAAATCCTAGGTATCTGTACTGTATACACGATTGGAAATAAAGTCGTTTCAACTACTCCTATAAGGGATTAGCTTAATTCTAACTCAACACACGCATTTTTCTCCGTGCTCAGTAGATACCAAATAAAATTATAATTGCGTTGGAAAGTCATCCCATGTCTCTCAGGCAGTTCCATTGTTATTACACTAGACGTATATACATATATCAACATACAAGGCAGGAAACATGCACAGTTTTGCAGTTTAGTTTCATCAACAACTTATCCAGTTGTGTGGCAGAAACAAAAACATTTGCTAAATTATCGCTTACAAATGGAAAATAGAATGCAGAAGAAACTGCATTTCCAATCGTGTATACAGTACAGATACATTGGATTTTCAAGTCTTAATGTTAACATTTTAAGGGTAGCAAAGTCCAGCGTAGCATGATGATTTTTCTTCAAGCATTGTTTAGAAATAGTACTTAGAGATAAATTTTCTCTCCTAACACGAGCATCAATGTTATTGTTATTGACACATTATTAATAAGTTATTGGGCACAGTGGTGCTCGGGGCACACCTTCAAAACCCCTAAACCTTTTATGAAGTGTAATCTGCTTCAAACAAATGGAGACGCAAGTTCAAAAAGCTTTAAACATTTCATAAAATTGCTATTTCCCCTGGATGCGAAGGAGCTTTGAGTGTCAACAGCTCTAAAAAACAAGAACCGTTTAGAGGATGCAGCGGTAACACCGCTGCTGAGAATAAAATTGGACTGTTTATTATACTGCACTCTCCTGCTTGCGACTGTCATGAGCATATCTTTTCAAGTGCTCTGAAAAGTGAAATAAAATGTTACACAATAAAGCAATCTCTTGACATATAGAAGAATCAACAGTAAGAAAAAACATGATAATAACCCATTTAATTTGAGTTTACTCTTTGATTCTTTATTATAGAAGGAAGTATTGTATTTCAAAATAAATATGAGGCACCGTTTCAACATTCTTAGTATTTGAGGGTCAATGGTTTCTATTGCACAACAATGAACCAGTGAATAATTTGGCGCAATAATCCTTCCCTTTACGAGATCACGAGAAAAAAATCCAGAGTGCACACTATTAGTCTACGTTTTCATGTGTTTTTGGCTACAGTGTAGCATGTGATAACTTGGCTCATCCCACTATATTCCACTATATAATAATACACAGTTTGTTGCTTGCTTCCTTACATGGTATCACACTCTTAACGATTTAGATAGGAGAAAATTCGGTTGGGCATACATATATTGTAAATACTGTATTGTGATTACCAAAGGCGCATCCTTCCATGTTGAAACTCCTTCGCAAAGTCCGTGTCCGCTGGAAAATAAAACGAACATGTCCTGTAAAAAACACATGAATTTTCACGTGTGGGTCTACTAGTCTACATTTATGTACAGGGTCAGACAAAATGATCTGACATATTTAACCTACAAATTTAACCTACAAATGTGTCAGATCATTTTGCCTGACCCTGTATAATAGCAGTGTAATCTGTGTGTGTCCGTCCTTTTACTTTCTATCTATCACTTAAGAAAAATTATTGAACTGAAACGAGAACGGGTATGCATGTATTATAAGTACTGTATTGTGGATACCAAAGGCACCAGATCACTATAAAATATTTCATTTTTTCCGTTTATAACTTTCTTCTCCTAGCTGGCTATGTTATCGCTAGATAAGATGCAGACTAAAATTTTTGTATGTATTCATGAACAATATTTAGGTTCTGAAAGTATCACTCGTAAATTATTTCATGGATCTTTGATTTTATCACTTTTAAACCGTTTAATTCTCATGGGTACTATCTAGGCAATGTAATTAGTGCCTAAGATACAGAATTTTCATTTAAAACCTAATAATTTGCCTTAAATTTGGAATAGATTCGTCTTTATAATAATTTCCAATTAATCAAATCTAATCAAACTTTTAAGTCCGAAGAGGACTAAGTAAATAATCAAATTTATAACGCAATTATGGACCAAAAAATTATTAATTGTTTTTAATGGGAACTATCTGGTGTTAAATACATAGTACCTATTTATTGAACGCTTTCATTAACATCACTATTACCTGTTTCTATCTAGTTCAATGAACAAAGTCAAGGAAGTCTACGGACTTTACATCATATATTTAAATATCTCGAGCATATGACGCATAACTCTCTACGGATTTTACAACAAATATTTAACTACCTAACATATGATGCCAATTTGGATTCACTGTTAATTTGACGTTTGAATCATGAATAAGTTTTATATCAGGTATTAATCGTATTATGAGTGTAAAATGTCATTAACATGTAGAAATTTAATGAATTTTATGAATATGTAAAAAGCCTTCATCTAGATTTGGTGCTTACTGGAATAGTTTTACGTGTACAAGTGTTTTCAATAGAGGCGCTAATTATATTTCGATGTAATGGAACTATTGATAAGAGCAATTGTCAGATATAAACCCAAAATGTCAAAAGAATCTTGAATATTAGCTGCTGGACTTTCAAAAGTAGTAGTTACAGAAAATTTCAAAAAAGGTTAGAAATGTACTGTCGCAAAAACGGGCGTCACTTAAGAGAGATTGTTTTCCACACTTAATGTGTTTTTTTAGTAAAATTCATAAATCTAATAAATGTTTTGACACAAAGTTTCATGTTCTATCCCAAATAGTTTTTGAGTTATAAAAGTTCTTTAATGGGGCATCCTTTCTGGCCCACCCTGTACTAAACCTTCACCACGCTCATCAAACAGGACGACGATTTCGCTTGAAACATCACTGCAATTCTTAAAATCTTATCGCTAAGCATCATGATTACTCGTACGATGTTAACATCAAAAATTTGAAGATCTAATGTATCTATATTGTATACTGTTTTGGAAATAAAGTTTTTCTTCTTTCTTCCTTTCTTTACGTTCTCAAATAAAACTGGACATTTTTTTCAACAGTCCTCGGCTTAATTTTTTCTTCCTGATATCCTGTACAAAACTAGGATAAGTGATTACAAGGGTGTTGGACTCAGACCGTCATCGCGCAGTCTGGTTTATGCCGTGCATCTTCCATTAGAACTTAAGGAACAAAAGTTTCTACGGATCCAAGTTTTTACGAAACGATCCGTAGGCTTTGTATAAAGTTGATTTCGTTATATCTTAAGAACTGAACTCGTTTAGCAAACACAATAGAAAGGAAGGACTCGAAAAGGAGGTTCATCTTCTTGGCTAGCAGATTTTTTAGTGACAGTTGAAATTTGTTTCAATACATTAAAATGATATTCATCATGAAATTTACTTCTATAGTTTCCCTATTTCTTTTCATACATGCCTCAATTGGGTATTCCTATTGATTTTTTATACGTATATTGGATACGCCTTTTCCCTAGAAGTGCCCAAAGATTTCTGGTATTCGTTATCTTCTGAAAATCTACCTACGGAAAAGAAAAACATAGGAAACAATATGTAGTCGCAGCAAACCTTCGAGTTACTTCTACTGTATTCGAGTGGATAGTGATCTGTGCTTGTGCTATCAGGACAGTGCTTTTGAGGGTTCGAATCCCCTTGCAACCCTCGAACTTCTTCTGCTTATTGCGCATGGAACAGTTAGACTGACAGACTTGAACTATTTACTGTCTAAATCTTTTAAATAGTCGCGATGTATCCCTACGAGCCTCTATCTCACGCCACTAGATGGACAGGAGCAGTCGCTGGACTCATGATCACTAGTCTTAAACCGTTAGCATTGAGAATTTAAAAACCATTGCATGTTTCATGTATACATTAATGAAATAGAGTTGATTTCTTTCTTCTCTTTTTTTCTCTCTTTCTTTTTTTTAAATTTGTTTCACAATTATACAGGTCACCTCCAAAAATTCCACTTATTTTTTGATTGCCCATTAGTAGTTGGAGACTAGGCTAGGGGGAGAACAATAAAATTTTCTTATATGAAATTCTAATTTCATATCTCCAATGTTATTTTCTTTTATATTTAACATATTGTATTAGAATAGAATGAGGCTATAGGAACGAACCTTCGGGCCCATTCTTAGGTCGGATAATTACTTCGATAATTATTCGATTGTTTACCCAATTCCCATGCCGTATTTCTAGCCGCGTCAACCATGTCAGCAGTTAGTATCTATGTCAGTAGACATCTAATTGAAGACAAAATATATAAGTAAAGGGTAATTTATGTGGAAGTATATTTTTTTGGGACACCTTGTATATCAACACTGAAAGTAGAATTTATTGAATCAGAGGATATGAAACACAGACGGAACTGCTACAAATACATAGTTGTTTTCTTCTTCTATGTCGTGTTTATTTGTGACTTCGAAAACTAGTCCATGTAGCCCCTACATTAGACTTAGACTTAGACTTAGATTTGAGAGCCAGCGTTTGGCTGGGGCCTTTGTAACGGCCTTTAATTCCCTCTAATACACACATACAAGAGGATGGCATCCCAGAGTTTTTCTCTTGTGAGCCAGGGTCGTCTAAAATAATTCCTCTGGGGCCACTCTGAGTCATTCCATGCAAATGAACCAGCCAAGTGAGGGCATCACTGGAAGATCCAGCTTGTCATAAACAGCACCGCATGCTTAGCAGGTAGTCACATTGAAAAAAATGACTATTCAACATCAGTGTCGCTTATTCCATGCATGCACAAAGAAATCTTTCATTGCATCCACAACAGTCATGTTACATTCCTCATATCTCATACCAGAGATATCTCATACCTACAAGATATCTCATACCAGAGTCCTCTTCAACACACCTTGCATTCCACTTTTCTCCACACTGCTCATGGACCACATCCATGAGGCTCTCTCGCTCATGTTTATATTTACTACATTCCAAGACCAGATGTTCAACTGTTTCCTCTACTCCTCTGTTACACTGCAGACATAACCTAGTACTTCCCTCATTCCCCCTCCATGCACGCCTATTCACACTTAATGCCTCACATCTGACGGCAAACAAGAGTTGGCTGCCAAAACTTCCATCATAAAACATTTCAAACCTTGGTACATTCTTACTGGCATACCAAATTAAAGTAGTTTTCCATTTTTACTATGCTTCCATTTGTTCAGGCCATACTCTTTTGTTAGTTTTTCAATTTCTTTCTTCCACTTATTGCAATCCCACTCTATTCATTTACCTCTATGATCTCTCAATAATCAATCGTCCATAGTTCTTCCAATTCTAACAGAGTCTTCTGAATTTTTAGTTTTCTTACATGCCCCCAGCAAATTTTCCCCCAAAGACTTTCACTCAGATTCCATTCAAAGATTCGTTTAACCCACCTTTTATTCTCCATTCACTCAATTCTCACCTTATAATTCAACACAGCCTTTACCATTCTTTCAGAAAACAGACTCCACCCTAGATCCTGTTGTCAAGACTAGTAGTTGCAACTCTACGGTATTTTATAACACGAATTCGCTTACCTCTATTCGGCTTGTTCTTCAGTCAGCGTTGCTCCACGTACCGCATGAATGTCCTTTAACCTTGGACGATGCGACATCGACAACCAACAACTGTGACACACGACCTCTATTCACGTGACGGTTATCCCTATACTAGTGTTAGTAACTGACTCTACTTAGCCTAATATTCTACAAGTACAGATCTCCACGACAAAGACTACTTCTAACGAACAACCAGCCTGCAACCTGTACCTGAGCCTATTCTTGCTCGCACGAATACGGTCTCAACACACAACCGCGACCGGGCACAACCCACAACTGGCCTTGCTGCGCAGCATCCCTCACTCAAGCCAAGGCGTCCACGTTGAGGAGCCAAGTACTAATGTACACATTATGCCACATCTCCACGTGATTTTAAAATCACAATACTTTAGATGCATTACTTACTGCTACGGAGTTCACATTTCGCTACTACCTTAACTACCATAATCTATCTAAATCTAAATGATAATTTAGACATCTAAACTGTAACGTAGTCGGTGACCCAGGCGGGAGGTCTTCTATCTCTCTTCATCCGCTGTGGTTCATTCTCACCCTCACTTTGTTCAACCTTCATTTGCTTCTCTTGGAACGGTGACAGCCCCCACCTCTCTCACCCCTAGCTTCTTCGTCTCGAGGTAAAGGAGGAACTACTGATCGCACGTCAAGTGCGATTCTCCATTCACTTTTTATTCTCGATTCGCTCAATTCTCACCTTATAATCCAACACAGCCAGAAAACAGACTCCATCCAAGATCCCCTTCAAGAGCACCTACAGCCATCCATTTCAGGGCGCCTAATGCCAAACGCTCTACCCTATTCTGTAGCAGCTCCAACTTTTCAAGGTCTCCTCCATTCCATGCCATAACATTCATGCCAAACATTATGTTAGGTACTGCAACATACTTCCAAATTCCTCTGACACATTCATACTTATTTGCTCTATATTTGGCCACACTGCTTAGCCTTCCTCACCACTGCATAGCTTTTACCACTTTCTCGCCTTTTGCTCTTGCACATCCATCTTCACTCAACATACAACCCAGGTACTTATATACCTTAGTTCTGCCTATCTTAACTTCTCCAATATTCCACTCTTTATCTCTGTCAACCTCATCATCATCTATAACCATGACTTTACTTTTATCTCCTCCAAATTTCCCATTGAAATCTCTACTGTATCCATTCACAATCTCCATCACCATTTGTAGTTCCTGCTCTGATTCACTAACCACAACAATGTCATCAGCATACAGCAAACAGCTCAGTTTCTCCTTTCTAACTTTCAGTCCAAAACCACTCATTCTCAGGCGTACTGCTAATTCTTCTGTATAGAGGCCAAAAAGTAAGGGGGACAGGGTACAACCCTGTCTCACTCCCCTTACACTCCTCACCTGTCCCGTCACTAAATTTCCCAGCCGGTATACTTCACATGTTTTCTCATACAAACTTTTCACGATGTTCACAGCCACCGTGGTCGAGTGGTCTGCGGCCCGTGTTCTGGATCGGGTCTCTGCTTCATGTAGAAAGACCGCGGGTTCGAACCCGGCTATGGACACGAGTTGTTTCTCGTACGCCGCACCGTGCACTCAACCCGCTAAGCACTCAACTCCCCGCCCATGAAGACGCCCATCAACCTCCCGGGATCGTCGCATGGAGCTCACCATCACCCTTACTCCTAGAATGTTCACCTTAAGAATTTGAAAAACCAATGTAATAATGTCTATGTACTGTGTACTCGATTGGAAATAAAGATTGTTTGTTTTTTTGTTCTCACTAAAACCAATTTTTCCTAAAACGTCTAGCAACCTCGTACGGTCTACTCTATCACTCGCCTTCTCAGTATCCAAAAATGTAAGATGCACCTTTCTATTTTTTTTCTCTTTTTTTCAATTATTTCACTTACCACAAACAAATTATCTTCACCACGTCTATCTCTCCTAAAACCATTCTGTTCTGTTAGGTGTAAGAATTGCTCATGGCGGAAATCCTGTGGGAACTGCTGGTTGTCGGCGGTGCGGATTTCACTGTGAACACTGTTAGGACCAGCCTGTCCAATGGAACATAAGTAGCTTGCTATGAATTGAAGGCCGTTACAAAGGCCCCAGCCAAACGCTGGCCCTCGATCTAAGTCTAAGTCTAAGTCT
>VCRD01000551.1:0-72056 GCA_006783055.1 Trinorchestia longiramus
GGTGCACATGACCAGTGGATGACTGGGTGCACATGACCAGTGGATGACTGGGTGCACATGACCAGTGGATGACTGGGTGCACATGACCAGTGGATGACTGGGTGCACATGACCAGTGGATGACAGGCTAACACTGATTTTTACCGTATGTCATGTTACTTCAAACAAATACCTCATGCATGGGGCAAAATAAATGTTCAGAATAACATATGTTTCCCTTTCAACGTTTTTTCATTATCTATTTAACGTACAAATTTGGTGCTTACACATGATGCTAATAAAATTGTATGCTATAGTAGACATTTAGTTAAAAAAAAGTATTTCCAGTGTCAAGTAACATTGAAAGAACTGAACTTGTAATTCTGAAGCTTGGAAGCTAAACAAGGTATAGGTAATTATAGTGGAGAATATTTGAATAGATGTAGAGCATCAAAGCCACAGACCACAACTCTGGCTATAACGCCGAACAAAATAAAAATTCAAACCTTGTATGAGTATTATGTACCGGACGCAGTTCGCTAAAGTTTATAATCTTCTGATAAACAAGGTATCTATGAAAAAAATAAAGAATATGAACTAATGGATGCTACAGAGCACACAATCATGAAGGAACACACAGGCCACATCGCACGAGAGATAAAGTTCTCAACATTGCAAAACTAACCCACAGCTCCGGTATTCCTCAGCTTCTCAGAAGTATGAATGAACCTCATTATTGGACCTAACTCTCATGTTCACTATATATGTGCTCTTACTACGTCTCATGTGAAAACAGGAAATGCCTTAGCAGTGATATGAACCTTGTTATTTGCTTAAGTTTTGCTTCATTTTACACGTTCACTGAAATTCACATCAACCTTATTTCAACTTCTTCTACATGACAGATAATATGAACTTTATCATTTTGTCGTCAATTGTTACCCAATCTTGTATAGACAGTAAAGTAATCTACAACTGATGACAATTTCTAACAATCATCTAAACATGATCACTTCAATTTATACCTAAGGTGACTATTGAAATTAATTTTTGCACATACATTACACAGCAGCTGTTTTAAGATCTTAACGTTTACAAATGTTCAATTCATACAGGAAATCAACAGTGCTACGAATATTTTTACACTTTATTTACACTAAATCTTACTTGAAGTTCATTAGCATGTTCTTCTTCATGTATCCAAGTTAATTGGCCATAGATAAAGAATACGAATGTTGCATGTAACGTATTTATAACACATGAATCCTCCATAGTTAATTCTTGTCACGTACTCTGTCTCGTCGAGGGCCAAGACCTCAGGGAACAGAAACGTGAAAGCATCACCTCTGAACGTAATCTTTGGTCTGTACTTTGAAGGTTGTACATCAGCTGAACGTAATCTTTGGTCTGTACTTTGAAGGTTGTACATCAGCTGAACGTAATCTTTGGTCTGTACTCTGAAGGTTGTACATCAGCTGAACGTAACCTTTGGTCTGTACTTTGAAGGTTGCACATCAGCTGAACGTAATCTTTGGTCTGTACTTTGAAGGTTGTACATCAGCTGAACGTAACCTTTGGTCTGTACTTTGAAGGTTGTACATCAGCTGAACGTAATCTTTGGTCTGTACTTTGAAGGTTGTACATCAGCTGAACGTAACCTTTGGTCTGTACTTTGAAGGTTGTACATCAGCTGAACGTAATCTTTGGTCTGTACTCTGAAGGTTATACATCAGCTGAACGTAATCTTTGGTCTGTACTCTGAAGGTTGTACATCAGCTGAACGTAACCTTTAGTCTGTACTTTGACGGTTGCACATCAGCTGAACGTAACCTTTGGTCTGTACATTGACGGTTGCATATCAGCTGAACGTAACCTTTGGTCTGTACTTTGACGGTTGCACATCAGCTGAACGTAACCTTTGGTCTGTACTATGAAGGTTGCACATCAGTTGAGTAGTATGGGCTTTCAAGCACAACTGGAGCGGCATCGTAAGTTCCACCATGTATAAAAATATGGGTGTTGCAACCTAAGAATTCGGTACTTCTATTTCGTTACATACACAAGTTACAAACCTGCTAACGAGTGGGGCAAAACTCACTTCACACTTTTATATACTATTACAACAAAACCTAATAGAAGAAAAAAAACGAATTATATATCAAATGACAGAGGAAATCTTGAAGTTTTATTTCGTATCTAGTATACCGATTGAAGGTTTATATTGGCACTCATAAACTTTTCACTCCTATCAGTAACCCAAAAATGGCAAAATATAACAAAGAACAGCGAACAAGAATAGTGGAAAGTTATTTCGCACATAACTGATCCTTAGTTGCAGTGCAGAGGGACTTCATGACAACATTTACTCAACGAACAAGCCCCTCCAGACACTGCATTATTGAGAATAGAATAGAATGAGGCTATAGGAACGAACCTTCTGGCCCATTCTTGGGTGGGATAATTACTTCGATAATTATTCGGTTGTTTACCCAAGTCCCATGCCGTATTTCTAGCCGCGTCAACCATGTCGGCAGCGGGATTTCAAGCATTTCAAGATTCAACGAATCTGGATCAACAGCTGAGGAAGAACATTCTAGTAGATCGAGAGCAGTATGAAATGCATTTGCAATTCAGCGTGTTTCAAACAGCATTCAACAAGACCTACGAACATCGACTAGGAAACGTTCCAGTGAACTAGGCATTTCTCGAAGATCACTCCGTTACTTCCTCACAAAAGACTTGCAACTGTACCCATAAAAAATTCAATTAACCCAGAAGTTAAATTATGCAGACTATCAGAAGAGAAAAGACTTTGCTCGTGCATTTCTGACTCTGGAAAATGATGAGACCTCTACCTCATACTTAATCATTTCTGATGAGGCACATTTCCATATCAGCGGATACGTAAATAAACAAAACTGCCGATTCTGATGTGTTGAAAACCCTAGAATAATTCATGAAAAACCACTTTATACGGAGAAGGTTACTGTCTAATGCGGTACAACAAATGCGAAAATAATTGCCCCGTACTTATTAGAATATGATGTAGGAGTGGCAATGGCAGTAACAGGAAACTACTACAGACAAATAATCTAGGAATGTTTATTGTCACAACTGGAAGATTTGGAAATGCACAATATGTGGTTTGAACAAGATTGAGCTATACTGCACACTGCAAGATTAATTTCACGTTTTGGTGAAGTTTCTTGTAGCCTGATTTAACCCCTCCGGGATTTTTCCTTTGGGGATACCTTAAACACAGAGTTTATATCAATAGGCTTACTACTCTACTAAAGCGAAAAGGTAACATAATTGAAGAAATCAACAGAATAACTCCTGGAGTTTTAGAACAGGTCATGAGAAGTACTGTGAAAAGAATGCGCACTTGTTTGAACAGCAATGAACAACATTTGAAGGATATCATATTCAAATAATAAAACTATTGTTAAAAAATAACATAAATCCAAAATTTTCTCTTCCATATGTTATAACCCGCTTATTTTGGTTTTATTAAGTTTTGTTTTAATAGGATTTAAAAGCATGAAGTGCCTTTGCCCCACCCGTTAGAATAGTTGGTTAGAAATTCAAAACATTGAATTTGGGCTTCGAAATTTTAAACTCTACTGAAATGCGTATTTCTATCCAAATTCGTGAAACTATCATGTGTTTTTTATAGCATTCCCGAAAATTCTCAGCCATTTCATTCTCCTGAAGGCTTTTCAGTATTTCAAGCAAGTTGAGATGACGAGTAGAATAATTCGGATTTCCGGCAGCATGAAGTTGTAGATTTCCTAGAACGGCTTGACAGTGAAGTGTATCTGACTGACGCCGCTGTCGAGAAGTTCATGTCCTCTCACGAGGCCTTGTTGTGTGAGTGACACAAACAGCCGTGAACAATGCCGTGTATCATAGATACAAGTCATTTCTGAAGCGCTCCTGCCTTTGCACATCTTATGAACATGAGACCAGGTATTAACCATAACCTTAGTAAGTATAATCTTGTTTCTGTGGGGCTTTAAAATGATTTTGGTTAGGATAATAGAAAATCCTACAGGAGCAAAAAACCAACGGAAGATTGACTTGAGTGATGAAATTGATGTCTGAATGACTACTGACAAATTCTGATCCATAAAAGTACAGATTTGTTCAGTTTTGGGAAATCAGTAAGCTCCGCCACCGGGTGCGCAGATTGAAGGTAAAAAGCCCGTAAAAACATCAGTAAACATGAAATCAATCAGCAAATTGCTCGCCTTGAATGCTAGTGACGGATCAGGTAAACAGGAATAACAGTAAACAGGAAGCTGCTAGCGTGATGACGCTTATTTTAATCTCGTCCTGAGCAACTTTTATAAAAGGTGTTGAAATACGCGGACAAATCCACTTTCGATATTTTATGAAAGTATCACAGATACAGACAATACAGATTTGATTACTCTGTATAAGACCGAAAAATACAAATAAAATTGCTTTTTTATTCTGCAAAGTATCATAAGCTCAGCTGAAAAAGCTCTCATTATTCTGCAAAGTAATAACAAAAATACAAACGAGATAATTGTTGTAGAGTGTAATGAAAACTACGTAAAAACGGACAAAATAGCCATGAATATCAACGCAGTGAATCACAGTCGTGACAAAGAATAAATCTGATAAACATTGCGAGCAAAATCAACGAAGAATGGCAGGAAATGTTCTTTCAGAAATTCAAAATCAGTATCCACAGCAAGATTTTAAATATTACTCGCGAGCACGTCTCCTTTATTCTCATAAATATTATTTGACCATTATAAAAATCTCACTTTTCCGTGCATTAATTAGTACGGTAGTAGCATTGTGTTTAACTTTTGCCTGTATTAAAAAAGGATAAAAGCATGTTAGGAAAAGCATGTTAGGGAATGAATATTGTTAGTGTCGTTCTCCATTGAAGCGTCGTATCACAGCTTCGTCTTGTCGTAACCGAGCATTCTGAAATCCCGCATTTCTTGGAATGCTGGCTGAGCGCAAATTTTGCTGACCATAAAAATTCCATTGTAAGATAACAGGTTCGGGTGCAAAGAAATATACCCGAGTTATGTTAGAGGAAACGAAATAAATGCTATAAAATCATTGTACTTTTTCATGAATGCACTGTGAAGACATCAAATGAAAGTGGTTGGTATATGAGCTGCACTGGTTGCAGAGTTATTCAGGTATAAATAAAACAGATAGGTTCTTTCATGATGCTTCATATCAATCATAATCTAAATAAGACTAAGATGCAAATGCAAAATATTCAATATATGTACACGTGCACTGTATTCCACTTGACGTGACTTATGAAACGTATTTTTCGAAGTATATTCATCGTTTTCCTGGTCCATCAGCATTGAAAACATGCATGATTGCATTTTCATTTCTATTTTTCTGTTAGTGCACAAATTTCTGGGCTGGGATCAAAGGCTCCTCTCATGACACACACAAGGTAAAGCGCGTCGTGTCTCTCACACCAGCATGACGTCATAGACTTGACTAACTGAAGTCACTGACTGATAAGAGCGGGTGGAAGGTGCTGCAGTCACGTCACACTTCACGTTTTGAAGAAATGGTCACAGGAAGCGAGGCTTGCAGATTCAAAAGAAGGAACGGCAGGTTGTGATTGGTCTTTAAAAATGTGGGAATTCCATGAGAACAAGTTGATCAGGTAAGAACGTGAGTCATGTTTCTTATATTCGATGGAAACTTGCAGTGAAGGTATGTGTACTTTGAACATGTGTTACCTTTATTCATTCTATCATAAATGCAGCCATTTTGCTCCATGATTTTGCATTAATATTTATAAACAATTTAGGAAGTACTCGCAAAATATCATGTTTCCCGGCGTAATTTTTCATGCTTTTTTCATAAAACAAAATGGCCTAAATTTTAATTACAGGAATGACTTCTAAGTCTTCAACAAGTGAAAATCTGTTGTTATTATAGCTCTATACGCTGTTCTTGCATAGCTTCAGCACTCGACGCTATGCGCAGTGTACTGAGTGAATGCCACACACTGTGTGCAGTGTACTGAGTGAATGCCACACACTGTGTGCAGTGTACTGAGTGAATGCCACACACTGTGTGCAGTGTACTGAGTGAATGCCACACACCGTGTGCAGTGTACTGAGTGAATGCCACACACTGTGTGCAGTGTACTGAGTGAATGCCACACACTGTGTGCAGTGTACTGAGTGAATGCCACAGACTGTGTGCAGTGTACTGAGTGAATGCCACACACTGTGTGCAGTGTACTGTGTGAATGCCACACACTGTGTGCAGTGTACTGAGTAAATGCCACACACTGTGTGCAGTGTACTGAGTGAATGCCACACACTGTGTGCAGTGTACTGAGTGAATGCCACACACTGTGTGCAGTGTACTGAGTGAATGCCATACACTGTGTGCAGTGTACTGAGTGAATGCCACACACTGTGTGCAGTGTACTGAGTGAATGCCACACACTGTGTGCAGTGTACTGAGTGAATGCCACACACTGTGTGTAGTGTATTGAGTGAATGCCACACACTGTGTGCAGTGTATACTGCGTATGGATATCATACCTCACTCACGCTGAGGTATGGATTTTATGTACAGGCTGTCCTATTGATGATGGGAAATATGCTTTATTAAATATTCGATATTTTTTGAACAACTTATTAAATATTTCATGGTGCTAACTACAAACGCTAACTTGTACTTGCTGATGTTATTGATGTGCTTGCATTGATTAATGTCAATTTATACAATTTTACCATCAAATATTTTCTTGGTATCGGGTCTCATAAGCCAGATGGCTTTTCTAGGGGTAAACAACAGCGCACAACCACATCACAGAACAATACAACAGCTTGCGTGCGTGCATCTGTATGCAAGGTCACTTCAGCGCCAATATAAGTACGTGGTTGATCTGAGTGCCACCAGTTCACCGGTAGACTTCGCACCTACCATAGACCAACAGAACACCAAGACTGGTGCCTGATTGTTTGCAGTGGTATCTATTGTGAATTAACAATATGAGTGTAAAGCTTAAATATATGATATTTAAACAAAATACCCTCGATTAAATACCAGTTTCCTCAGCCTCAACAAAACGAGTACATGTTTCAGTGTATTGAAACATTTTTTTTAATTTCACTCTTTTGGAGTGCCAATTTGCTTACCAAGCAATCTATGGAAGCTATAATAGATAGTTGGTTTCAATTTAATGTTGAAAACTGATTTTTTTATTTCTTTCGTACTTTTTAACTACATATTTCAATATTGAGACACAAATGTAACCTAACCTTTGACAACTAACTTTCACAGTGCAATCTTAATAAATTTCACTCATTGAAAATCAATGAAAGCATTACTGTGATAAATCTAATGATGCAGTGACACTATACAGGGGAATCCAAAAAGGTTAATCAAAATTTAATTATTATTTATTAGTACCTAAAGTACCAATTGCACACACAAGATACATAGATGTTCTTATCTATCATCTATCTTTTGCATACCATTAGTATTCTAGACACTAATGAATAAAAATATGAAACAATTTTGGTTAACTTGTTCTGGGATCACGCTATAGTTAAATTATCCAACACGTAAAAACATTCACGTGTTTATTATGAATTTCTTTTATTTGCCAGTCTACGTCGCTTTCTAGCAGGAATTTCCATGTCGAAAGACAAGGAGGCTAATAACGAAAAATGTCTTGTATTTTATGGTATTTCGGTGCCTTTGGTATCCACAATACAATGCTTACACTACACGCACACATTTTCCATAGAGAAGTTAATACCTAGCGTAAGAGAAATACTTTATTTCTGCTACTTAGTAAACGATTGCTTGAAATAAATTTTCCTTGTTTAATTTAGAAGAGAAGGGAACCAGAAATATACATATTTATGAATCAATACATGGCAGCTTTTATTATTTAGTATCGATAATCAAGTAAAAATTTGAATGTAATTGATTTAAGAAAACACTTTTGGTCCAAACTCCATAAAGTTACATAATTTTCGAAGTTTTTCTCCGATAGATTTCCTACCCTATCCAAACTTTTTAATTATATTTTCTGCTAGTTTAGTTCATAGTATCAGCATTAGCTTCATTCCAGATTGACAAGAAAATTAGGTTATAACTGCTATATTTCCCTTTTCAATTTCTAGGAAAAATTGTTGACGCTATTCTCAACGTCTCCACAGATTGTGCAGTATCAGTGCAACAACATCAGTCTTGTTTTCCCGACTGAAATTGACAAAAACTTGTTAACTGATCTAATCTTAACGTGACCACAGATGCATTAAAAATTCTCTTCGACTGCGAGACGCAACGCGCTGAACATTCTCAAGAACGGCAACTTCTTCGTAACTTGATTTTGTGGCAAACAAGATAACTTTTGCAGTAATGCACAGACTCGTCAAACTCACTATCCTGGGACCCCTCATTGCTGCTCTAGCCGCTTCGCTGCCTACTCAAAATGGCTATAGTAAGTGGGAGTAAGAATTTTGTATTTTTTCTTCCATGTGTGGAAAAAATTGAATTATCCAGTCGAACATTTCACCTTTAAGGTCCTTGGGTTCGTCAAATTATGAACTATAATTTAGTGGCTTAACAGAGCATGAATGCATTTGGTACAGGATTATGAATAATTTCTGTGTACGGGGTTCTTAAATCTCAAAAAGAGTTTGTATAAGACTGATATTGTTTAGTATGCAGGCGCGTTGACTTCAGGATAACTGAGATCAAAACTTTTTCCATCATGTGTCATTATTTTAAAAATTTGTAATGGTTAATTTTTTTCTACTAAGAATAAATTTTGGAAAAATAATGATAGCCATTGCTGAACTAGCATGAAAAACTAACGTGAAATGTAATGATCTTTTAGTGAAATAATAATATTCAGTGTTAGTTTGAAGTTTTTCTGTGCAGAAAACGTCAAATAATACTAACTAAACTTTCTTCCAAGTATGTTAAATTGTAAATTGTTCTTTTCTCTTCAATAATTATAATTAATGTTAAGACATAGTTGTTCTCGTGAATTGGAACTAATGCTACGCCAATTCTAAGCAGCAGAAGTAACTCTCTACCAGTTCCCTTTTCTAGAAAGCTGGTTTTCATTATTTACGTAATTGTTATCACAATTGCAGAGTCAAAACATTTAAAAAACATTAAAGTAATGTAATTATGAATGGAATTTTTTGTCACAAAATAATCCACGCGCTGTAAAGTTATGTACTAAGTAGTAATTTAATTTCTGATTATAGAAAGTTAAATGTATTTCTAGTTGCCAATTTAATTGTATTCTTAGTCGTAATTAAAACAACCATAGAGTTACGTTCAAACTATCAATCGTGATGCGTTTTCTCAAATAAGAGAAACAAAAACTTACAAAATCATAATTAGCCATTATTTATTCCTACAAATAAGGTTAAGGAATAATCAGGAAATATAGCCATCCATTGTTAATTGCCCTGAACATCTTCCAGTTCCTGGCATTCACTTCCGGCGCTTTGCATGTCAACCAATCCGCACACTTCCAGAAGCCGGACACAGCCGCGCTCCGGCAGCCAACAGGTAAAGTCACACAGCATTACAGTAATAGTATTACAGCAATAACAACATAATATTATAGTATTACAGTAATAGCAACATAATATTATTGTATTACAGTAATAGAAATATAGTGTTACAGTATTAAAGTACTAGTAATACAGTAACACAACATTACACTAGTGGTATTTTAGTATTGCTGTGATAGCAAGATAGTATCATAGTATTACAGTTACAGTAATATAGTGTTACAGTATTAAAGTACTAGTAATATAGTATCACCAAATTACATGAGTGGTAATAAAATAGTACAGTAGTAGTATAATACAACTTTTACACACAGTGGAGGAAAATAGCCTAAGCAAATTTTGACAGCTGTTTAAAAAGATTAAATGCCTTAATGTAGAATTAAGCTGGTAATTCGCTCAAGAAACTAAATGCCATAAAATATTTTTAAAATTTAGGTAATAAGAAATCGATAAAACTGAATGTTCGAAAGTCTGTTGACCATTTTTCATAAGTCGGACGAATTTAAATATTTTTCTCACAAAACCCACAAATTCAAGCGATCTCTCACATAGCCTGGTTCACACACAGCGTTCATTTGACATGCAACTTTGTTTTGCCCCCATGCTCCAAAACTCGACCTTGTGTAACTTGCGTGATTTCGAAAAATGTCCGCAGGACTTCAAGTTACGTCTTCTAAGCAAAAATTCTTTCTATGAATCATGAGTGAACGCACGCGTGGACTAGGCTTAATTTTCACACTTTTTTGAGTCCATAAACCAGCATTCTTCTAACCACCATATGAAGTTTGAACGAATTGTGTACTTCAACTGAGTTAGGAATTTATGCCAAATCGTTAACATTTTCTTTACAATTTATTATTATCAGCTGGCGACAAAATAATTCTTCAATTGATGTTACGGGCTTAAGTGCATTTTACTCACTTGAGCTCCTTTGCGACCCAGTGTCCCAATGAGAACACTGAGCAAAGAAGGAAAATATTTTTTCTGTCATGGAAAATATTCGAATATAGGCTTTAAAAATAAAACACACTGTTCACGAAGCAATTATATTATAAAATGAAAAATTTGTTCATTATTTTATTTTTTGGCATCATGTTTTAGTGGCCTATTTTCCTCGTATCAACTGCTCACGCAATGATGAAACTAATTAATTTATGAAGCTAATTAATTTGTATTATTTACTTTGCTCTCCTCCTGTTTGCGTACTAACAGATGAGACTTTGTCAGAGAATTCTTTAAAATTTTACGAAATAGGAATTCTCTTATGCAAGCCCTCTTAAATCCTTTTTACTCCAAAGTTTCATTTTCCTAAAAAAAGATATATGTTCCCACTCTATGGAATGTTTTGAAACGTTTCCTATTTGCAAACAAATTTTTCACTGAAGTCAATTCACATTTTCCTAAATGCTTCCGTCACTTTTCCCATCACTCCCTCCTTTTCACCAAAATAAATTTTGAGAGTTTTCGACAATGCAAAAACTCAGCATCCAATTTGAGTTTTGCATTTTTTTTCTCAGAAGCTAAAACAATGATGCCTCTTAATCCCGCCCCTTTATTTTGCATATCTGTGGGAAAGTCTTTTGGGAAGGAACTGACCTCATTTTCCTTTATTTCAGGATACGTCAAGACTTCATGAGGGAATGGTGTCCACCGAGCTCCCCAATAGTCTTCCCCGAGGACACCCACTACTCACAGTGGGGAGATAGGAGACCTCTAATCCCACGTGGACCCATAAATCCCTACCGGGGGTTGTCAGTGGAAGGAGGGAGGTAATTGCGAAACCTAATTCTTAATAAAATACGTAAGCAAATTTTGGTGAGAATTTCAACGTAAAACATAATCTAAATCTAAAATTGAATCGTCAAAACTACTCGTGCAATATTTTTTAAGGTTCTTAATGAGGTTCTTGCTAATTAATAAATTTTTAATGAAGGTTTCATGAATTGCAGCTTAAAAAATTGAGGATGAAACTGCTTCCATTAACTTTGAATAACTGGCGAGTAACCAGTGATCAGTTACCTAATACCTCACCAGTAATCAGACATTGTGAGGGATTACATCCGAAAAAATATGATTTTATTCGAAAGTAGAAGTAATAATGATGCTTAAATACAGAATAATAAATAACGCGAAAATAATACAACCATCATTAACATAAAGTATCAGGTAGTATTGCTTCCCTAGTGCAATAAGGTTTATTAAAGAGAACAACTTACGTTAACGCTCTTAGTGTCAGAGTCTTTATATAAGGTTAATATTAATAATTGACCTAAACGCAAGCCCTGGTGGTAAAACGAGAAATTGAAAATTAAGAAAACTCATCAGTGTTCAAACAAACACTTCTGTTTACTAATCGCAGGGAATTATTTTCTAATCATGATTACAGTTTCGAGAATAAAATAAAGAATTTATTTAAGATTCATGCAAAGCAAGTCAAAAGTTCGTACAACACTGTATTCTTTTCTTCTAATTTTCAATAAGGGACAGAATTTTAAGTTGGCTTGGACCTCTCCTGCTTCTTGCTGAGTAGAAAAGTCATTCTGAAACCGCATCACTTCAGTTAGCCACCATCTCTCCCATTTCAAAGAAATTTATAGTGCTTTCATGTAATCTAACCTTTATAATCATTAATAACCACTAACCAAACTATAAATTTAACTAATTTCTAAAAAAGGTTTCAACCTAAATTTTTATGCAATGTAATTATTTTTCTTGCAGCATCCCGATCATATTCCCTGGCCAAGAACACCCTCTAAACTCTAACCTAGAACCGTCAAATGACATAGGCTTCATCAACTCGAAGATGCATCCTTCACTGCTGAACATGCATCGCCAAAGCTTCCAGCCTCGTTGGAACGCCCAAGCAAAGTATTCTCAAAGTCAGGAGCCTAGATTGTGATGAATTTCTAACGTAGTGACTGCACAAGCGGGACTTCTGGTGTGTACGATGTAAGGTAATATCGCCAGCAGCTAATATGATAGTTTGCAGGAGCAAGTGTGTTTGGTGTGTCATTCTTCAGTACTAAAACTTTGTATGAGGAATGAACGCGAGTAATTTTGTCATACAAGAGCTGGGGACATTAAATATGAAGAAATATCTATCTGAAGATGAATATTTCCTAGATTTTATGTCTATCTTGTCTAAATGTTTGCTTGTATCATCCCTAGTTTCAGGGAACAATCAAAAGACTGAGCTACCAAAGGAAACAAAACTCGTATAATATATAGCCAATAAATACAAATATTTTTTCTTTATTTGGAATCTAAAGAAGAGAGACATTATTTTTACCTAAACTTAAAGCATAATGGTAACTATCATCTATAAACAATGGTCAAATTTGAAAAAAAGTTGAACAAACTGTAGTTTTTTAGCATTTCCCACTTTCGTAGGTTTTATTAAATTTTCGTTTGTTTAATACACTTTAGAATATTTAATGCGTGAAAGTTGAATGTCTATTCTGATAATGAATAATACCCTAGAAATGCATTATTTATTTTTATAATAAACTTGTTTGCAATGTGAGCTTATTTATTTATTATTATTATAAATAAAATAATAATAAATACATTATATTAAATAAAGATCTCAATTATAAAATAGTCTAATTTTTTATTTACTAAGCTAGCATGAACAATACGAACTAAAATATGACTGTTGTACACAAAAGAAAATAAACCCTCATGTGATAACTCTTTTGTGAAGGCGTTTAATTAGAAACTATTAAAGTCAGCTTAGCAAAATCACAAATTTGAAGGTGATGAGAAGAGCAAAAACGGAAATGAAAAAAAATATCCCTACCAAAAAAGGGTCACGTTAATAGGAAATGTAGTTGTTCGCAGGACGGTGTTCCTATACCTCACATTCCAATAAAAGAGAGGGTATTTCGACGAACACTCTTCCTTTCATTTTCTTCTGTGCGTGACGGAGAAAAAGTAGAGCCAACGCAGCAAAATTGGAGCAATGCATCTCATCTTTTCTTAATTCGACCTGGAAACTATCCAAGACCAATCTTTACGCTGCTGGTGAATATTTCACACTTTTAGAAGTTAGGCCTACAAGAAATTAGTACAGACTCAGCAGTGCAGTAAGTCAGAATCCTAAGAACACGTTGGATTTTTTGGCATGTCCACCATACGATATCCTTTTTTATAAACAAAGTACAAGGTGCGTAAGGTCTCTGAGGACATTCTTTTTTTGTTTTGTTCCGTTCGGTGTCCTCAGATACCTTATGCACGTTGTATAACTAATCTAGCTACGAAATCAACAAAATTACTTCAGATATTTTAGAAAAAGTGATGGATATCTTTATAAAATAAAATGCTTCTGCGTGAACAGAAGTGTTCGAATAGAATGAGGCTATAGGAACGAACCTTCGGGCCCATTCTTGGGTCGGATAATTACTTCGATAATTATTCGGTTGTTTACGCAAGTCCCATGCCGTATTTCTAGCTGCGTCAACCATGTCAGCAGCGGAATGTTCAGTGTTTGTTGAATATTATGTTCACTTATGAAACTCCCGCCTAAAATCCTTCAATAATTGTGACCAAATGCACCTTCTATCGTCGATTTTTGAGCAATAAAGGCACAGAAGTAATTAGTAGTTTCATCAAAATTTTTTGACTAAATACATCGCAATAGAATCGCAAAATATTTTTCAGTCAAAAATTGTGATAATTTCGTTAGAACTATCATCATTGCACTCTTTTATGCGCACTTCAGGACAGGATTCGTACTATACGAATATTTTTATGATTTATGTGATTTTTATCGATGTGTTGTTTCTTTTTATCTTCGTTTAATTCAGTCAGGAAAAACGGTATCTATTTAATTTTTCTATTGGCATAGACGATGACCGTTAAAACTAAATAAATGTGTAAAAAAACAGCTTTCAAAAGATAAATTATGTTTCTTAAATAATTTCAAATATGCTAGCAGCGTATACAGAATATCCAGTTAAAAATTAACCTATCAGGTACTTAAAGATAATTTGAAGACAAATCACCTTGACAACTCTATAGTTGTCAACACATGGGCACTGTAGACTTTGTTTTAAATAATAAATAAAAACTTAAAATGCTTATAAAAAAATAAAAACTGTGTTTCAGATATCCAACGTAAATTTTGAAATAGATCATCGAAGCCGAAAGAATTTAGTTAAACTATTGCATAATCACCATATAGACTTGAACTGGAATGTAGCCTATTATTTTCCCTTTTCATTCGACTACATTAAAACGTTTTTTCTGTATTTATTTTTATGAAACACAAATTTTCTAAAATACAAAGTTCTGGAGTAAACTATTGTTCTGTGAGTAGGAATGTTAGAACTTACATGGGAGTGAGCCTGATGACAGTAGGTGATTGACAGTTTGTGCCTGACAACCAACAAAATGTTCAGCCTTGTTACAAACTTAAGTGTTGACCGAGAATATTGCATGCAATATTTTGTCACTACAGTGATAAATATTTCCTGAAAAAATATGATGGAGTATGGCCTTTCTGAACTTTCCCATAGGGAAATCCGGCTTAGCCCAAGTTTCGAGAAAAGAAAGGCGCCTTCTGGAGTTAACTAGCGACAAAAACACACGCTGAATTTGTTAGTTACTTCTTATGTAGTGAATAAAATTTTATAAAAATATAGCACTAACCCAACGCAGTTTTTACATCATGGAAACGAACTTGACATTGACGAATAATAATTCGTCGTAAGCTTGTTTATTTCTCTTACTAAATTTATCATTTTTAATCATAAAATATTGGCACAGAGAACGGATCACCCTAAACATGTTTCAAAATTAAGCTCATTTTGAAAGCAATAAATACAAAATAGATATAAATGACTGATCAGGATTCAAATAGCAGCAGAAGCATCTATCATTACGCTTATTCTCATCCATGCAGAGTGAATACATTGCATCACTTGTGATCAATAACTCATATAAAGTACCGCAAGAGACTTGGGTAACAGCCCAAGAATACATAGATCAAACCACTCGTTCTTATTGTCTTATTCTATTCTATTCACATCCCATAGGAATGGGAATCATTGACATTAATTTCCGCCATGTGTTTACCCACAAATTTCATCCATTGAATACAAACAATGCACTCACTTAAAAACAACAAAAATCTCACAACTTGTCCTGAATTGATTTCTTCCATCGATAATCAGAAAATCAGCAGCAAAATAGGCGGTCAGCTTTTTAAGAAACTTAGTAAACGGTTATCAAAATTACCTCTGTCCCCATTGCATCAATAATAATAGACAAGTTTCAAAGTTGCCTCATGTTCCCATGAAAATCAGTGAAAGAATATCAAAATTGTTTCGTACACCATTTTGAATATATATCAATAAACGGGTTTCAAACAGCCTCCGTCATTTTCCCATGAATATCAGTGAACGGAGATCAAAATAACCTAAGTCATCTTCCCACAGGAATAAGTTAAAGAATTTTTACATGTTTAGTTCAGTCATCTTCTCGTGAGAAGTCAGATTTAGCAAAGTAACCTGGAGATCTGTTCAGCCAGGACCGGACGGGCTTCCTGACCACACCAACTCTGCCTCCATGACCTCCTCCTACTTGTGCAGGCGTGTCGAACATCCAGTTAGAAGATGGCCTGTCAAGCGAAGAGTTCTAAATTAACTGGGCATGTTTACACCAGAAACTTGTAGTCCTAATTGGTTAATTTATAAGGAATATCACGGGCAAGGTAGAAACCAAGAAGAACGTTTTAGGAAATATCTTTAATGGCAAACGCTCCAGGGTTCAAAGATCCTACCAGCAGAGTTAGAAAAGAGAATACGTATAGTGACTTCACCTCTACAAAAAGTTCGAGTCAGATTTTCATAATTTCGAGAATAGTCTTGGTGACTTTTTTCATTTTCCCTCGGAGAAAAAGCTCATTAAAAAATGTCCCTATTACGTTGGATTTTCTTCTCATTTAGCAGGGGGGGTTAAACTAGCAATATAATAATAATAATTTCATTTATCAACGAACTTTTAACATCTTCCTGTAGCAGTTAGTGAAAAAAATTGAGTATTAATCAAAGTTACGTATGTAAAATAGTTCTTCTTAGAATAGAACATGTATATAATTTAAAACTAAACTTCAAATAGTAAAGAAAAATAAACCCTGTTCAGCATGCGGGTTGCGTGTTGAAACACAGGGTAGTCGTTGGTACATTCTACCTACGGACAATTCGTGCGACTAAAAGTCTAAGTCAACTTAGTTTTGAATCACAGATTAAGAATTGAAAGTAATCATAAGAACTGACGAATAACCAATTACTCAACAACATTACTAGCTTCAGGATGAATTTTCCCATGAAAATTGAGAAAAGCCTAAGTTTTCGATGTAAATATTTGACAACTTCCTTTCGAGAAAAAGGAAAATTTCTTACTATTAATTCGTGCATATAAGCACACACGGTCTGTTTTTCCGTTCAACTACACTATCATTGCTAACTCTATTGCTGAAAGTTCATGACTGCTGAAAAATCGACGGGAACTTCCGCAGGCTTATCAGGACAACTTAAGTTGCAAACATGATGCATTACAATGAATTTTTTATACCAGTAAACTATTCACATTATGTTTGAGGTTTAGTTTACAGAAGCAACAAATAAAGTAACTGTAGGCCAACATCTAGTGATAAGCAAAATAATTATGGCCCAATTAGTGGTTCCAAAATCATTCACAAATTACGATCACACATACTGATATTAGTGCAGGTGAAGCCAGAAAAATATAAAGAATTCGACTTTTTTCTGGGCGTTTTTTCACTCGTTAATTAAAATTAAGTTTATAAATAGGGAAATCGTAAACAGTTGACACCTCACTGTAGAAAATAGATTAAAAATATATATACTCTATCAATGTTAACAAGGTAACTCGGATCTTGCGAAGAACATGGAAAAAGTTCAGGAAAAAATTCTCTTTTACAAAAGTGACGACAAACATGAAGGAAATAACTCTAGGCATCTCATTAAGTATACCTGGAAGGTTGTTTTCTACGAGTTGGCTGTCGCTGAATCTGCAGGTACTGTTCGTAACTCATCGGTTTTGCCCCTGGGAATTTCTTCTTGAAAGCCCCGCCTGGCAACAGCAAGAGATGGTCAACGATGAGTTAAAATGTCATTGGAAAGCTCACGAAATGTCGTTCAAGTAATGGTGGAACGATGCAATTTAGTAGGATTAGATTTTCATTGTCATGCATGGTTATTGTAGAACAGAGTGCAATGGCAATGTAGTGGCACAAAAATAGGAAAGTTTGAAAGGTTTCAAGTAATTAATTTCAGAACTTATTTCAATAAATGGAAAAGACGTAAAATTACTCATAATAAGACCACGGTTGATAACATGGGTCTCATAAACATACGTTTTGTTGGGTCCTTGAATTCATATACATAATGAATCTTTCCCCCGAGATGTGGTAAAAACTTAACGAAGCCTCATGGAGACTTTTAAATTAATAAAAATGCATTACAATTTAAGTAGTAAAAATGCTTTAAATTACCTGAACTCATGCGTCAAGGATACAAATTTTGAATGAAAGTGTGCCGAGTAAAGGGTACGAAGAAAAGGCTTGAAAAAAGTTTCTCGAAGCAGCGTTTTGTATTATAGTTTCAGGTAATTATTACGTTTGATTTCCTAATAACAGAAATATCTTAAAGAATACACGTAACTTAAAATTATTTTTTTGTCAGTTTTACAAAACAGACAAAAGAATACATAGTTTTTTATAGGAAGCAGAAGAGTTCCTGACATTGAACACGAATGATGGTTATTTGTACATAGACATATGAAAGAAGCTACTTATACGTTAGCTAAACTAGAAATTTCTTTAGTGTTATTCACTATTAATTTTCCATTTCAATAGGCTACCGTTCTCTCATATTGATAGTAAGGTTGCTCTGAGTTTCTTTATGCATTCTTTAATGCATGCAAGAGGACCGAGAAATTTCCTTTTAAATTGCGTTTTCACATTTGCAGAATTTAAGGCGAGTTCCGAGGAAAAATCCAATAACATAAACACTGCGCATCTACTCAGAATATTCCAGCGGTTGAAACAATATTTAAGAGTCAGGAAAAAAAGAATCGGCATAGTTTTAAGCCGGGATAGTAAGAACAGGATTTCGTTTATATGAGCAAAATTCCAGTCACTGACGAATAATGCTAGTTTTAAAATTTTAGCCCCAAAAAATTATTTGCATATTATGATAAAAGACTTCCCCTAAAATATAAAATTCGTGCCTTTAGTTTCAAAACCCCAGCATTTAATTATGAACAAAATGAAAAATAATACAAAACGTCTGCTTTCCTACTTAATTACTCGTCCAACGTATAGAATGTTTCTACATAATAATAAACTTTATGCCAGACTGAGGACACAACAGACTGCATTACAGCTCACCTGCTCCAAACATGCCAGCATTCACTGCAGCGATCAGGACCATCACCAGCGCCACAACAGCAAAGCACTTCATCTCTGTGATGTCTGCAAAATAAAAAGAAGGCTGCGTGAGCTCACGGATATATTTGGAAATACATGAAAAACATATATATGGTAGACTATTGTTAGAAATAAATTTTCACTTTGCATAAATGTGTTATAATATAATTATAGTGTTGCGTTTTAATTATTGTGATATTATGTGACTGCACTGCATATGTTAAAAGTACGTAACTGTCACAAATATATGTCATTTTGAGCTGAATTTCACCGTGATTAAAAATTAACTACAAAATCAGTTGGGTTTGATCACACTTCTGACGTATGCATACAATTTGAGAAAGTTGTTTAAATTTAAAATAAATGAAAACACAACACATTCCAATTATTGATTTTGACATAACAAAATGAAAGACAGACAGGATAGTTCATTTAACAAGACAGTAAAAAAAGTCTTAAATAATTGGATGTGTTCAATGGAACAGGTTAATTGCATGAATTCAAGTAAATTAATTTATTGATAAAAACCAAGTGTATTTTTTCAAGAAACCAAAGAAACAGCACAGCAATATTTCTGCTAAAAATGTCAATTCTATTGAAACTTAATAGTTGCTGGACAAACACGTACATCACACACATCCCAGATGTTATGTTTCCTCACACGACTTTCACTCTCATTTTCAGAGGCTGCTGGGACCGGTTCCCAACCAACCTACTACACTCGTACGTTTTTCTTTAATTTCAGGTTTAAATACTTGAAATTAATTCTGATTAAGTTGATATATAGATTATTTTTGGATCCATAGAAAACGAACGTGTGAAAACTTCATGTTTTATTATTTAAAAGCGTGTTAAGATTAAGGTCCGATGCTAAGGTTAATGCTATCAGACCTAAAATATTATCCAAGGTCATTCATAGCTGGGTCATGGAAGCGCATGAAAGTTTAAGAGTTAAGGGCTATCACCCGAAAAGAATAATCTCTAAAATATAACAGTGTAATCTAGATAAAATGACTTTTTATCATTTTTATAGAGCTTTTGGTTTTCATACGATTAAAAGTTTTTGAGTAATACCTGTTTCTTTTCGAGTCCCTTAATGCTAAGACACCATGTATAGGTAGTGTTGTTTTTTTCAAGTGAGTGAAATATGATATAGAATAAACCAGTTCTGCTTAAGAGTACCTAAATATCACCCTGTACTGTATGGTGATAGATTGGAAAATCAGTTTAAACTAATTCTTCATATTTTTAGGATACAACTACATAGGTTTTACCCGATTTAGTACTGACACATTCTCTATTTTTAGCAGATTTCTTTAGTTCCTGATTATTAAACAGAAAAATTTTCGAATTCAAATGACGAAATTGAATAGGTAAATCTCATGAATTTTCTATTCCATAGAATTTATTATAATTCATAACACATGAATAACAGCACATATCCGAGTTATTTGGATAAATGATATTACATCTTCCGATGCATTTCTTTAAAACAACACAATATCAGAGCAATTAAAATATATAATTTTTCTTAATCCCACAAGAAATACTCGTATTTTCCCTCACCGATGGATGATAAATTGTTCACTTGTTTCAAACGTTGACGATTTTTCTTGAAGAACTCGTAGGCTGCTTGGGATGCTAAAGCAAGAATGTCTATAACATAAGGCTGTTCGCAAGGCACTGCAGCTCTCCAGCGTCTGTCACTTTCTAATATACGCTGCCTTCTGCCTCTGCATTTTCAGTGCTTGACCTCTGTTAACTGAGGATTTTCCCTCCCTGAGATGCAGACGAAACAAGTGATGTAAGGCATTGAAAAGTTGGTCACCTCAGTTTCTCGGTAAGCGAAACTATGTGCGAGGTCGTGAGCGTCATAGCTGGACCAGAGTACAAAGCTGAGTGTATTGAAAGACGTCGGTACATTTTGCCACACAGTGAATCATCATTTTTAATATTGTTTTCCTTATTTAAGCACCACAGTCACAATAGGAGCAATCTCAGCTGTGGTGCAGGAAAACCAGTTACTAAAATTAAATTGTCATTATATTTTACTATATATGAATCCTTTCTTGAAAGTAGACTGCGTTTCTCCGGTACCAATTTAGAATTTAAAACTCTGTCAAGTGTCACTTCTGGTACAAAGCAAAGTTAAACAAATAAAAAAAATAAAATGAGAAAATGAGGACGTCAACTGTAAGAAAGGGAAAGTCAGCTATCAAGTTTTCTCTCAAGTTCGAATGATAAACTACTCGATGATCAGTTAGTGATGTTAGTTAACTCACTTGATGCCCTTGGAGAACATGTATACGAACATACATGCACGGTATACAAACAATATGTATATACTCGTTTTGCATATATATATATATATATATATATATATATATATATATATATATATATATATATATATATATATATATATATATATAAATATAGTAGTGGAAATGATTTTACAAAATTACTTTAATATAGACATGTGTATAAATATATTAAATTGATAAAAGAATGAATGTGAAACGTAATAAGTCAACAAATAATTTCATTAATTTTGAACTGATTTCAAAATTAGTTCACTGAATTAACAATTCTTTACTAAAAAAATAATTTCGTTACACATTATTGAAAACTTTCCTTTTTATTCAACTAAATAATTCATTTTCTTATTAATCCGTATACAGGTATATAAAATTGCCTTTGAGCTGTTTTAGCTATAGTCTTACGAGTATAATCTAATAACTGATACGTAAACATGAAAAATTTGTAAATAAATAAAACCAAGAATGAGATCTCGGAACTACAACAATTCGGTTTTGCACTTATAGTACGCATGGGAAGCTTAGCAATAACCTGACGTCCATCATGAATTATCAAAAAATATTTTTCTTCTATTGAAATATACAACACAAAAATATTATGCAGCAGAAAACTACTAGTCACAGGAAGTTTGCAGGTGGCCTGCATGAAGAGTCCGTTCTCGACAGTTCAATAAGAATAAACTAAAAAGAACGCGTGATCGTAAATAAAAAGTGCTCTGATCTCTCAAAAAGAGTTAAAAAGTATGATGCGTGCTTCTTGCTGTCAGACGCATCATACATTTCTTACAAAAGCTAATATTCATTTCTCTCGTACATACTCTGAAAGCATAACAAGCATGCATTTCAACAATCATCAACGCATACAGTCCAGTGCAATAACTGCACACTGGCGTTTTGATAAGCATTCTCGTATGAAGTAAGGAGCAATAACCGCACTATATATCATATTTATATTTATTTATTTCGGTTATCAACAAGCACTAACATCAACAGTTCCGAGCATCCTATCCTACACACACTATAAACAGCATTGGTGTTTAGTATAACTGCATCTCAAAACAATAGTGACAGGAGTGTGTTTGTGTAGGTCAGGAAGCCGTGTGATGAGGTTGGTCACGAACAGCTCGCTCCTCTGAGTCACAAGCAACCAAATCATGTAAATTTTTCCTTGCAAAAGCTGCTTGGAGTTGTGTTTTGAATTTAAAATTAGGACTCTACGATCGAGCCTCTACCTCAAGTATCATAGAAGGTCGGGGACGATCGTTGGGAACATCACCACTAAGATGTTAGCATTAATAATTGAAAATTCATTGTGCAAGTACTGTATCCTTCAAAGAAAGTTTCTTCTCGTATTCGCATGGCTGTATTTGAATGTTAATAAGTATTGGATGCACTTTTCAGCATTTACACACCACTCGTACTTTTGTCCTTTTTTTCTTTCTCTCAAATATGATAAAGGATAAATAATATTTTGTATGATGATTGGTATTGTTCTACACATGATACTTTTTTGTTTATGACTTTGGAAGGTTGTAAAAATGAAGCTGACCTTCAATCGTATTCCTCCATTTTCTTTGATGGTTTAAGATATCACATCTTTTAAATAAAACCCACGGCCTTGACGCTTTAATTAAATATTTCCGAACATCCAAGTTTAAGAAGTCCCTTCTGTTCATTTCTTCTGAGAAAATCATTTTCCGACGCAGCAAAGGTTTGTCTTTATGTGTAGATTCGCCTGAAAACTTTCTCTGCTCTGAGTAGGAGGCCTTGAGCATAGCGCTGCTGTCGTCATTGGCTCCAGTTTCCCTTTTTCAATAGACGCGTTTCGTAACGTGGAAATGACTTTGCCAGAGCTACTAAATGTTTCTAAAGCAGCCTCTGCTTGTTTTATACGTCATTCAAGTGGCTGTACGTATAATATGGCAAATTATATCTTAATGAATATAAAAACACTTTGGTTTCTCGATTGGGCTTATACATGTGTTGAAGTTGTGTTACTTAAAATATTTCGCCGGACGTGGTATCCAGGGCGCTTTTTATGCAAAAGTGTTTTGACAGTATACTGGTATGAGACTTGATGAATAAATTTTGAAATTTTTCGATCATTTTACAGTAACAGTGTACTCATACCTAGATAGTAATAACAAGACTTCGAGAATGAGATGGAATCAAATTTTAAGAGTGAACATCTAAACTCTGTGTTTACAAGCATAAAGGAAAATATAACACACACTCATCAACTGTGCGCAAATAAAGATGTCCGAATTAATTTTCAAGCCACGAACATTTTATAGCATCAAAACCAGTATGGATTTTCAATGTGAACAATTATTCACGTACGTACATGGACAAAAATTACAGTGAATATTTCATACTAGTCAAGGTCACGTATGAGTAATGACTGAAACCTAGAAAAAAATCTTGTGGACTGAAAATGTTTTACCATTTTAATGTTAGTGCTACACGAAATTAAATTTATCTATTAGGAGATTGTTTATATAAACTTTAACAATTCAAATTCATCTTATTCGCTTCCTTTATTAATTTCAGAGGAGTTGTATGTACCGTTTTATCAAACTGTTCTGTAAAAATTACGTTCAACTTTCTTGCATGAAAATGAATAATTATAAGCGAGTTGTTATGTTTTTGCTACTATCACCGAGTTGTTATTTTGCAACTATCACCGAGTTGTTATCTTCTTGTAACTATTACCGAGTTGTTATCTCCTTGCAACTATTACCGAGTTGTTATCTTCTTGCAACTATTACCGAGTTGTTATGTTTTTGCTACTATCACCGAGTTGTTATCTTCTTGCAACTATTACCGAGTTGTTATCTTGCGACTATCACCGAGTTGTTATCTCCTTGCAACTATTATCGAGTTGTTATCTTCTTGCAACTATTACCGAGTTGTTATCTTCTGGCAACTATTACCGAGTTGTTTTCTTCTTGCAACTATTACCGAGTTGTTGCTTTCTTGCTTGTCTTGGATGAAAGATCTGTCTATGATTGTATGACACTGATGACAAAAAGCAAGGATATATTCATATGTGGACCACATGAATTTAAAGTTGAGTGCGCTGCAGCTGCTAAATTGCAATGAAGAATATGAAAACAAAACGCCCTGACAAATTAAAATTCCAGCATCTACTGACAAGATTGTATTATTGTACAAAAGTGACGCTGAAAATATAATATCTTGTACATGTGGGGTGAAAAAATGTTATGCCATTTTCTAATTATGAACATTGTATGAATTTATTTAGAAATTTCATTTGAAGTTTTACAAGTCAACGTTCCATAGGGAAAACTCTGCTTGTAAACTGACGTAATTCTCCTGATGTGAAATGAAGAATTCACGTATTTTCTTTGATATGGAACGTTGAAAATTTCAGTTTGACACTGTAGGTTTATAGGCAGAATCTTTGTAAATGCAATGTGTAAAATGAGTTTCTATTTTTTTATATCAATTTATGTTCCCCTAGCAACATGTTTTCAAGCAGAGATTACTAAAAGAAGTATGCTTTGAATGTACATAGTCAACTCTATTTAACGTATTTGCAAAATGCTGAACTCTACTGGTATAAATCCGGAAATATTATTCTTTTTAACTATGCTCACTTCGGATTAACTGAAAAATAGTCAAAATAGCAACTAGCTGTTCCTTTCTTGACACTGATTTACGGTATCCAACGTTGCAGAAAGCTGAGTTACCCTTGTTTTGTTGCACGGAAATTCCCATGCTTTATTCACTTGCGGAACAGCTTTATTCACAGTTCAAGGTGCGGAAATGATTTAATTTCGTGCAGAAATGCCAATCCTTTAAATGCCTTCAAAACGTCGAGTGGAAATCTCAAAGTAAAAATAGCCACGCGTGAGTTGGAATACATCAATGTGCCCGTGTTTTTTTTTAAGTTCAAATGCTTATCGTCTAAATTCAGTACTAAATAATGACTGATATGTTCAAACATCAATTTGAATGCTCAAAAGATGCAGAGAGAAAATATACAGAGTATGCATTTTGAATTCATTATAATTAACAATTGAAATCCAGTTAACTTAACGTAATCGAAAGCAAGAAATTTTAATAATTATTCAAGTTCAGAAACAGGATTTAAAATACTTGAAATAAAGAAGAGTCGTGCTTATTTAATTGCAGCTATCCATCGTTGTTTGAAAGCTCATTTCCTCTGATGAGCGTTATTGTATGATATAGAAGATAAGCTACAGCTACAATTTGTCGAAAATCATTCTTCTTGACATTTAACAATAGAAACACAATTGAGTGGCTCAATGTCTTTTTGAAGTAAGTAAGACCAACATTGAACCTGAATGTCATATCAACCCATGCGTCAAAATTCTCAGAAAAAATTACATAAGGTCGCAAAAATAGCAGCCAAGATGTTCAAGTTCTTTGATGTAAATTACACAAAAAATTAGCTCTGTTATCTCAATATACGTTAAGCAACAATTACGAAAATATGTCATAAGCTCGTGCAAATGAAAATACAGAGAAGAAAAAATGTTTTGAGATAAATTTCCTTAAAAAATATTCAAATTTCGTGGGTGATCTATTTAAATTTGAGCAACTTTTATGAACCGTTGTAATCTAGAGGCAATATGAAGCTGATTTTCCTTTTCCTGTTCAACATAAAAGGCGTCACCAGAACTGAATAGAATTTAGGTTTTTAATCAAAAGGCTTTCTGCTCCGGAGCCTAGAGTGTAGACTTGATAATGATGGAATTTCATTTTTAATCGAACGACATCTTACTTCAATCTGTAAAAGATACTTTACTATTCAATTCATGTTTTCCTTTTATTTCTCGAGTCTTTACGAGAAAATCAACTTCAACTGAGCGATAAAAGCCGCGTTTTCTAATTGTGTCCTGGCAGCGAATTGTTACTGAAAATCTGAATTTAAAAGTATTATAATGTTGAAAAATATTTTTAAGAATTTATATGAAAATTTGCTGATATCAAATCATACTATCTATGATCTATTCATAAAAAAAATCTTCTTGTGGATCTTATATCGCTTTGGTTTTACCTTATTCAAAAGTAGCTATTACTACGTCTAAGTAATCTCATACACTAATGAAAATAAAATTGAATCTATTTGAAAGATATGTTATAAATCTACGAGTAATTCATTAGATTTTGACAATTGAGAACTCGTTTGCATTTTATTCTCTACGCCTACGACTTAATAATTTTTTCCACCTTCTTCATTCCATTGCGTACCTCTTTTCACAGAACGCCGCTGTGCTCAGGCCCCTGGAAAAATAATTTAAATCTTCAAGCCCATAAATCTTCTGGGATGCAATATTTGCATCATTCTTTCCTGTTGTCTCAAATGATTTTCTTTACTGATCTAAATTAAGTTCCCTTACCATTTTCGGTAAACGAATAATACTAGAAATATTTTTTCTGCATTTTTCCTATTGCCTGATATACCAACTAGTAAACTACTCTTAAAAAAATATTTTGTACATATTATTTGCTGCATTTAAATAATGAAAATGTTCTTTCTATTTCTCCTCCTGCAGGAATTTATCAATTTTGATTCATCGCCACGCACATTTGGAGCTCAAAATTCCCACCTCAAATTCACGAGGAAACTTGGGGGATTTGAATACATTTCATTTTCTAATCATCTTTCTTGAAGCAGAAATATGTTAATGCTAACGCTGGTTTTTATAGTGGGACAAGCGATGAAAACACATAACATGCAAACATGTATACATACATCATGTAATTATGATAATACAGAGCTGAGTACCATGAAAGGCTACTCCTTAAAATGAGCTTCTTCTCAGAATAGCAAATGCTTTAACGTCATCAATCTTTGGATGGAGCAGCTTTTGTTGGAAGTAAAAAATTGGCATCATTTGGATTAAGCGTTTTTTTTATTACGTCTGTTAGTTTATGTATTCCATAAAAAGGTAACTTAGACATACACCCCAAACGACTGTGTGTTTTTCTTCTCATTACCGTAAATTTTAGACAATGATACTTTCACTTACCAATAAACATTATTGCGTACGATATTGTGGCAGCAAAATAATCTTGAGTGACTGCTTTCTTGTCTGTACTCAGGAAGTCTGTGTTATTTTCCTCGAGTTTTATCGAAGACATATTCTTTCGCTTGATGTCATTTGTATGATATGATATCTAAGTTCTAATTTTATGTTGTTGTCAGAACAACGCTGATTAAAGAAAGAACATGAAAGAAATTCAGAACATTTAAAATTTTCAGCGAAAGTTAACAGCACCTAAGAAAATTATCGTTCCTTAGTCACATTTTGAATTCATTTTCTATGTTTTGGTCCATGTTGTTTAATTTTAGTTCTAGGCAAAAAGTCTGCATTTTATCATCAGGTCCACGTTGTTTTTAAAGTTAGGTTGAGGTGAATGTTCTTTGGTTTTATTTTGGGATTGATGTTTTCATATACTTTTATATGTAAATTAACATTTTTTAATTTAACTTCTATATGAGCTACTTTTTGAATTAATTTCCTAAATTATTTTCACCGGAGAACTTATATCGAGTACATTAAATAGATAAGCAAAATGAGTGTTACTTGGCAAAAACAAAGTCATTTATCAGGTAACTGAAACACAACACGAAGCTCAAGTGGATACGAAACAGCAATAAATTTATTTAAGTTTTCATTGATTAGTGCACGCGTTATTCTCGAAGTGAAAGACATCAGTTGAGTCATAAATATTATACACCCAGTTAATTCATTCAGTTATCACAGCATGTACAAAAGTTTTATCAAAATTTGAAAGAAAATCAAATGGTGGTACAACTAAAATTTTATACTGAAATTTATTAATTTTATATTCTAATTTATTAATTCAATTACACAAGCAGCTGTGAAAAGGGCTTCATTACTCTATCATTTTGTATATACAAATAACTGTACGCAAAAGTTCAAATAGATTTCATTTATTCATTCCTGTTTCAGAATTTTTTGTAGGTATTTTGGAATCCAGATATACGTATTTTACGGAGTTATGAGAGAGTCCGATCACCACTCTACGGTCACATGATTTGATAATACCAAATAGTCTGTTTAATTTTTCATCTTCCTTATTCGTTTTTCCGCCGCTCGTCAAGTCTTCATCGGTCTGTATGTAACTATTTCACCGAAATTGATATAACAATTAATGTGCAATCATAACATTTTGTCTGTGTGTTGTTGGGGAGAATCATCCATGGTGTATTACATTCAACCTGACAAGGCTCCCATCGTACGACAACATGTGTTTTTACGAGTACTAGGACCCCACAGGGAAAAAACACATGTTGTGCAATTGGAACCTGGTGTAGTACTCGTAAAAGTTCATGTTGTCGTCCGACAACATGAACTTTTACGGGGACCCCGTCGTGAATAATGATGCACATTGCCGTACAATTGGGACCCATGTTTCGGGTAACGGAAGGAGTTAAGCAAGACAGCCCCTGTGCAGGCGCTGGGTTCTGAGAATTGGACCAAGAGAAGCATTTTCCTGTTGAGAGGAAGGAAACTCCAAGCTTTGCCTTCGCAACAAAGCGGGTCAAGTACACGCAAGTTTTGCATTGGCTCAATGTATTGTAATCGATTGTGGAACAAGTCATTGGAATTTCCCGTAGTAAAACGTCGGAAAAGTCACATGTTGAAGGCTTTAATTGAATTTTTTCAATTGGTTTGATTTGAAGAGTCACTGGAAAAAACTATAGAACTTTCTCAGTGGTTTTGACTTGAAGTTCTCTTCTGCTCTAGATATAACTAGTAAACAAAGAAAATAAAGTATCTGTTAAGTGTACCTAAAATAGTTATCTCTATTCCAAATTAAAAACAAACATTGCGAAGAACTAACCTGCTAATAACGATGGGACGTACAGGACGTAAACTATGAATGTGGAGTTTTGAAAATAAAGCGGTGTAGTTATTTCGTAGTCATTGTAAGTATTTATTGGTTTCCTTAATGTATGAAAGATTATAAATTAATTTTTTTTAAATTGTATTCAATTTGATACACAACTGATACGACAGCTTCGTAAGTAATTGAACAGAATTGAAACTTTCTGTGACAAAATTTTACTAATGAAACAATACATCAATTTCAGAAATGATACTACATATAAAGCATCCTCGATTTTTGGAATGTTGACTTCAACGTCAAGTTTAAAACGATTTACGAATCAGGGTTCATTTGGGTCATGCTCGATGTTCATTTCAAATTTTAAGCCAAGGGTCAAGTTTTTTGATTTTCTTAAAATCAAAAACGCATCTCAAAGTATCATCATCAGAATAATTATCTTAGAAGATACATTTGCCAAACGAAGCTGATTCACAACAAGGGCTGAAAAACTATTTTCTTGTAGGCACTGTGTTTAAAAATCAAACATAGTTGTCATTTCTTTTTTATCTGAACCACATGGTAAATCTAAATTTCAATGTCACTGTTCTTCGAAAATAAATCCGTTTTGACATATTTTACAGGCCAAATTTCAGTAAAATACCACCTTAAACTAAGTACCCTGTATAAAATGTTCAGTAACATCAAAACTATGATAACCCTTCCAGTACCAGCGGTACATATATGTCCCAGTAAAAATTCTCGTCTCCTGCTTGCTTTTAGTGTTCGCTTGCTTAACCCTTTCAGTACCAGCGGTACATATAAGTCCCACCCCATTTGGGGGGTGAGGGGGTCGGAAGGTCACCAAAAATTTTTTGATAACTAATGTGAACCCATAGACCAAGAATATATGCGTGACAGTTCTGTAAATCTTCCCAATTAATTTGGTACTGAAAGGGTTAGAGGGAGTTGTGTAACCAATAATCAATTTTTGAGCTACAGTTTACTCGCACTGTGTCCCCTCAACTAACTTCATTCATAATTCAAAATCATTTTTTCATATTTGGGGGATTTTTAAGTCAGATAGAAAGTCAAAATGAGTTTTTAAAACTTTTATTTTTTTAAATAAATAATCTTCACTTCCACTAGAAAATTAGCAGCCTCTAAACGGGTCAAGATATGCATAATTTTGTCAAATATTCATCGGAAAAATAAGTATCTCAGTCAGAAACGAAAATTACATAATTTATTTTAATAGTTACAGCTAATTTGTCAACGAAGTTTTAAGGGGAAATTCATCATTCTCAATGCTTACATCACGCATCAATGCCCAATGCAACGAACCCTAAGCAAAGCGATCGCGCATAAATGCATAGGAATCAATTTCACAGCATCAAGTCCTTAACGGGCGAAAGTAGAGAGCTGTTAAGCTGTACTTTAATAATACTAAATGAAAATGCTCCATAATTTTAGTCATAATTGAAATCCAAACTTGGTCTCTTGGAGACTACTGAGTAAGCGTGAAAACTATCATTCTTATAAAAACAAAGGCAAATATTCTTTAAGATTAAAATCGAAAAACATGTTTATAATGTTTGCAAGAGCCTTTAAAGTAAATATTCTAACTTACGTCTCCTTAAATTAAAATTGCTTCATCATCTACTACTGTTCTCTCGACATTGTATTTGTTGCAAGAACATTTCAACATGGTTGTATTTAAAACTTTTCCTTTTTCAAGCCAATCGAAGTCATCTTACGACCGACGGGGCATTTGCTTTTGCTATAGTTTTCGTGTACAAACACTGAAAAATGCTACTCGTGCTGCACATACTAACGATAAGAAAATACGAACACGAAAATATACTAAAAGATAGTTTAGAAACACTCTGATTAGATATAAATGTGAGCTAAGAGAAAGAACACTCAGCATGTTTTCCAAAATTAAATTCGAGCAAAATCGGTTACTTCAGCATCAGTTTACAGTAATTTTTCAGATGAAATATCATTAATATTAGGGACAGCAGGTTAAGTTTAATTAAGTATCAACTTTGAGAGACTATCATTTCAATAATAATGACGCTTAGGCATGACGATAGGCTTAGGATAGTTTTTGTATCCAGCCCCAAAATAATCATCAAAAGAAACTTCATCGTAATAATCTGAGAAAGAAGGGTCGTTAGGGTTTGTGGGGTAGTGAGGGTAGTACTGGAAGTCGTCCAATGAGTTTTCCCCTTGCTGTAGGTTGTCTATTTGCATGTTTGAAACAGGTGCGGGAACAGGTCGGCTGGGAAGCTGGGGTGCAGGCTGAGCAGCAAGTTGTGAAGGTCTAGAGTTAGAAAACATCCAGCTCTGGTCCCTGAAAATAAAAAAGACAGTTATTTTTCATTGTTAGCGTCGGGACAACATTGAAGTACGGAAGATCAGAATCACATGTGAGAATACAAGAAGTGAGATGAAGAGTCAATTTTGAAATCACTACTACCATTCGTTTTTGAACTGAAAATCCTTTTTCGTGGTTTCGTGGGGTCAAGCAAGAAACTTAGAGCTGTCGTAGAGTAGTCCAGCAAAATCATTGATATTTCTAATTACTCTGAAATTTATCTTTCCATCCTGTCACCACAGTAAGCCAGTTGAATCTAATAGTTAAATAGTTGTTGTATGTGCATGAATTTCCGTCGGAGAGTTTTGAATGTTAACTACGTACTGCTGACTCTAAGAGGCAAAAGAGAAGTTGTTTTATGAAAAGGACTAATTTTAAAAAGACGGTAAGGAAACAGAAATGTGAAGATAATTCTTACAAGCATGGAGTAAATAACAGATAGTAAGCATTTCATACGATAAATTTGCATTCTGTTATTGCCAGCTTGGTCGACTGGCCACCAGCTTGGTCGACTGGTGAGCGAATCTGCTTGCGAGCGGAAAGACCCGGGTTCGAATCCCGCTGCCGACATGGTTGACGCGGCTAGAAATACGGCATGGGACTTGGGTAAACAACCGAATAATTATCGAAGTAATTATCCGACCCAAGAATGGGCCAGAAGGTTCGTTCGTATAGCCTCATTCTATTCTATTCTATATTCTATTCTATTGCTCGTAAGCCATGAGAGACTCTACGGTTGAATGAAACTGATAAAATTATGAAGTGAAGAGATCTTGCATGAAAACAAATCTCTCTTCTCCATAAAAAATCATTATTGCGTAATAATTAATTTGCTTATTTATGCAAAAGACCTCTATCCGTTAAGAATATGAAAAATATCACATCATACTTAAGGATTTTAAATCTTAGGAAAATTTCCAAAATTAAAATCCAATTGAAAGATATACTTAAAGAAAATGTTGTTCCAATTTTTAGAAAAGATTGAAATTGACTTTCCACTTTCATTAATTGCCTGAAATTTCTAAAGACCAGAATATCATTAAATCACAAGCAAAGCATGACGCGTTCGGTATAGCAATTTAAGGTAACAAATTTTTGTAAAAGAGATTTTCCCGGAAAAATGAACTAAATTTTGACTCACTGTTCGGCAGGTCCAACGCGGACAACCGCTGGTGAAACGGGCGTAGCGGAACTGGCAGAGTTTCCGGTACGACCGGCATTACTGTTAGTGATCTCCCGGTATGTGCGTACCGTCATGTCGGATGCTCCCGGGAATCTGCGCTTCATCATACCGCCTGTTGGGAGGAAAAATATTTGCTTAAATGATACAGTAAATCAATGAGATTCTATGAATGAAAATGCAACTCTAAGATTAAAGAAATGTATTATTGTGTAATTATTTTATTCGTTCTTTCCCATAGTGACTTAAAATATTTATTTTTATTATTGTATGGATTTCTCACCTTTCAAAAAGAAAAAGCTTATTGTAGGAATAATTTTTAATTCATCCATAAATTTTATCATAACATCAAAATAAAATAGCTCCACCAGATTACATATCTGGTACATATGTGTATATATCATATACATCTATCATATATGTATACATATACATCTATCATAAATAGGAAAACCACTACATAAATTTTTGTCAGCACTGTAAGTATAACACAAAGTCGCACTAAAAATTATGATGTGCAAGCAAAAACATCATTCAAAAACTATACATAAGCAAACTCACTTGCTCCGAACATCGGACTAGCAGCAGATGAAGCTACAGCAACGAGAACAAAACAAAGAATGACCTTCATCACTTCGTCCTGGGGGAGAAAAAAAAATGAGTTTGGAGCCACAAAATCAGCAACTGGTTTGGTTGTATTTGTTCAATTTCTTGAGGTATCTGCGCAAATGTCAGAGGGTACGCAGAATTGGATACCTAACGTTTTTTGCATGCATTTTGTTATTTCGTATTAGCGATTCCCTAGTCTAGAAATATTGGTTATTTTTACGAAGCGACAGGTGCAGGAAATTAATTATTGTAATTCTTTTACCCATTGTAACGACTTCATTCCTAAATAATTTAATTCATCATCTGAACTATGATGTCAAGATCAAGGTCTCAGCATTTCAAAAATACTGAATGGATTTCAAGTGTAGGATCCAAACATTGCAACTGCTCTAATTTGACCGTAAATATCAATCACGAGATATTACAATTTTTCCCACTTGATACAAACCGAACATTCCCGTAGTTTCCCAAATTCACACACGAAATAAGCCCCAAATGTACTGCCCAGAGAGAAAATCAGTCGATACAAAACTGAAAAATTGTTCATTATTGGATACTATCTGCAACCAAATTGGACAGTATGGTAGTTCTAAAACTTTGCTAATACCAATGGTCATTTGTACAAAAACGATGCATTTCATTGTCTCACATAAGTGGAAAACTAATGTAAACAACTGTGGAATTTCTCAATAACATAGCTTTATTGAAACTTTATATGTATTGTACGAAAGTTATTTTTGGATAATCTGTGAGACAAGCTGAATGAAAAATAATGTATAAGCCGGTATAGTCATTTAGAGTATTCGTAAAACAAAAACTGTTCTTGTTTTTTGTGCAATCTATGAATCGAGAGCATTAATCGAAATTCTGAATTTAAAAGTTATTTGAGAAAAAGTTTTATACTCAGTAATATTAGATCAAAATATCGATTTCCTTGGAAAATGATACAAATGATTCCATTAAACATCTCACGAAGAAAATTGTACATTGTCTTTTGGCACGAGTAGAGAAATGTTCTTCGCTGTTATCGTCTCATGAAAAATAATTTAAGTTCCGATTTATGGCATGCAATAGTCAATAAAAAGAATTCTTTCCCGTATCAAGTTTTCGGATATTAGCACCTTCAAGCGCTGCTCAAGGTCATACAATTACGTAACGTCAAGAAAAAGTCACATCGTTGATTCTCAAAATTTCGGGAGTTAAATACTTTGAAAACCATTGAGAAAGTTTGTTGCTAAGGCACTGGTATGAACCATTCTGCAGATGAAGTGATCTGAACGTTAGCAGTTATGTATTATATAGAATTTAGGCCAATTTCACATCATAGCAAAAAATTAGAAAGTTCTTCTTTCGTGGCAGAGAGGAAGGCAGGAAACCATGTTTTTAATTTTCGTATTGAAAATCTTTGAGTATCACTAAGTTGATGATGACATAGGCTGGCAAAAATCAGAAAGTTCGTATTTGCTAATTGAAATATAACACTTTATGATCAAAGTTTCATTAAAACAGCTTCTTCGAAGTTGAAACGACAATTATTATCAAACATTAATGAACTATTGCTGTGTTCAGGGAATAGGACCGTAGAATTTCACAACTTATAATACTCCAAGGTGAAACATACATTGTTAGCCTGTTGAATTAACTATTTATTAACATTTCTATCTTATTTTATGATCATTTACGAATAAGTAAGGCCTTTTATCAATACATTTCTCTAGACTCTAGCCAAAACTTTTTGAATGTTATATTCTAACAGAGTTTATTTTGCGTCTCATTAAACTCCGTACATCCTAGCGGTTACCACCGCTCACATGCTAACCTTCAGACTGGCTGCGTGAATTTCTTGCTGCAGATGCGCGGTTACCCGGTTAGTGGGACAACGTCAATCGGTATGTTTTTTACTTCACTTCACGTTTTCTGTGAAATCCACGGCCTGTACACGTTTTCTGTTTGCCCTTACGTTTTCTTTGTAAACTAAGCTTCTTCACGCTTCTTCAATTAATTGTACGAGACTGTTGCTGCAAGTGTTTGAAACGTTCGCTGTGTTTTCACTGTGAGCTCAAGTCACTGACTGTGTCCCAGACACAGACTGTAGGACTTTATAGGTTCCCTACACAAACACTCCACACCCCGGAAAGGACTGAAGGCTGTGGTCGCCGGAAATGAGATGCTTGATATTATATCATCGAAACTAAGACTTGGTTGCCGCACCAGTGCCACTAGCTTAACTTTTCCTTATCTAGAAGAGGATGTCAGGGCTGTGCCGTTACACTAAAAGGCTTACTGGCCATTCCAACTGTTGCAATGTTTAAACTTGAAATTGAATGCTGTGTTCGTTCTAAGAAAGACGTCTACGCATTTACTGGAACCCTAGCGTTTATCATCAAAGTGTAAATGTATTTTTCCCTCGGGGTGGTGGTGTCGGTTTGTTCGAATGACTTGAAGGATGTAAAGAGTAATCATCGTAACAATATTGACATTAACATTAAAAACTGTCACCCTCAGCATTTTTGTGTGTTTATAGAACCATCATTCCCATTACTATTGTCAATACTAATAAAATGGTGATCACATATGTGCTCTATCGGTATGATCATAATTAATGGCAGCTCTGATAACAATATTAGACTCAACGAAAACAATAGGATAAGTATTGTTATTAGTAATAATTATAACTGTAATAAAATAAAATAATAATATTGTCGTCATAGTTGTTATTTTTTCTAATCATTATTGTCGTTATTATTATTATTATGATTACTCTAGTAATAGTAAGAGTATTAGTAGTACTAATAAAAGCTGTCTCAGTAATAATACGAGTATTTAATTTATATATATATATAAATATAAATACAGTATATATATATATATATATTCATATATATATATATATATATATATATATATATATATATATATTCATTTATGTGAATAATACATGATTCAATTATTCAAAATGTACCTCCCATACCTTTGAAAATAGTGATAAGAAGCTGACATGCTGACGAAGTCGTTCCTGGAAATGCTGCTAGTTGATTATGAAAAAATTAATTTGAAACACATGCAGAAACTAGAAACTTCCCCAGTTTCGCGACAGCAGCCCAGCAAGCAGAACTAACGGCAGATCGCACCAGTTTTAACACTCTTCATAAGAACAAGGAGTAATGGGGGAAGAACAGAATGGTTTTAACAGAGATAGACGTGGTGAAGATAGTTTATTTGTAATAAATAAAATAATTGAACGAAAGAGGAAGGAAAATAAAAAGGTGTATCTTGCATTTTTGGATATTGAAAAGGCGTATGATAGAGTAGACCGTAGGAGGTTGCTAGACATGCTAGGAAAAATTGGTTCTAGTGAGAAGATAGTGAACATCGTGAAAAGTTTGTATGAGAATACATGTGCAGTATACCGGTAGGGAAATTTAATGACGGGACAGGTGAGGAGTGTAAGGGGAGTGAGACAGGGTTGTACCCTGTCTCCCTTACTGTTTGGCCTATATACAGAAGAATTAGCAGTCCGCCTGAAAATGAATGGTTTTGGACTGAAAGTTCGAGAGGAGAAACTGAGTTGTTTGCTGTATGCTGATGACATTGTTGTGGTTAGTGAATCAGAGCAAGAACAGCAAATGATGTTGGAGATTGTGGATAGATACAGAGAGATTTCAAGGTGAAATTTGGAGAAGATATAAGTAAAGTCATGGTTATAAATGGTGATGAGACTGATAGAGATAGAGAGTGGAATATTGGAGAAGTTAAGATAGGCAGAACTTAGGAATATAAGTACCTGGGATGTATGTTGGGTGAAGATGGATGCGCAAGAGCAAAAGGTGAGAAAGTGGTAAAAGTTATGCAGTGGAGGGGAAGGCTAAGCAGTGTGGCCAAATATAGAGCAAATAAGTATGAATGTGTCAGAGGAATTTGGAAGTATGTTACAGTACCTAGCATAATGTTTGGCATGAATGTTATGGCATGGAGTAGAAGAGACCTTAAAAGTTGGAGATGCTGCAGAATAAGGTAAGGCGTTTGGCATTAGGCGCCCCGAAATGGACGGCTGCAGAAGCTCTGAGGGGATCCAGCGTGGATTCTGTTTTCTGAAAGAATGGTAAAGGCTGTGTTGAATTATACGGTAAGAATTGAGCGAATGGCGAATAAAAGGTGGTTTAAACGAATCTTTGAATGGAATCTGAGTGAAAGTGTTTGGGAGAAAATTTGCTGGGGCATGCAAGAAAACTGAAGATTCAGAAGACTGTTTGTGTTAGAATTGGAAGAACTATGAACGATTGGTTATTGAAAGGTCATGGAGGTAAAGGAATGAAGTGGGATTGCAATAAGTGGAAGAAAGAAATTGAAACACTAACAAAAGAGTATGGCCTGAACAAATAGTATGAATGGAAGCATAGTATGAATGGAAAAACAACTTTAATTTGGTATGCCAATAAGAATGTACCAAGGTTTGAAATGTTTTATGATGGAAGTTTTGGCAGCCAACTTTTGTTTGCCGTCAGATGTAAGGCATTAAGTGTGAATAGGCGTACATGGTGGTGGAATGAGGGAATACAAGGTTATGTCTGAAGTGTAACAGAGGAGTAGAGGAAACAGTTGAACATCTGGTCTTGGAATGTAGTATATATATATAAACAGGAGCGAGAGAGCCTCATGGATGTGGTCCATGAGCAGTGTGGAGAAAACAAGTGGAATGCAAGGTGTGTTGAAGAGGACTCTGGTATGAGATATCTTGTAGTGCTGGATGAGGAATGTAACATGACTGTTGTGGATGCAATGAAAGATTTCTTAATGCATGCATGAAATAAGCGACAGTGATGTTGAATAGTCATTTTTTTAATGTGACTTCCTTCTAAGCAGGTGGGGCTGTTTACAACAAGCTGGATCTTCCAGTGACGCCTTCACTTGGCTGGTTCATTTGCATGGAATGACTCAGGATGGCCCTAGAGGAATTACTTCAGATGACCCTGGCTCACAGGAGAAAAACTCTGGGATCCCATCCTGTTGCATGTGTGTGTGTGTATTAGAGGGAATTAAAGGACGTTACAAAGGCCCCAGCCAAACGCTGGCCCTCAAATCTAACTCTAAGTCTAAGTCTATAAGCTCTGGTAAGTAGTGAAGTCGCTCAACACGTTTTATAAAAATTCTCCATAATTATGGCGATAATGTCGATGGCTTTCTGTACAATAATTCTCCATAAATATGGTTATAAAATCAATGACATTCTGTACAATCATTCCCCATAATTATGGTGATAATATCGATGTCTTTGCTTACAACGATCCTCCATAATTACGGTCATGGTATTGATATCATTCAGATGAATTTTTACCGCGCCGTTATGTACAGTCAACTTCATCTGTATTTAATACATATTCTCAAGAATAAATACAACTGGAATACAACGAATCTCATGCATCACGATGAAGTTGATACCGGACGTAAAAAATCACACCCATGCGTCTTTCTTATTCAATTCTCATGCTTGACATCAGCAGAAAAATGAGGGTATGAGAGTAAAAAAGTTTCGAAAATAATGAGTTTGTATGAGTTACAATAAAAGTCAACAAAAAAGCTTAGTAACCGGCATGTCATTTCCGTACTGTCAACATCTCACGCCCTTGTAATTGGCACTAAGATAATTATAACAGAAAACTATTGACATTCACTTTAAAGTTTTATGTTTTCCAACACTGAAATCGAATCTACAGATTCAGAAACATAGACCGTAAGAGATTTTTACTCAAGAATACATTTTTGAAAATATATATAACTGATATTCAAACTAATGACCCTAAGATGAGAATTAAGGTTACAAAACAATCATTCTTAATGCAATTCTGAGAATTATTCTTGTAGCGTCCAGAAAGTTCGGGTACATTTACAATAATACAAGTAAATTCTCCCGTGTATCTGTCACGGCTTCCTGTGAGAAGCATCCTGAGAGCCTGCCTCCGGTGATACTTGTTTGTTATAATAAATAATAAATGCAATACTTTCCTTAGTATCTTGCAAAACTCGTTCCCGTGAGAACGAGATAGCTTTTTTGCACGTTTTTCGTGCTTTTAAATTACTCTATGTTCTTTGAGGTTCAGTATATGTATTCATACCGTGAACACCCAATGAGAATTTTCGCAGTAAATCAAGCATTAGAGCGACAACATAGGCCTGCATTTTTCTTTCTGATGTTGGATTTTTTCTTTATTTTGAGGATGTGAAATGTCGCGATGATAATTTGAATACTAAATAATTTATTGAAAATGATGGTAAAAAGTTTTATGTTGACGCAAGATCGTTTCAATATAAAAGCTTCACCAACTCCTTCACTAATCGTGTAAATTATACATTGATAAATCATCAACATGCCTGCACAGAAATATACAAGAACATAGTTTGCGAGAAATATTATTTGAGTTGGAATATTATGCATAGTAATAACATTGTGATGCTGTTAATCAAGTCTACTTCCCTCTATTTCTAGAGCTCAAAATGTAGGCACTCAGATGTTTTCAAACTCCCCGACGCTTCCTATGTGCTGTTATTAATATTTTGTACATGTTTTCTTCGCATATCCTTAGCAGAACTGACACTTCTGTAATGGTTATGGTAATTTTATGGGTTATTTGAAAGTCTCTCTTCAATAAGAACAGCTTCATGAGTTCAACATACTCTAGAAGCGAGACAAAGACAGAAAGGCTCACGCATCTGCCATTGACAAAAAGAAAAGACGGATCTTTGTAATTTTGAGAAATAATTTGAAACTTCAATTAAAAAAGTATACGTAGTGAATGTGTCTCCACAAAATTATCATCACATGAAACACAAAGCAGTAAATAGGAAAAATTATTTCTGAAATACTCAATTAAAGTTTGAAATTTTTCTTCTTCTATTCCGGCTGCGCTCATTTTTCTTATAAATGCTAATGTCGTAGAAATGCTTAAAAAATTTAGTTGAGGAAATTAAATTAAATTTTTGAACAGTTTAAAGGGTTGTAGAGTTCATTCTCTTCCGCGTGCATGAATTCTCACTATTTTTTGACGTCACGAGAACGGTATGAAAGAAAAACCTTGAAGTGAGGTGGAAACAAAAGTTAGATTAAGTTCAAATTGATCAACGTTACATTAAGTTCAAATTTACCAAAGTTAGATTAGGTTCAAATTGATCAGAGTTAGATTAGGTTCATATTGATCAAAGTTAGATTAGGTTCAAATTGATCAAAGTTAGATTAACACGTTTGTTGCGATGCGACCCACCGGTGGGTCACTTAAGTTAGGTTCTGTAATTTTTTCAGATCCTTCAAGTGACTATGCGTACAAAGTGAAGTTTTACACCAATCAGGCAATCGCAACAAACGTGTTAAGTTCAAATCAATCAATGTTAGATTAAGCTCAAATTTATTCAATTTTGAAAGTTATGCCCGCATTTAATATCCCATGGGACTTCTCACTATATATTTGCTAGTTCACTTGTAATTAAACTAGATACAAACTTTGTTTATGCGTAAATTTATTAAAGAATCTAATTTTAATGTTGAGTCTTGCATGGGATTAATTCGATAAATTTAATGAATATTTGGTTCATTTTAAATAATTGTTTCTATTTTCTAGCTAAAAAATACCATGTATACGTATATAACATAAAGAAACAATATATAATTCTATCACAATCTTCGAATTCATTGTAAAAAATATCTTCTTTGTAATATTTTTTTAAATCCTGGAACAGATTTTTCGTGCAAGCCTGGGCATTCCATCTTAAAAAGTGTCAACACTGCAGAGAGCACGTCGTGACTTTCCCAAGGCAGAATAAGCTATTAATTTTGTCACGTCACGCAAAAGGAAGTTCTAATTCACCTGAGCCTCAAAACTTTCCCCGTAAAGATACGGGCTTCACACCTAAAAGTTTTCGGATATGCGACCTCAGAGGCTCGGTGACGTCTGCCCCAGGAAACTGTGCGTGTGAATGGCAGTGCACCATTTCCTCACCTGCTCAGACAGAGGACAGCTGCTCCTACGCAGAAAAAAAGAGTGTATTCTGAGTAGAAGAATAGAATTAGGCTATAGGAACGAACCTTCTGGCCCATTCTTGGGTCGGATAATTACTTCGATAATTATTCGGTTGTTTACCCAAGTCCCATGCCGTATTTCTAGCCGCGTCAACCATGTCGGCAGCGGGATTCGAACCCGGGTCTTTCTGCTTGCAAGCAGATTCGCTCACCAGTCGACCAAGCTGGTGATACCAGTCGACCAAGCTGGTGATCAAATGCACGCATCAAATTCGGGCGAATTTTATATCTACGCTTTATACTTCTATTCTCCAACCTTAGATTTTGTGTACATAAATCTTGATATAAAGTCTGAATATGATAAATGAAAGTAACACCAATTTCTCAAACAATCCAGTTTAAAAATTAGTGCTGGTATTGTATCTTGTGGGCGATCGTTATTAATATATTGGTTAATGGCTAAAAAAGGGATAATGGGAAGGTCTAATTTCCGATAACTGTAGCTGCTGCACCTCCGTACACAGGTTTGTATGTACACTCTTAATGAGTGCATAAAAGCACTAAGCTCGCACACAGAACATCGCTGTGTGATGTGTGATGAATGTTAGTGCATAAAAAAAGTTTTGTCCAAGCAAAGCACCAACTGCCTCTGATTATTTTTGAAGTAATCAATCCGTACTTACCGTTACCAAAATATCTAAATAATCATACGGCTTTTAGCCACGGCATATTTCATCACGTAGCCCTGCTCAGAATATATATCTTTGAGAAATATAATGAATTCTATTTCCAGAGTATTGAGGGAGACTCATGTTAGAAACAACGAGAACCGGCTGCTCAATTGGACTGAAATGTGCAACTTTTACGAAGTTTGACAATTTTAGGAAAAAGTTTTATTAAAAATTTCGCTCCTGAGAACAGCCTTACTTGTTAAAGTAAAGTTACTCAGGCAGAGAATCAGGTACAAAAACTAAATTGTAATGTATATAATGGCATAATATTTATGCTAATGACATGGGCACACATGGAGCTTTAGGTAAGCTGGGTCAAACTTCAGTTAGTTTGAAACTAACCACTGAAGCTCATTGTAAATGCTTCGACTATTAATTGTGTATTGAGATTACTAAATAAACACTCGTCCAGCGTGCGAACAAAAACCATCCATTTCCACTTCAGATATCGGGTACAGTCGAACACAACCTCTGTCATTGCGTGCACATTTTCCGTTACTGAAAGACACATCCAAAATGAAGTTCTCCAAGTTATCATACCGTTCTACTGTGCTGATAAACGTTATGCACGTTTTTATACTGCATTACGGTGTGCCTGTACTACGCACATGCGCAACAACTTACAACACACCTTGCTGCGGTGGTTAAACCAGAAATATAATAGTAACAATACAACATACCTTTACATCCCGACCTCAGTCTGCCGCCCTGTAGGTCAGAGCACAAAGGTTGTCGTCAAAACACAGCGGTCGTCAAGGAACAAAGTCGCTTTCAGGTTACTACATGAGTAACATAGCAGTCGTCTAGTCTTGGTGCTTGAACTAGGTTTAGTGAACTAGAGGGTAAGTACTTAGACTTCAGTAGTGGAAATGCTGCTTAAAATTTGTTTATGCTGCAGTTCGTGATACAGATATGGAAAATGTGATGCATTATAATCCCACGACTACTGAATAACGTCAATTATAAAGGTTTATTCTTTTGTTGTACATAATTCATTCTAGAGAATGTTGATGGAACTTTGCAGTGATTCTAGGACACTGTAGAGTATCGGCTGGCAAAAACGATTGTCAAATCCATCATTTAAAACAAAAATGTGTGTTCACCTATTTTACAAATTTATTTAATATATTTTAATATATTCCAACATTCACATTTCTTTGGGACGTCAATTAGTGAAGAATAACTTTTAATCAACTTAATTGTAACCACAATTTCCTGAACTAAAACATTTACACCAACATAATGTTTGGTAACTCAAAATAAATTATCGATTAGTTTAGCAGAGTTATTTTAAAGATTATGCAAAGTTTGCTTCAACTCACTTTTTAGCAATGGCTATCCATTTGGCTTAAATACTGCTAGTAATGATCGCTTAAAACTAATGAAGCATATATTTCGGATATTTCGGAGATAATAAAAGTTACGTAATTGTTTCATTTTTTCAATGGTCCGTTTTTTTCATCTTGCACAGTTACTAGTAATTTATTACGACAGAATGTCCTAAGGATACAGTTTTCAAGCGAAGCGTCTCTCACAAATGTAAAAGTTCTTGTGAAATAGCTGAATTGAAACGTTTTTACAGATTATGATTCTCCTTATATGTACACAGCTTGACTGCTTGAGTAGAGCTCGAAATTGACTAAATTAATTCATCAGCCTCATTAAGCGCCCCTACGAGCCTCTAACTCAAGTAGCTCTACAGGAGACTCGAATAATCGCTGGGAGCATCATCACTAACCTTAAGTTGTTAACAAAACGAATTAAAAACCGGATCCTGTGTGCTGTGCATTCATATTTTGCTGTGTGATACCGCAGTGCGTGATGTATCAGAATAAAGTTTATGCTTTATGAACAATGACTGTTTAAAGAATAGGGAGCCTCCAGTTCTTCTCAAAACGTATACTTCTCTATTAATAACGGGTCTGCTTTAATCGATTCGTTTTTACGTTTTAAAATCCAGTACAGAAACAAATTGTAAAATATCGTTCATCCACTGCAAATGAACCTGAATTTAAATAAATACATTAACTGAATAATTTTAGAGCGCGTCTGCATTGAGAGGTTGTAAAATTAGCATTGTGTAATTCGCTGCTGAAACAATGTCAGGTCTAATGATTTTGTCCCATACCATTAAACTAAACAAAATTTCAAGTTGATGTATATTTTCCAGCATTTATTTCTGCACATTTCCTGCTGGTGGTGAATTATTGCACTTGGTGCTTACCATCTTGTAATTCTGCCTTGACTAAATAAATACTTATTTTTACTATGAAGATGTTTTACTCCCACATACCCCTCTCCTCCTTGCAGCGGGTGCGCAAAATATGCTAAAATGGCGAAAGGGATTTTCCTATAGTAACTTTTTAAGAGTTACCGCTCCTTAAAAGATGCAAATGTAAAATTCTTGAGCTAGCTACATTCAACAACGTGTGCTGGTTTTACCAGTTTCTGTTTGTATTTTCTTAGGAATTACCTAGAGCAGTTACAACGCTAGCCACCATCCCGTGTCTCAGTAACATTAACGTTGTCGTTGGGTTAGTTTTGTCGTTATAGATAAACGCTTCTCAGGTTTTTTTCCTTTTTTCATTCTTTCATGAAGAATGTCGTCTTACTACACAAGCGATCTCTATCAGAAGTGTCTTCTTTTTGAAGTTTTTAATTTTTCGCTTAAACTTTGCGTCTGATTGAGGTATGCTTTTGCATTTTGTGCACACCAAGATGCTAAAATTTGGTATCGCACTGATATTTAAAACGGAATTTTCAGGGAGGTGAATTGAGGTGAAATGTTGGTTAGTTTTTCAATATCTAATATAGCCAGCGTCTGTCAAGGTCACCTATAAAATTCCTAAAAAACTAGTCTAAAACATTCTTCGCTAACTAATTAAAAGCTTCACCATTTCCATTTTTACCGAAAAATACCTCTGATGAAGGTAAAAAAAAAAATCCTAATCCCTGCATTCACAATTATGATCAGGAGAAAACACCTGAAGATCGAATAAGAGATCGTTGATCAACGATTTCTGATCGATTGAAAACCGCTGTCGTCATGGCACCGCTGGGTGCACGTGTGGTGGTCGTGGTGCTGAGCATCGCCATGGCATCAGGTGTGCCAGGTACATTCTTCTCAAACAGTGACATGGATCACCGACGTCTCCCTAACCCTCTTTCAAACGGGTGAGAACTTCTTTATTACTCATTCATTTTACTTCACTTCAGTACTTTAGTACAATGTTCTTCCCTTCATTAATTTCCTCCAGTATTTGTAACTCGCCTCTTCACATACAGGTAAATGCCTCTTTCTCTTCTCATTCCTTTCATTTCCCCTCAGTACTTCCTTTCATTCGTTTCAGTTAGTATTTTTTACTGACCTTTTCCCAGACGTGAGACTCCTTTTTTATTATTACCAAACAGCGAGGGCGAATACATCTTAAGTTGTGTTCCAATTTAAAGAAAAAATAATTCTATATCATGTCGTATCCACAAAACTAAATATTACCATTAAAATAATCTAATAGACACTGTTAAAACATATTTTACACAGAAATACTGAAAATACATTTCGCTCAGTACAATATCTCGTAAATTTTAATATACTTTTAATTTCAGAGTCAAAACTCCGATTGCATCTCAACCCGATTGCGAATCCTTGTGTTCAAAGGTGAGCTATACTTAATTTTTTATCATATCTTTGAAATTCTTAAAAATGAAACTTTAACAGTACTAGAATTGTCTTGTCAGTGGTAGAACGAACGCCAAGGCGTGAGAGGCAGAGTGGTGCTAGAACAGGTGGAGGGTGTATGTGCACGGCGATTAATGGAAAAAAATACAGTGGAATTTTTCTTCATACATTTCGATTAGGTGTGAGATAGAATTTATACAGAGATAGTGTGAGAGTACTCAATTTTAGTGCGTGACGAAATTTTAATTCGATGTCACAGTGTTATCTTCAAATAGATTAAAAACAATGTGTCCAAATGATCGTTTAAAGATGAAAAATTATCTCTAAGCATTTGGGTCTTGAACAGAGTTACGTAATCTCACGATTGCACTCTGTTTCATGTATAACTGGACGGTGTTCACGCTGTTCACCACCTGAACTTATACTGTATAGGTTTTTAATTTGTAAGAATGACTGGAATTCTAGTGAGCAAAATCTATTTTATGTAACCAGGAACGCAGCAAGAGAAAAATAGGTACATTTATGCAATGTTGCAACGTTGTAGCGTATGGTTCTTTACAATTCAGAATCACCGTCGAAAGATGAGTGAAGTACTAGGCTGAAATGTTGCGTTCATTTGAAATTCATAGGCCTCGCACTGTCTAATGGCGGAGTTTTGTCCAGAGGCGCGTCGAGACAGAGGTGATATCAAACTTAAATGGGGAATGCTGCAAAATGTTCCTTATGTTCCTTCATTCTCCTAAAGGACTTTTTGAGGTCTCAATAGGCTGAACGGATTTACATTAGTAGATGAAAGTGCAACTAAGAACAAAATAGGTAGTACTTTAAAATTTCAATACTTACTTTAGTCAGGAATGAGTTCCAATAATGTTTCAGTTATTGATAGTTTGGATGATCATTAGGTTTTGGTAAACATATTGATATAAGTAGGTCATGAGACTGATACATATTTGATTCATGGTCGTTTGGGAGAGCTGGTTTAAAGATATGAGTCGATCCATGTGATACTTCCTCGCTCGAAATGATAAAAAATATTCCTTGTGACTAAAACTCTTGGAAATGTTTCAAATTTCCTGAAAATTTATGCTTACAAATTGTACGTGGCAATACTGCGCACAAAATCTACTTCTGTTCAGTCTATTTCTTTAAAAAAACAGTGTGATTTTTCCACTGGTTGAACTCCATATGTTTTTATTATCATAATACGATATCTAAATGTCAATCTTACATTTTACTAACATATATCTTTGCTATCTGGCGGGCACCTCGAATTAGAAATTACTGTTCTTCTACCGATGTTGTTTCTTCTTCCGTCAACACTAATTTTGGAGTGTAGAATTTTGGCAGCCATGGCTAAGAATAATACAATAAACATTAAACGATAATTTTCTCATAAACTGATACCCTTCTACGAACGTAAGTCAAAATGCTGGTAGAGTACTCGCATATTTTAATTATTATAACTTTGGTTTCACGTTTTTAAATTTTGAACTTAATTGATTTACAGACCTTGGCCCTGTAATTGAAAATTACAGCTAATTTTTATTTTAATTTCAAGCATTTTCCCGAGTTTAATCCATTCGAAGAGTGGAGTAAAAGTGTTGTCATTTGTATTCCAGCACGCGGTGTGTGATGCGTACGCGTACTCCAGCTTCCACAAGACCTGCATGATGTACCAGGTGAAGGCTGGAGAGCGAGCAATCATCCAGAACATGTACAAGCTGTACATTAGAGAGAAAGGTGAGTACATCACAGAGAAAGGTGAGTACATCACAGAGAAAGGTGAGTAGATCGAGACAAAAAGTGAGTAGATCGAAACTGAAAGGAAGTAGATGGGGATAAAAAATGAGTAGATCGGGGGGACAAGTGAGAAGGTCGAAGCAAAAATGAGTAGATTGAAGCTAAAAGTGAGTAGATTGGGGTGAACAGTGATTAGAAAGAGAAGAAAAGTCGGTGGATAGAGGAAAAAAAAGTGTAGGTAGAGTAGAAAACTGAGTAGAACAAGAACGAAAATGAATAGATTGAGGAGAAAGGTCAGTAGGTCAGAGATTAAAGTCAATAGACGTTTTGAAAAGCGACTAAATTAGAGAGAAAAGTGTGTGAGAAAGGGAAAAAATAAGTAAATCACGGAGAATGATGAGTAAATCATGGAAAATGTGAATGGGTCAGACAGAAAGGTGAGTAGATCAAGGAAAATAATGAGTAGATCAAAGAGAAAAGTGAATAAATAACGTGAAAAGAAAAAATATTGTGCTGGAAGAAGAGTTGACTAGAGAAAAAGAACTAAATCAGGGAGCAAGGTAAGTGAATTACTGAGAAAAATCAGGAGGAAAAGGAGTAGATCGAGGGGAAAAATAAGTAGATCGGAGAGGGAAAAGGTTTTATCGGGGACAAATAATGAGTAGATTATGGAGAAAAGTGAGTAATTCGAGGAGAAAGATGAGTAGATCAGAAAAAAATGTGTGTAGATTATGGAAAATAAATTGATGAATGAGACCGTGAATATATGATTACAAAATAATCATGGCAAAAAGTTTGCATAAGGACTCAGGAGTCAGCCATATTAATGATTCACTGACTAGTGTTTGTGGATGATGACAAATGGATCTAAAACAAAAGCCAAAATTTAAATAGAAGGAAAATTTATAAAATAATGGCAGTGTTAATGAAGCAATCAATTTTTTTCCGTTTTTAAACTGTTCACAACAACCTGAAGGGGAAGTGTATTTAAGATATCAGAATTTAAATTTGGCACTAATATCACAAAACTGGTTTAAAAATTCTTGTAAAATAAATATTTTAAATTTAGCTGCGAAAATGGTGCAATTCCTTTATCAATATAATTTTCAGAAACTAGAAAATGATTCAATCTAATAATGTTTAAGCAAATTCTTATTAAAGAATTATAGCTGATGATAGCCTTAGATCCCTGATAATTCTTGACTTAATAAAAAGAAAAATGATTCTAATCATTGAAGTATGAGCCTGATCAGCTCATGTCACTAGCCACAAGAATAGCGTGAACTACATTTTTGACCGACTACTACACCCAATTTACAGTATAGAATAATTTACAATATACAGTCTGCAGTATGTAGTATATATGGTGTGTCACAAGAACCGGCGCCTTCCGCTTCATTGTTTATAACTTTGTATTCAATTGACCGTTTCAAGTGTTCATTTTATCAGTTTGATGCATTTGTCATAACCATAAAAAGGTTCCATGAAATTTAGACTCTAGTTGTAGCTATTTAAAACGTACTCGGGTGTTCAGAACATTATCTGGATAAATATTAAGCTCAAATGGTAGAATTGACCGATTTTCCATGTATCATGAATACAATCAAATGTACAGAACCATTTCTCGGTAAATGAAAAGTTTGATTTTAATAAGTAAAACTGAATTGAATCTCTGGTTTAATCAGAAAATTTATGAAAATCTGTGAAGTTTCTTGGTAGAATATGATCAGGAGTGGTAACATGGATCCCCAAACCTCACACCGTGCTACTCCTTTTTGTGGAGGCATCAGAAATCTTAAGTGTTGGACATTCATAAGAAAAGATAACGAATGAGGTCAATACTCTCACCGAAAGTCCACGGATGAGACGGTATAATGAAAGAGATGGAAAATATTCGAGAACACATGAGAAAAAAAGGTCAAAGAATTTCAAGCAGTCACATTTTCATTATAAAGAACTAGATAGTTCACGTGGAAATTCTACGGCTTAGATTAGATTAATTTAAAATTATAGTATACATATAGTACATCATAGCCACAAAAAATGTATCAACTGACAGATATATGTGCACATGATAATTTTCAAGATAAAAACACACTAATCTTTATTAAGCTGCATTTAAAGATATAAAAGCTAAATAAATAAATTAGAATTAAACTGTTGTATGGTTCCGGTATCATATGTACATATATCGGTCAGTGAATATATTTTTTGTGGACACCCTGTATATATGTAGCCTTTTTCGTATTTTTAGATGGTTTTACAACAACATCCGTTATATTATTTTAAAGCATTATATAATATTCCATTATATTAAATTATTATAATGACTAATGTATTAAAGATTTACGACGAATCATTGTGTTTTAAATGAATATTTTTCATGAATGTAGAATAGAATAGAATAGAATGAGGCTATAGGAACGAGCCTTCTGGCCCATTCTTGGGTCGGATAATTACTTCGATAATTATTCGGTTGTTTACCCAAGTCCCATGCCGTATTTCTAGCCGCGTCAACCATGTCGGCAGCGGGATTCAAACCCGGGTCTTTCCGCTCGCAAGCAGATTCGCTCACAAGTCGACCATATGATCATAATGTATACAGAACTTCCATTCTGAATCTCTTCCATCAATAATATGGCATGAATAGTACCACTGAAAACTCTACAGCTTAGAAATGATAAAATTAATAGTTTATGAAAAAAACATTTTTCAGTTTTACCTGTGGTGCGATCGAAAATAATAATCCAATTGGTGTTATTACATATAAATAGATGGTTAATGTTGTAATTAATTAGAAATTTTAATGCAGAGAGAAATTTATTTTCAATCTTTATGTTTCTTCAGTACAGTAAACACAAACTCGTAGGGTTACGTAGTAGGTATAGCATTCCTATTTTTCCAACAGCTAATATCTATGATTTTTTTAATATATGGTGTATATATCTGACCATTGCTCATACATAGAGTTCCATTACATCGAAACATAATTAACACCTCAATTGAAAACACCTGTATACGTAAAACTATTTCAGCACGTACCAAATCTACATGAATCCGCTACATATTCATAAAAAATTATGAAATTCCCTCAATAATTACATATTCATGACATTTGCACACGTACCGTAAAATTAAACACGATATAAACTTGATCATCACTTAAACGTCAAATTAAATGTGAATCCAAATTGTCCCCGCAGGTTAGATAGTTAAATGTCAGTTTTAAAATCCGTAGAGTTTTATATTCTCTTAGTACTAGATACTTAAATATTTGATGCAAAATCCGAAGACTTTCTTGACTTCTGTTTGGTGAACTACATGGAAACAGGTAATAGTGATATTAATTGCAATAAATATGTACTGTTTAGTGGAAACTCTGAAAATTCTACGGTTTAAAAGTGATAAAATTAGGTATTTGTTGATCCATAATTCCGTTATAAGTTTTATTAGATTTGCATAATTTGAAACTATTATAAATACGAAAGTATTAAAAATTTACGACGAATTATTGTTTTTAAATGAATAGTTTCCATTGATATGTATACGCAGAAGTTCCATTCTGCATCTTATCTATCGATAACATGGCCTGTGTAGGAAAAGTAAGCTAATAACGAGGAAAATATAGTATATTTGATAGTAATCCGACGGCTTTGGTATCCACAATACAATGCTTGTACCAATAGAATAGAATAGAATGAGGCTATAGGAACGAACCTTCTGACCCATTCTTGGGTTGGATAATTACTTCGATAATTATTCGGTTGTTTACCCAAGTCCCAAGCCGTATTTCTAGCCGCGTCAACCATGTCGGCAGCGGGATACCAATGTACATCTGTTTCGATTTCAGTTCTGTGTTTTTTCTTCATAGCTAGAAAGCTATAGGATAGACACACACAGATAGAGAGATAGAGAGATGGAGATACACTGTTTATTGTATAAGTAGATAAGATAATCAAATATTTAATTAAGTTCTTTATTTTAAGTGAAGATCATTATTTTTCAAAAAGTGGTTTCATATGTTTGTTAGCATTCACCAAACATAAAAATCTGTTAGTTCTATCATTTGAGCTTATTATTTGTCTAAAAAGTGTTCTGAACATCCTACTACGTTTTAAGTGGCTACAATCCAACTGTAAATTTCGTGACACCATTCTTTTGTTGTTAAAGCAGAAAACAATTTTTGCGCCGATCTACAGAAGATTAAAAGCGAATGATTACTTATCATGTAATTTATATTGAACCAGAGGGTGCCCGTGTTTGTGAAACACCCTGTACTTAAATTGAGAATGCACTGGTTACTCTAGCAAGTGCTGTGAGCGGACTGAAAAGTATTTTTCACTCGTACAGCTGCACGGGAAAAAATTCACGCAAATTTTAATGAATTTCGTTCTTTTATTTGCTAGTTGACGCAGCCTTCTCGAAAGAGTTGTCACATTGAAAAGGAAATAGACTGATAACTAAATAACTTACATATTGCATAGTAATCCTGCACCCTTGGTATATTCAATAAAAGGCTTAAAATACATGTATAACCGTCCCATTCTGCAGTTAATTCATGTTGTAATATAGAAGATGCAATAAAAGTAGCTTTGAAATACAGCCAATAGAGGGTAGACATAATTTTGAAAGTTGAAGCGTCATTAAGAAATAAACACTGCAAAAGTTTCTCTCGACTCAATACAGTATTGGTGCTCGCAACTTTTGTTCACCTTGGACCTATAATTAATTCCGGCAGGCAGTAACGAAGGTTACCTAAAGCATGGCACTGACTACATCAAATTCAACTTCAAAATGATGAACACAATGCAAGCGAAGGCGGCGTGCGCAGAGGAAGGAGGAAGACTGGTGTCCATCAAAGTAAGTTACAGTTGAACGTCGATTAATTGGCTAATAGGGGGAAAGGGTGTCCGGTATATTGAGGTTCAACAATTCTACGATTGTGTAAAAGGAATAACTATTTCCTCGAAACTGAATGTGTTAAAAGTTTGAGCATAATTTTGTATTGATGATGAACTTTTTCCTAATTTTGATATAATTTTTAAGATTTGTGAACAAAATACAGGGAGTAACAGCATAACGTTGGATCCGAAATCCGTTGGATCGGGGTCCGTTAAGTCGAGATTTAAATGTATCTAGCGATGTTTTTATTAATATAAAAGTATTTGCGCTCTCTAGCGACTGTTTTATTCGATCAAAAGATGATTTGCCAGTCGTACATTAGTAACAAAACAGTCTTTTCCTTGATTATAGAATGGATGATGTTCTAACACATTTTTAGCGCTCTAAATAATATTGGACACATCAAAAAGTTTACAAATTCTCTAGAACAAAATACGAGTACATTCGAGAGTATTTTTTCAGTACCCCTGAATATAAACTAATAAGTGCATTGGAAAACATTTATTATTATTGAGTTTTTAAAGTCAATTTTTAAGTTAGAATACAAAATCATTAAAACATTGTTTTCTTTTAAACAAATTGAGAAACTTAATGGAATACTTTTCTTTGAAATTAATAGAAAACGATTAGTTTCTCTCGTCTAACGTATTGACTTTCAACAAAATGTTCTTCTCTGTGCATTGAAAATTAATTTCTTGAGTCCAGGACCTTTTCAAATTACTTAAGTAACAATTTCTACTCTTCTTGAGGGAATATGTTTGAATCGTCAGCAAGGAGTAGATATCAGTATCACCTTCTATATCATTTTCGGTTCAAATTAGGCCATCGGAATCGCCCATGATTTTTGTATCTGTACTTCCTCAATGTTTGCAAACAACTTAACATCAGTGAATATAAAAGCTGACGAATGCATATGAAAGTCCTGAAAGTGTATAAACACGAATGTCTGTATCCTCTTGAGGACATTTGGTACGTTTTTATGAAAGTTTTTATGAAATTTTTTATGAAATTTCCATAGTTTAGAAGGTGATATTGACACCTTGCTTAAAGGTTTTGATTTACACGACACAGGCCCAGCAATAAACTTACAGTAGAGGTAAATCATAAAATTCTAGAACTGTTGAACATCGCTGGGAATAAACAGTGTCGTAGTACAAGCTCGAATCCGTATATTAAACATATATATATATATATATATATATATATATATATATATATATATATATATATATATATATATATATCCTTCAAACTTCCATGTATTGCTGGGAGGTTAACCCCGTCACGCTCCACAATGAGACGTACGAATCTAACTGAAACAAATTTCAGTTGAAGTCCAGGAAATGCTTCAACGGTTATTACGTGGCCTCAAACTCAAACATGACATAGTACGGTCAGATATACATAGAATTGCACTTTCTTCCACAGAAGCTGAGCCAGTCTTGAACGTTCAGATAGGCCTCCGAAATATGATGAAACAGTCTTTTTTCTCTTACTTTTAGTGATCAATTGTTTTTCCTTGTGTTCCTGATCATCGTTTCTATTACAAGAAAAGACTGATGGTGTTGACGTACAAATATATACAAACGTGACTTTGATCAACATAGGGAAATAGGGAAACTCCTAATGTTTTCTTTGGGTGTACTCCACATGTCACAGTCGGAGGAAATGAACAATAAGCTAAAAGATGAGATGGGTCGAAGGACTGTGTCGGCTGCCTTTATTGGTCTCACGGATGAAATTGAAGAGGAAAACTGGATCCACGCTGACGGTGAGTGTGAAAATTAATTCATGTTCGAAAGAACAATAACCTATTATCAGCGTAGTCATACTGTGAATCAAAACATTGAGGAAGGAGGAAAAAGGTGGTATGATCTAGTTAGATTTAATAGGATGAAGCAGACAGGCGAAGAAGAATAGTGTGTCCTCCAGGACAGAACTAGTCATAGCTGTGTTAGAAAAAGAAGGAAAAGCATGTCCACATAGACACGGACACTGAATCTCACAGATGATTTAGAAGAAGAAGAGGAGAAAAAAATCTGATTCACACTTAATGGCAGGAATTAAACTGCAAGTGTATCGTGATACCAGAATGTCCCAAAGTATTGTACCAAAATAAATTAAATAAAGCTCAGATGACTTTCTGTGAAAGCAGAACATGATAAATTACTTATTTTAATCTTGAGAGTCTGAGTTTTAAAAAACATTGACTTGCAACGCCTCACTGTATGTTGAAGTCCTTCAAATTTCTTTGAAAATAATTATCATTCTCTCAGCTGTACTGAAGCGCTTGCAGTACTTGAGATACAAGATAATCATCTACTATTCTACTGACAAATATGAAAAGAAAATTAAACAAGAACGTAGAAGAAATGAGTTGATAATCAAGCTCGTTTCTTCATCTAAAATTCCCCGTGAGACACCAAACGCCACTTACGGAGAGTAATTACAATTCTAATGTTACGATTGTTGTTTACGTTTCCCGATCCATTTCTTAAGGAAAATTACTATAAAAAATATTACATGTACTAGAAAATAGTAAAATGATGCTTCGAAATTTTAATCAAGCCAGTGTCTTAGTGTATACTTTGCAAATCAAGAAGTGAATTTTACTGATTACAGTCCAGAAACTGGCCTCAGCCATTGTTGTGTTGCCTCAAACATAGTTTTTTCTATATCTGAAATGTTTTAGATGGATTTGTGGTGTTAGTGCGTCAGTTCAAAATATTTGAAAAAGAAATACATAATACTGTAACCTATTATCTCTACTAAAGGGAAAATTAGAAATACATGTAGGTATCTGCTGTCACTTTTTGTGTTCCCATTGCCCTCTTCATTTCGGAGGTTTTTATTTATTTCAGAAACATGGTCTCCTTTTTGAACTTGACTTCAGTTCATGCAGAAAACCGCATTGTAATTGTTAACGAAGGATATCTCTCTATATTCGATTCACGGTTGTATACAGCTATGAAATCGCTGCTTCTCGTGTATTTTTTCATCATAATATTACATCAGACAACCATGGTTCTAAGTTACCTCCATGTATCCATGGCAGGAACACCTCTCGGAGAGTACGACAACTGGGATTGGAATGGTGTATGGCGCCGCACAGATCTCAACTGTGCCATCATCGGGTTAGACGGCACCTGGTCACACACCAACTGCAACTTTAAGTTCTACTCAATCTGCCAGATACCCATGTTCTAAATAGGTGTTCCTGCATTGTTATAGTCCAGTGCGATTCGAGTGCATTGTCCGTGATTTGACGTGGAAAGAAACCAAAGTCTGTGTACCGTAGGTCCGTTGTATTTGGAGTCTATAGCTTATGAAGCTTTTCTGAGCTAGAATAATAATTTTCTACTCAGTGGAATTTATCCGTTTCCTTTCAACTTTCTCGAGTATTGTAGATTAAATTTTAGGAATTTTATTTTTCTTCTAATCGTGTATACGTCTCCCTTTACCCATACTGTAAATGCACTCATTGTCATGTTTGATGTAACCTCACTCCTCTAGTTAATATTTATCATTAATGAGATATTTATCATTCTAGCGAGATATTTATCATTAAATTAGATGCATTTATTCAACATGAAAAATATATCTTCCCTGTAGATTCTTAGTTACATTTCCAATGAGTCAAGAAAAACGAGAAGCAAGGTCATTTCTGACGCAAAAGTAACTAATGCACAGCGTGGCACCTTTACAGAAATTTTAAACTTTGAAGCTTCCTAGTTCAAGTGAAAACTACCGAACGTCTTCAATAGGTATTAATTCTCAGAAAAATTGGTCTGTTAAGCATGAAAGTGCACTAGCAAGTTTGTAACTGAGACAACACTATGTCATAATCTGTAGTAAAAAATTACCAGAATTTATGGGCACCTAAACGGGAAATGTCCTTTTTAAATATCCCCCGAACATATCTACTTTACAGAATTAATGCGTACTGATACTATTTCAGAGAATTTTCTAAGTAATAGAAGTTATGATTCCCGCCGTCCTTTGTGCAGAAACTGAAGCCTCTTTGCTTTATTCGTTTCCTTTTCAATTTATTGAGTATTTTCATTTCAATTTCACATAAATAGTGTGATATTTTACTGTCGCTTTGGGGACAAAGGCAAATACCACATTTATCCATTTGTGATGCAGCGTCAAACATCACTTGTTTTCACTTTTAGTTCAAACACTATCACGAAGTAGACTGCTGGTATAATTTTTAAATAGTGTATTACAGTTTGGCTCTATGTTAGTATTAATCTACTTTATTGAGCTTGTAACCTCAATATCATCTCCGTACTCTTTAATTGCACCGCTGAAGCCGTAATGTTCATTCCTAAATATTTTTCTCCTTGATTTATAAATTTCGACTCATCTTAAAGCTGTTCTTATTATACACTCCCAACCTTTTCTTATAGATTCAATGACGCTTAATAAATTATTAACTGGTTGAAGATTTGCGACAAGTTGAAGTGCTCGGGTAGTCGTGTTTATTTTAAGTCTTAATATTAGCAGCAACTTACTGTATGATACAGATCGATCCCTGGTTTTAAGTGAAAATTAAAATAGCACGGAATGTGTAACCATGGAAAATAAAATGTAGAAATATTGAATTCAAGAAGCATTACAAAAGCTACTCGTGCTGAGCCAATTTCAAAGAAATTAGATGCTTAACGGTAAACAAAAGGACCTTTTATAAAAAACGTCTTACTAGCAACTTTTGCAGTAGCACAAGCATCAGTTTGGCTTTTTTACTAACTTAATTTCCACGAGCAGCTGGTCTTTTTTCCATAGTGAGCAAGTGTTTGGGATGAACCTCATCATTGTTTGTTCTTTATTTCTACATATACTGTGTATGAATTCTATGCTTAACCCAGCGGATTTGAGTCAACACCAAGCTCCGTTAATTACATTAATTTGTAAAAATCACATCAAAGTTACGTCAATCACATCGAAGATACGCCCGGCGATTACGCTCAAGTACATCACTCCATTTACGCCCATCATACTCGAGATACGCTCGGTAATCACACTCAAATTACGTCCATTATACCCAAGTTACACAAATTTATACCATACTAATCAAAGCGTTCACACTACTTAACGATGATCGGAAGTGCCGGTAAATAAAAAAACAAGCGTTTCTGTTATTATTTTTCTGTAAAGCAAACGCTGCAAGGAAATTTTCTCTTATTACACTTTATAAATACAGCAAAAATAAGTATTGCTACTTGTCAGTTTTTTACTTCATTTGTACGCAAACTTATCGTGTGCCTTTAAGATAAAACGCGAGTTTTTCCATTCAATCAAAGATTGTTGATTTGATCAACGAAAGATGGTACAAACAATAAAACTTTTTTGCACAACAAATCATATTAAAAACCATCAGCCAATCTTAGCAACAGTTCTCAAAACAGCCAACGAATTCTTTGTGTTTGGTTTGCTGTATTCAATTGCAGTCAACAATTGGTAAGGACACGAGCAGAAGCACCACAAGCAGTCATCCAAAAAGCCCAGTTAGAATACAAAAATATTCAAGATGCAGTAAGAACCTATACCCGAAGAAAAATAGATTCATTTTTAACAATTGACTTCATCAAATTTAACGTATTGTACAAGAGCCAACACCCAGTGGAACAGATAAGTATTATGCAAAAAAGGTAAACTGTTAATTTAATAAAATCTATACGAAGAATTCCAGTCTAAATGAACCAGGATGTGTTAACTTTAAAAAAAATACATTCAATGTACACCCATTAAAACCGAAAAATAACAGCGTAACCAACGCTAAAATTTCCGCAGAAATTAGAGAACACCAGATAAGGCATACAAAGCAGCTACTGATTATTCGGCACCAATTTTTCAACTAAATTTATGTTTCAAAATACTTGTAAACTCAACTTATACGTCAAAACCACATTTTTATATTAAACCAGGGGTCCAAAATCACATTTTCAAAATGAATTTAGGCTTTAAGCCTAAATGTAGGTTAATAACCTTCACTGAATAATCTTAAATTTTCATCCTAATTTAACAACCAGTCATACTAAATTTTCATACCGATTGATTAACAAGCACTGAATAGCCCTAAATAGTTATATTAATTTAACACGAAATACTTATAAAATGTATTCCCAATTTAACAAGCAATGAATAGCCACAAATGTTCGATCTAATTCAAGTAGCACTGAAGATCCTAAAATTTCCAGACATCGTAAATGAAAACCAAAAAAAGCTATAAAAATACGCAAGCATCGAGAAAAAATGTAGACAGAAGATCCCACGAACTGCGAAAAGTACTGGGAAGGGAGGCTCACCCTTTACTCAATTATATGAATTATTTTGAGGTGACGAAAAATATATTTGATATTTACGGTTGGTTTCAACACGTTACCTACAATGTGTGCCAACATGTCCACCAACAATACACGTGTTGTAAGACATATATGTCAATATGTACGCCACGTGTCAAGTATCCTTTTATCTAAATACGTACTCGACAATAGTTTCATACATATGTATTCAAATATCGATGTTATATCTGTGGGTATACGACATACATATGTGATAGAATATGCAACGTTACTTATGTAGTTGGGCGAGATCTGACACACTATGCAGTGAATGGTTCAACAAAAAGAGCGTCAGCTACTATCATGACAACAGTTACGCTTCCAAACCAAAATCATTTACCAAAAAACTACTACTACCAGCTTCCATACCGAGATTATCTACCTAAAAACTACTACTATTAGGTTGTTACAAAAATAATGGCCGCTCGAAGGTCTGGAAGGCTTCTGAAATCGGCCATTATTTTTGTAGCAACCTAATACCATCATTTTTGACTTGCTGGGAGTCCCTGATCACACACTATATGGGAAATAATCCATCATGACCCTAAAACTGAGTTAGAAATATATAAAATCCATCGCGTCACTTGAAATACAGCTGCATCGAAGTGCAGCTTAGAGTTCTGCGTATATTTTAACTACAAGAAAATACTAAATTTAGTATAAAAATAACAGCTTCGTACTTTTAGCACCAATAAACCATAAAAATTAGAAAACGAAATAATTTTTTCGACCCAACGTCAAACAACACTTATTTGTTTTTCATAGTGTTTCCAGAAACAGTCCTAATAGATTTTACTGATTACGTAACAGTCAAAAAAAAACAAATACATACTGCATCATATTTACGATTTACCTGCCGCCACGCAAGACGCTCTTGGGTTGAAGCTTCACCAAGTTCATCGAAGCGCCCCTACGAGCCGCTATTTCAAGTTGCAGAAAAAGTTAGCCTTAAGAATTGAAAATGCGATGCACATGTGATGTGTACTTGATTAGAATAAAGTTTCTTCCCTTTCCACACAATCATATACCATAAACAAGCTCCATTTTTAATAGAAAATAAAAACACGAAACGCGGTAAGTACAGGTGAATAAAATTAAACCAGCGTACTAGTCTTCCAGCATTTGCCACTCGTTTCCTCAGCTCTGCAAGTATACACACTAAAAATTACTTTCGGTTCTTTGATGATGGTTTTTATTCTTTTATATTTTCAAATTGGCAGAAATTTTAAGGCCATGTCGCAGTTTTTCAGCGTATAAACTACATAATTTTTAAAAACGATCAGTCTTATTCTTCAATCAAGATCATTAGTTCGGCCTTGTCTAACATTCGATCAATCATCCAGCATCTCAATTTCTTCATTTACTATCTTGCATACTAGAATAATATACTAATAATATTCATTTGTAAGCTCATATCTTTAACAACAATTTTCTCCGGCACTGGGTCTGATAATTCACCCTCGTGTTTGCAGAACAATTCAATATCCAATGTCTCAGGTACGCACCACGTTTACACCTCCACTAATAATTTACACCAAACCATCAATTTTTACCAGTGATTTCCTCCAGACGTAGTAACATCACCCCAGCGTTAATGGCCTCAACACCATGCGACAGGAAGCGTACTATCATGACTTACTCTTGCGCACTGACTTTTTGTCTTTTTTACCGGCAATGTCACCTGATTTCGAGTCCTGGTGATCGTCCAGAAAGCCACAAATTTCAAGGATTGATCTCGTGGCGGCGTTGATATGCTTGAATCTGTCGGGACCAATGTGGCAGCCTCCGTACCAACGCGTCACGATCACGAGAACATTCACCACATCCAGCACCTGTGTCACAGAAAAACACATGTATTTCTACGAAAAGACCTGTTTCAAAAATCGTACCAAGGATACACTAAAAACTTCGTGTACAAAAACCTTATTTTTTCTATGGTATCAGCAATTTTTTATGGTACTGGGTCTAGGATACGGGGTTTTAAACTACGGGGATACAACCTCGAAATACAAGTAAAACCGACCTAAACCCACAAAACCTGCGTCCCTACCCCCATGAGATGCAGCATCCTTGACCCAGCCTTGGTTTCTCCATCATCCTCACAGTCCTGAGCGAGCACAGCACCAGGCAGCGTGATGCGGTACGCGTAGATGTTGTGTGTGGCCGTGGCGATCTTGCGATTCTCTTTCAGGCGACTCAGAACAACGCTGCAAGTGACAGTAATTTCAGTTAGGATCCTGCAAAATTGTGTAATGTTTCTATGAACTTTTATACTTTTATAAAATTTTATGATCCTATAAATTGTGTTACAATTCTAAAAAACTGTGTTATCCTATCAAATTGTGTTATAATCTTATTAAATTGTGTTACAATTTCATAAGATTATGCTAAAATTCTATAAAATTGTATGATCCCGTAAAATACGAAGATTCAATGCGTGATATAAGAAATTATTCATCAGGGCACTTGTGGCTCATATCGACGCGTATGATCTCTCACTCCAAAAATATTCAATATCTTTGCACTTCAAGAACAATAAATGAACAATTTTAAGACGCATTGACCAGAAAAAAGAGCATTCACTTTTCGATGATGCACATATTAAAAACAGACATTCGATAACGAAGCTTTGGAAACTGGAAAGATGACCAGTCAACTATGTTTCTAGAAGATAGTAGATATAAAAGAAAGACACGTTAGACATAGACGGAATTTGTCCCTTCTTAAAATAAAGAAAGGATATTCCGTACGCACGAAAAATGAGACAATGGGAAAAACATGAATTACATTACATAGAAAATACTAGATACAGAACTCGAGTCATAAGAATAATTTAAATAAACTGTATACGTGTACCGAAAATTGTCGTACGTAGAAACCGCATTATACATTTAGTTCGTATATTATGCATTCATAGCAACTCAAACATTGAAAAAGTGTGTTCATTTCACTGCACCCTCAAAGAAAATTATGCATTAATACACCGAGTCTGCTATAGAACATAGGAGAGCAAAAACTAACATAAATATATCAAATAATAATTACGAAATAAGATGAAAAGAAGAACGAAGGTAATAAAAGACATTTTTAACCCATCACTGCATGGCGTGACAGATATGGTACATGCCTATTTATTCCGTATAGAGCCATATCAAATAATTCTTGAGGCGCGGTAGCTGCTTGTGCCACATTAGGAACGTACTGATCATGTATCAAACGTGTATTACACCACTGCTACACGCACATCAGCCGGTAAATCACAGCAGTAGTGACACACCCTCGAATTTTCTGAATAATTCATGGTTTACGGCAAGTTCAAGACGTCGAACCAATACTGAAATACGAGTGAAAATATGATTTGGAGCCTCTGAGCAGGTCAATTTGAGGACTCACGGCACTTCATCCACAGAAGTAACTCGGGCGAGATGGGGCTGGAAGACGCTCTTGCGATCAACGATGAGATCACCAGATGTGATCTCAGGGCAGGAAATGGAGCTCACCACAGTTCCACTACCACCACCACCACTCACTCCATCGCTGCCACTGTCGCCCTGGAATCCAAGAAGGCAGGGCTTTCGGAACGGCTACTGATGAATGTCTAATTCATTTACTTATCGTGGCTGCAATGCTGTTAGCGTGAAGTAAAGAGTAACTTCGCCAATTAAACATTCTATATTTTTGCACAAAGAAGTTGGCTGTCAACATCAAAAAGTTAATGGTGATTGTTTAAAGTTATGGTGCTGGGAGATATTAGGTTTATGACAAAAATACAGCTTCAGAGTCAACTTTACTTCAATGTAAATCAATGAGTGAGTATCTGAACAACTGTTCTTTTTTAAATGAAAGTACAAGTAGTAAAGCGTATGCTCGTTACAACAAAACATTGTTATTCTAAAGCGCTTACGTCTTTTATTAACGGACTTAAGATAGAGAAGCGATAGGCATAGTTAAATCAGGTAAGAAATTTTAAAAATATGCAAAATAAAAATGCTACAAGAAAATCGTTACAAGCCGTTGAAAAGCAGACAATCCGTACGCTTTCTATTATACAAATAGTTTCCAGAAAATTGCAAGTTTCTCACTGTGAGTTATACGAACATATCAAGCGTAGCCTTAAATATTCAATATAAAATAACGCTATATTTTCCGATTACGTTATTTAAAACTCCTTCATTATGAGATGTAAAACATCCACAACACCACCATCAGCTCCAGTACTGGTTCCTACACAGATCTTCCTCAGGGTGTCACGTGCTACTGTTGTGTGAGCTATGCAGGAATTCGCTAACGAAAGAGACCTAAGAGTTGTAAAATACGATCGTTTCTTTTTTGTGCGATTTTTCCTAACAAGAGAGACCAAATTCATGTCGACGTAGCACTTGGGGTCAATGCTACTACAAAAATATCAGAACGAAAAGACTGCGGTCAATTCAACTCGAAAAAGATCTTACTAGAGAATACATTTGGGGGTAAATTCTACTTTAAAACACTGTTATCAGAAAATAGTACGACCCTTAGCGTGCATGCATTGAAAAAATAATGAAGAAAAAATGCCGTGTTCACAGTGAAGACTACTACGTGTGTGAATTTCCCACTATGTATTTGCCAACATATACTCGAACAGCTCTAAGATTTTTACGCTTTACGTATACTTAGCGCACGAGTAAGGTGGGTAAAGCCATTTCATGAACAAACAACATCATCTGCAAGCGTCATGAGTGCCGGCTTTTCAAATTGAAATAATATGTTAAGATAAAGGAACTTCCGTTTCACTTGGTATTTTCGCATCATACGAGCTCACAGAAGAGCAAATTCTTCCCTCATAAAATACAATAAACATACATTATAAACGCCACCTCCTATATGGCACACGATATTGGGGCTGCACTCTGACAGACCAGAGTATTTGTTTCATATCTCAATGCCTGTAATGCTTATTCACAGCGTTGTAATAAGAATTTTAACGCTAGTGAGGAGAATGCTTTCAAAAATCCAGTACGAGAAGGTTTGAAATCAGCATTGAGAGATTCTATCATCCCATAAATATCCTTCTCTCATCCAGAGAATGTTACAGATTAAATGTACCCTTGCATTGTTTTTTCTAATTTATCCATTGCTGGTATATAAGAAGTCACTGAAAGATTCTGGTGAAGCAAGTGTTTGTTATGATTCTAGTATTTTCAAGATTGTTCGCAGAATAAGCTTTGAGCTTTATCCAGAGTAGCACAGCATAACCCGTTGCAGTCAGAAAATAATCATATTTCATTACTTTTTGACCAATATCACTGCAAATAAAATCACATAAGTATTGAAAAATCACATCAGTAATCAAATCCGAAACTCGGGAAGTGCCACTATGGAGTATCAAACAGACTCAATCTATTGAAGTTGCAATTATTAAAAAGTTTACAGACCATGAAACAATACTTGAAATAACCTTTATTCAAAAAAACTACACAGCAACAAAAACCGCTGAACTTTATTTAACCTATAGAAGTATAGATACACATGGAAAGACCACCCACCAAGTTGGCACCCTCCAGTGACTTGAGAATTTCCTCGAGCTCCACATCCTGGTCTGCGAGATCCTGGAGGAACTCCCGCACTCTCTCGGCCCACACGTACAGCACACACTCACCCACGTGTTCTCTGAAGTTATACCTTGGAGTTAATGTCATTCCAAGCGAGAAACGTTCTTCTCAAACTTAGTTACTTTCATGTATGTTAGAAATTATGTGAAACAGTCAATAATAACGAGCCTGTTTATTTACTTGAATGACAAGATGATCATTCGTTTATTGAGCACTGTATTTTAAACTACTCGTGTATCTATCTAAATTAGAGAGATATGCATGGATTGCCATCAATAAATAATAACTTTAACTTGATGGAACGGATATTGGCAGTTTTTACCAGTAGATGTAATGCCTGAAGTTATATGTAAAATGGGAGAGTGAGACAGCAGTGAGAACAGGGACGGAGGTTAGAGAGAAGGAACACTCCCAGCTCTAAAATCAGTTGATGGTCAAGTTATTTAAATGAAGACAAAGAGTAGTACCATATTTTAGAATTACACATTTTTGACTTGCATACACTGAACTTACTAAAAACTAGGTCAATAGGCTTCAGACTAGGGTCTGAATGTGATTTGTGAAAGAGAGAGATATCTTTAAAGGAAAATTACAGAGCAGAATATACATAGACAACATGCATTTGCTGATAGATGTCAACTCATCTCCCAAATCTCCTCTCTCCCCTTCAACTACCACATAGTCCGCTGGATGGTCTGCTACCTCAAAGGCAGATCAGCCAAATGCTCCTACCACCACCACCTCTCCTCCTCCAGACCCGTCTTAGCGGGCGTCCCCCAGGGTTCTGTTATATCTCCAGCACTCTTCAACCTATTTGTCTCCGACTACCCTCCCACTGCACCTCTCATCACCTCATACGCTGACGACATCACAGCACTAGCAACAACAATCAAAATCCCTGATGCCTCAGCCATCCTCTCCGCCCATTCCTCTGACGTCGCCACATGGGCCCAACAAAAGGGCCTCACAGAATCAATAGCCAAATCCCGATCCTCCCTCTTCACTCCTGACACCCACCAGTCCCACACCAACCCTCATGTCACCTGGGAGGGGACCGACCTAACACACTGTCGGTCCCCCAGAATCCTGGGAATTACCTTTGACCATTTCACTTTTACCCATTCACATAAACAAAATCTGTGAGAGGGTCTGGCATAGGTTAAATATCCTAAAAGCCCTTGCTGGTTCCTCCTGGAGCCAGCAAAAGGAAACCATCACACTCACATACAAGGCCCTTATCAACTCAATAGTCACCTACGCAGCTCCCATCTGGTCCCCGAACACTTCCCCATCATCCATAGCAAAACTCCAAACAATCCAGTATGTCGCTCTTCGAATAACCTCCGGATCCCACAAAATGGCTTCCGCCTCGCTCCTTCACAGAGAGACGGGGTCCTTCCTGTACCCGACCACCTCTCCCTCCTCTACTCCCAGTACCTCCTCAGCTCCCTTCGCCCTCACCACCCCAACTACCTCACAGTCACCCAACCCTCCGGCCCTCGTAGCATGAAACATACCCTCCAATCCTGCTTCCTACCCTCCATAGCTCACCTATCTCCAAACTGGGACTGTCTTCCCTCCACCTATAGGCAATCCCTAAACTCCCTGCATTCCTCAGCAGTTCAGCAGGCCATCTCTGCATCGGGCCCCAACAGGGTCCTCCAACTGTCCATCCAACCCATTTCTGAACAAGAGCGATCCCTTCCCAGATCCACCTGCACTCTCCTCTCCCAACTCCCATCGGGCCCAAGCAGAGCCCTAAACTCGTACCAGGCCCGAATAGGAATTGCGCAGGACCCCACGTGTCCTGCCTGCCGCGCCGCTGACCAGACAACCAGCCACCTCTTCAGCTGCCCCAACAAACAAACCTACCTTACTCCTCTCGATCTCTGGCTGGATCCGGTGTCCACAGCAACCTTCCTCACAGTGTCCAGTGTCCCTTCACTCTCAACCTACTTCCCTCTTCCTATCCGCCCTCTACCCCTGAGTCCCCCCCCCCCGGGATCACCCGCTAGGCAAACAACAACAAATGAGCATGAAGATCGAAGACAAAATGAACAAAATTTTCAAGTGATTAAATCTAGTTTCCAAATACATTGTGTTGAGTTTTATCAATGAAACCATGCACCTAAAAAATGTTGAAAATTTTATTCCAGTCCTGATAATCGAGAAAACAAATAACCCTTTACTGCCCTGAAATCGGTACAAATGTCATTTTTTTACCTTATATGGCTAAAGGGAAGCATAAGGAGAAAGTTATTTATCATCTAGAAGACAATTTGGGCAGTAAAGGATAAGCTATGTAGTGCTCACAAGTAGGTTTCATCCAGGCAGTCTTGTAACCGTCTCCGACTAGCACCCCTCAGCCACTGGGCATCCAGCTCATAGTGAGGAGGGCTTTCACTTGGATAATTAACTGGCAGCTTCACCTGAAAATTAATTAAATTAAATTTCGATGTACTATTAGTTACATACAATTTGTGGTCAAAGTATTTATTCTAAAATTAAATGTCTAGTCCAACTTGTTTCATGATTCCAAAAATGGTGAAATAATGATCATCATATCTATGAATATCAATATTTTTTGTAAATACTTGTTCCATGTGATTATGATGTCATGGAAATTATTTAGAAGAACTACTGTTATATAGCACTAATATTAAAATTCAACAGAGCATAGGCAGGAGAAGCTCAGTTTCCTGGAAAAAAAAATTGTTGATATAAAATGAAAAATAATAATTCATCTCAGGCCCAAGGAAAGCTTGCTGTCTTCTTTTTCTGCAATATTGAATAACCACATAAATAAGTAATGTGAAATTTATCATGCTTTACTACAAATCCAAACACTATTCATCACAAGTTTATCTTTCTAAATCACACACTCACCTTTCTTTCCCATAAATCAACAAAACTTCACTGCACATTACCATTTCTTTATCCCACACCCAAATTTGTTAACCTATCTCTGCCAGATTGAATGCATGTACCAACAGTTCTTCATCAAACAAATTACTTCTCAATGCACATTAACAGGTTTTCCCCTCATAGCTACTATTTTTTCACTACATATTCATTTTCTATTTCATACATGCTATTAATAAATGACAATCTACCATTGTTGAACACACATCTACCAATCTCAGTTATGCTAAGTAGAGATTTTTAAAAAGAATTATAACTTACCACTAAACTGATGGTGTAGCTGCCAGCAGAAACTGATATGCCATACTGCCGGAAATATTCATCAATGACACGAAAGTCATCTCCATAAATTGCAGCCACAGCTTCAATTTCATCACACTGAAACAAATTTTTCCAGACAATAAATGCATACAACATCAGTACATATAAAAATTTCAATGGCAGATAGTAACATCAGATGAACACCTATCAACTAATAACCACATAGAGAAAACATTATTGGTGCTAGTAGTTTCCTAGAAATGTCTGCTGAATAAAAAATTAATAGGTATTTTCAAGAAATTAACACATAGGTAGAAAAATCTTGTTCTTCTACAGCAGGAGTTTGGCATTAGAACAAACTGAATTACAAAACAGCCAGTTACTATAGTTTAGTGTACAAGATAAGAACTTTGATAATACATTCTGGAACTTATTTTCCAAAATAGTATCTAATAGACTGGACTTTTGTTTCTCCAATAATAAGGAATTGAATTACTTGAATAACAGGTAGACTTAACAGAAATGTTGTATTTTCATATAACAAAAATTGATTAGTCAGCTATTTACCATGATAAATTTCACTCTAAATCATAGTTTTAGCTCGAATAATTTCAAGTTAGATTTCTCATCACAAATGAAAAATCCTTATAATAAAGTCACAATAAAATAATTTTACTGCAATAAGTTTTATGAAGCAGCCTGTAAAATACAGAGAGAGACACAAAACATTTCTACAATTATATTTCACTAACCAGGTTCTATAATAGGTACACGCTGAGAAACACCTGTTCTCACCATTACCTTGCAGTAAGTGGTTTGAAAAATATGGTATATGAATATCAAACTAATAGCTCTTGGTTAAAAACATTTTATGAATCTTAAAGAAATTATTGGAGTTCCTAATTTCTTTCTATATCGAGTCATACACATCTCCCCCATGGAGTCCTACACATCTCCATGAAGTTTCATACACATCTCCATGTAATGATACATATCTCCCCCATGTAGTCATACATATTTCCTCCATGTAGTCAGGCACATTACCATGTGGAGTCGTCATGCAGAGTCATACGAGTACATATCTCTTTCATGCCTCCAGTTGAGTACTCTGCCTTAGAAACACCATAATGTAGAACATACAGTTGGCCTACGGAAGTATCTTCATTTAACATCGTTGCTCAATCACTAAAATTAAGTAAATGCTTACTTGCTGAGTTATGTTATCTTCGGACATTGTGCAGCATTCCACCCGATAATGAAAAAATAATACACTTACAACTTCATACACTGCTTGTCCAGCTCATTAACTATTCATTATCACTCAAAAGTTGCAGCCCAGCTGTGTGTACACATACATTGAAACAGCTGATTCCAGTCTCCAACTTGCTATTTTTCAAGACAAACATTCTTGAGATTTGTGCTTATTCAGGTTTCTTGAAAGGTATATATTTGTTTTTAGCTATTTGCTTTCATAAATTTAATACTTTATTTCTTATAAAAAATGAAAAAACATTTGGCTAGTTATTTCAACTGTACAAAAACAATATTTTCAAACACTCCAGTTAAAAACTACACAAATTCTACGAAAAGCCACAAATCTCAAGAAATATCGGGATATTATTCGGACGTTGTGCCATTGGATAAAAACGAGTTTCGAACAAGTTTCTTCGAATTTTGAACGATTTTAAATTCCTATTATTCCATCAAACAAAAGGCTCAAAATAGCGAACCTTATTTAACCTAAACCAAAAAAAGAACTCATATTTTCAAAAAAACTTTCAAAGCAGTGAAAATTGCGTTAAAATAAAAAACTATGAAGTGTTTGCGGTGGGAATAAATAAATAAAATAAATGAACTTTATTTCAAAGAGTGTACAGTACATATACATTGAGTTTTAAATTATTAATGCCAACAACATGAATAGTGACGGTGCTTATCGATAAGGTATCCAGAGGTATAACATGCTTCGAGCGTGATCCCCGTCCTCTGGGCTGCAGTTTCAAGTAGAGGCTCTGAGGGGTGTGTCGATAAGCGTGGTTAGCGTGTGGTTTACGTTAAGCATGCAGTGTAACAGCTGCTGGACATGTTCTTTCTAGCTGTCAATGATCAGGCACAAATAGATCGTGACAACTCCGGGTAACGAACCTGTGCCTTTCCGCATGGCAAGCGGGTACCCTCACCAGTCGACCACGCTGGGAGAGTAGACTACATGAACAATTCTCAACAAATATTGTAATATGAAAATACTAAATAAAATGTTAAGCTACATGCCAATTAAACTTTAGAGCCATTGTATCTTTGATATATGCGTGAATTATCTATAGAAGTTCATATAATGTACTGAATAAAATTTTTCCGTGTTTTTAATTATAAATTGCTATCGTTTTCTAAACAAATCAGTTATATAAATCATATATATATAGGTTCAAAAATTCGAAGGCTTGGTTCATGTTTTACTTGACTATTGGTTCTCGCTGTGTTTTTCTTCAGAAACAGTTGTAACTTAACCAAACGCGATTAGAATTACAACACAAGTCTCAGCATAAGGATTCTTGCCTATACTTCACGTGTGCATCGATCGACCCTCTTCTCGTCTCATCTCTTTTTCTCTTTCACCATAGTGGTCAAGTGGTGTGCATACTCGCTTGCGATGCAGAAAAACTCGGGTTTAATATCCGTATCCACCATGGTTCTGCCTGATCGTGAGCGAATGAGAAAGAACTCCAGCATGCTGCGACGCTGGAAGCTCGGAATAGGACTAGACTTTCATCAAGCTCATCGAATAGCCTCTACGAGCCCCTAATTCAAGTTGAGCATTAAGGATGAGAATATTCACTTGGAGCATCATCATTCGTAGGACGTTAGCATTAAAAATTGAAAATCCAATGGATCTATACTGTATATTCAATTGAAAATAAAGTTTCTTTCTTCCTTGCCAGCAGGGCTAAAACGTCAGCCAGCTACGCTATCTCGACTGACAAACAAAACCTCACACAAAGACGCTCTATAACGATGCACCGTTAACTCAATACCGGGGATAATCGACTCAACTCTAACCCATATGAGAGAATTCGACGCTTTCGATAACACTCTTCCGACTATACGCACATCTTCTTGTGCAACATCTGGCCGCCTCTCCGCGTCACGCTCAACAACGTACAGTATGTTCCATCCACACTTCCTCGTCCAGCAACGGATTGATTCATTGGTTTTCAATGAGGTTCGCTATGTTGTCATATAATCTCATTTCCCCCCTTACCCTGAGCACAATTTGCCTTACTGCTTCAACAGCTTTACTAGTCACTTTTTAATTTGATGAAGTAAAATAATTACTCACCGTAAGCCGTATTACAATTGTAGAGTAAATAGCAAAGGTTTTTCAAATTTGTGAACAAATTTATAAACGAGCACCGAACCACATTTCTCAATTCCTTCTTATGCTTTTCTGTTGCATTAAAAAATGTTCCGTATAAAATTATTTGTGTCATGAATAAGAACCAAACTTCTATTTCGAGAAGCTTAGAGCCTCGATGTTTTTATTTATACCCTTTTTTACTACGTCTTTGACCTAATTTTCCATCATCTAATTCAGTTTCTGAACATTCAAATAATTTAGATAAAGGTTATAGGTCTAGGAGAAAGTGAGTGAGAAAAACTTTTAATTTACAACTGAATTTTTATCTGATGCAAGTAGCCTAAAATGAGACAACATTTACCCAACTTTGGTCTAGTAGGATTATTTTTTTCGTTAGCATGCCATCAGTTTAGCCCAATGTTTAGGATTTATACATTTTTCCCTAATTGATTGCAATGTATTACTATTATACCTTAGAAATTAGCATTATTTATTCATATATAACTTGCATTTTTCCGATAGACTTTTCTATCATCAGTTCTTTTTGTATCGTTTCGGAATATGACTGATTGGAATATTGAATCAGTTTTAACTATTTGCAAGTTCATGTAAACCACTGATATCAGGACTTCCTGAGGATCACAATTCAAAATAAACCATCACTTTCACCTAGGACACCTGATATACAGAGTTGGAACGCTTAAATACCCGTTTAAAGCTATTTCTTTCATGAAAAAATGTATGAGAAATTCTAGAAATGAGCATTCTCTTAACTAAGGCTTAAGTAAAACAGCATAAGAGAGTTATGTAGTGTATCTTGTTAAAATAAAACAAGAACGAAAAAAAATAGTTGTCATTTATTCCAAAGAAACGTAAAAGTCCACAAGAAATATAAATTAGAAGCACTTGCGGTGGACAATGCCAGGGCCAGACTCGTCGTACTCTTCCTTGGTGATCCACATGGCCTGGAAGGTAGAGAGGGAGGCCAGGATGGAGCCACCGATCCATACGGAGTACTTGCGCTCAGGGGGAGCAATGATCTTGATCTTGATGGTAGAGGGAGCAAGGGAAGTGATTTCCTTCTGCATGCGGTCAGCAATACCAGGGTACATGGAGGTACCGCCAGAAAGAACGTTGTTGGCGTACAAGTCCTTACGTATATCAATGTCGCA
>VCRD01000551.1:72550-121669 GCA_006783055.1 Trinorchestia longiramus
GCCTCAGTCAGGAGGACTGGGGACTCCTCGGGGGCAACGCGGAGCTCATTGTAGAAGGTGTGGTGCCAGATCTTCTCCATGTCATCCCAGTTGGTGATGATACCATGCTCGATGGGGTACTTCAGAGTAAGGATACCTCGCTTGCTCTGGGCCTCATCACCGACGTAGGCGTCCTTCTGACCCATGCCGACCATGACACCCTGGTGACGGGGGCGGCCGACGATGGAGGGGAACACAGCTCGGGGAGCGTCATCACCGGCGAAACCGGCCTTGACCATGCCGGAGCCATTGTCGCAGACAAGAGCGGAAGCTTCGTCGTCGCACATTTTGTGTTAGCGAGTTCTACCTTTGTTGCAAGCCGGGACAGAAAACTGCACAGAAAGGAAGAAATTTCGGTTAATAATGATTTCAATCATCCGTATAATATTTTCTTACCCATGTAGTAATCTACTCGATAAATTTTCATGCTTTCTAAAAAATTGCTGAAGATGCTGAAGTGATACTAATAAACCTCCATATCTCTTTCAAATTTGACACTTGCCACTTAAGAATCCCATAATGTACAAAAAACCACATTACCGGCCTTCAGTCATACATATTGCATCACTACGATTTTTAAATCTCTGTAAAGCAATGTACGAGTGCACCTCAGGGTTTAGACATTCTCATTGATTTCCTTCTGATCTCACTGGTTTAGGATTCAGAGAATGTGCTCTCATATTTTTCAATATTAATGACAATGCTCGAGCGTGAGGTCCATCATTGCAAATAAAAAAGTTTATTTTTCTTTTTCAATTTCGATTCCATTTCAATGATAATCTAAAATTTTCATTCATTTTACGATAACCAGAATAGACAAATCTTAGACTGAAATTATCCTACACGTCTCCTAATTTTTAATTGCAACCGACTATGAAATTCTAATCGAATTTTAAACCACCTCATCTATAACTTCTTTGCCTATCATCCCAGTCTAACAGTTTATGTGCAGAGGTTAATAATTTTTAGCATCTTTTTCACTGAATAATTGTACACTTCTCGAGTTTGTTTCTTCACAGTATGTACATCCAGGAGTTTACTTCACTTCAATACTGAAATACTAAAACATGTAAAACGATTTGCGTAAAGTTTACTTGTGTCAACGCTTAGAGACTGATTTCGAAATTAATGATGATTAATTCGTAAAAAAATATAGTTGAATCTGTGAAACAGAAATTTTTACCACTGAGAATCTCTGAATTGGAATAGTTTGAAGCAGTATATCTAGAAATGATTGTCAACGACGAAAAAGTCTTTCAATAGAAGCATACGTACTTTGTAAAACATTTCTTTGCTTTTGCTATATGACTTCACTCACAATCCACTGATGTCATTGAATCTCTCGTTAATGTTTCCAAAATATCTTTTCTCTTAAGAATAAGAAGTAAAGTTTAGGATATAGTAAAATAACATAAAGGGATTGAAGCGGATATTAACAGTTGTTAAGAAACCCGTCATTGACAATTTTACTCAAATCTATGAAGCTTTGTTATCAAAAAATTGTGAAGATAAATTTGATGGCTGAACTCAATTACCTAGCGTAATTTTTGCGATATTTCAGTATTTAATCATATCAAGAAGACCTTTTTCATTTCAGTAATTCTTAAAAAAATTATACGGGTTCATAAAATATCTTATATTCATAAATAAATTTCAGAATACGTCACTTTCTTTCACTGTTCAAACTATTCGATTCGAGCTGTAGTTCTCACTTCAAGTTACGCACATGAATGATCGTTTTCACATGTATCACAAACTAACCGCAGCCACCCATGTGTCTTACCTATGACTTCTCCGAAGCGTGTGGCACTCCGATGCTGGTTGCACCTTCTTTTTATACCTGCTGCCGAGGACTTACCAATATGACTGGGGTGGTAGCGCACTTTTTACCGCCAAATCCCTCCCACTGAACTTTCTTGGCCCGATTCCCGAGGCTCGATTGATGTTTCGCTGTTTAAATTTGTGTTGTTGATGGCAGAGTCTGGCCGATCGAGCGCTCATCTGCAGCGTGCCATTGGTGCCTAATATGCCCCGACGCTCGGCCCCGCCTAAGCTCGATATGATTTTCTCGTTTAAGAACATTTTACACCGTGATTCTGAAAGAAGATTTCTTTAGCATGCTCGCGCAGAGCGAGAGAAAGACCTCGTCAAATTCTCGGCTCAAGAGATCCATGTTTTACGTATCATGATGTACTATTTATTCAGGAGTGTGAGTTAACAAACAAGTAGTACTTTCAGGGCATGAATGAATTTTTACAACTGTGAAAAATATTTCTGAAATTGAAGTAATTAACTACTGTAGCAGAGAAGTTAATGGCGGTGTACCAAGAATTTCTCATAAGAATACTAATGAAAACCGATATCAATATCTGCCTCGAAAGCTTTAGGGAACTTCAGCGTAACTTTCTACAAAGTATATAATTCTCTACTTAACAGGGTATAAAATTTTCCTTATGAAATGAGAACATGACGACAGAAGTACATCACTATTAAGTAAATATTTGATTTAGATACATATATAATACTAATTTTACAAAATACAAGTCATCGCCAATAGAGTGACAGATATTACGAGAATCGTGGAATAAAATTTTGTGGGAATTGTATTACTCGTGGAAAATTAACATTCCAAACGTAATTGTGAAATTGAACTTTAACAGTGACCATTGCCGATTATACTCCCTGTTACTCATCCTTATCTTCTAGATGACCAGACTTTGTTTCAGTGATTACAAGTAGCTGGCAGAGTCTGCTTGCGCCCCAGAGTCACGGAAATTCCTGTATCATAATTTGCACCGAAGTATAAATGAATGAACTAGAACCACAAAATACTCAACTTAACGTATCATTTTTTTCAAGTACGTTTCCATATAACGTTTTGTAAAAAAATTTTTTGTTTATAACTTTGTACAATTTCGAAGTATTTGATACGAATAACAAAGCTACATTACTGCTAAACTCTCACTGACATGAGAGAATTTAATGATTTTAATACCACCAGCATGAATGAAATTAAAAAAATTGTGAGGGAACCAGTCCCACATTCTCTTGCCAGAGTTCCTGCTCAGAATTCGATAGGCATCGATGGGTTGTGGCCTCTAGTCTGCTACGCTTCATCAGTTGTCCGAGGAGTCACTTTATTTGGGACTTGTTTATCTTTTCTTGGTGACAACTTACTTGTCATGGTGAGGAGCAGGTGCCATGTCTCGCTGTGAGATGCTTTTTTTATAAGCAAACGTCCCTTATTTTTTTTCTTCTACGTCTTCTTCAACTTTTTCTTTTTCTTCTTGCTCTTATACTCCAAAAGTTGGCTTACGTTGCTTTTTCCTGAAAGAAGAAGGCAGCTAAGGAATAATTAGGCTATTCTATGCTCAGTTTTTCGTAGTACTGAAACATTCATATGCTCATAACATGCTGAATCCTCTGAAAATATATGCAGTAATAAAAAGTAACGGGACTAAATATCGCCTGACTGCTTCATACTCAGTGTTAAACAACTGCTATAACAAACTTTTATATATTTTACCTATGTAAGAAATCTGAATTGCTAATTTTAATCATTTTAATGATAATTAAAATTATAGCAACGACTTTTTGAAATAAAAAAGTGAAAAGGAACAGGATTTTAGGACTTACTCGACATTAGTGACGTTAGTTAACATACCACAGCGAGATAAAATATGATTTAACTGTATGCTCAATATTACTGTACAGCACGAAAAAGCTTTAAAAATCTAGAACGAAACTCAACATTTATTGTTCACATTTTGTGACCTTACGATACTTTTATTATGATAAATTAAACATTAAAAAACGCCAACCATCTGACATCTCTAGTACCAAGTCGGTTTTTGAGATATCGAAGCACAATGAAGCTCCCAAGACAATTTGATATTGATCTAAGTTATGAATTCTTTGACAAATGTTTGAAGCTCATTCTTATGTTGTGAATGCTGATCCTAGCATCATGGAAAGGGAATTTAAAACTTGAAGTTCAAATCAAAATTTACATTTCTGACATTCTTACACGACCTCTGATTTTCTAATTCCTTCGTTTATTTCATTGTGTTTCTTCAAATTTGCTATTTGAAGAATTCTGCCCTACGTTCCAATAAGTAAATTCGCAGTAACCTTGAAATCAGTATTGCACTTTCACGCCTATTTTTCCTTCAAAAATAATTATAACCCCCCGTCAAATCCGTGTTAAAAACTAGAACTTTTTCACAAGGAAATGATTGATTCAATCAATCCTTTTCTGGACAACACAATAACACACATTGCAAAAAGAAGACGATCAATTACGAACAAATTTTAACACGAAACAAAGTTGATGCAGTATCGTATTACTGTTTAAACGAAGTAAACAAAAATTGCGGCGCATTCTAAGGCTAGGGCAGGGCTGCGAGCAGTAGGACGTCTACCAGGTGGTGCTATCGAGCCTTCGTATACATGAAGGCATGCTTAAAAATAGAACACCACTAGGTAACATCGAAGCTTCCACTCGTGCGTCCGAAAAATGTAGATCACTTGTCAAGTGCTGAATGACCAAACACAAATGTAAGTGATTGAAACAAATAAATGTGATCTCTTAACGAACGTTATCAGTGCAGGTCATTGTCCTTTTACCTGCAAGTATCTTGAGAAAATCTGTCATCAAAAGATTTATCATACTAAATTTGTTCTTTTCATACTAAAGCTCTAAGTTTTTGATACGTGAGATATTCAAAATTTTTGGTACGAAGAAATTTATTTCTGATGTGATTTACAAACAAAAATTTATATTATTAAAATATTACATGGGAAAACTAAGGCTATCATAAATATCCCTAAAAATTGTATACCTATGCACCACATTAATAGTAAATTCATCTATCCATTACAACTAAATACTTTTTTACTTAATTGTGTGAACGTATCATGGTATTCATATATGTAATCTATCACCCATTGCAAAAGGTGCTACGGAATGTTCTTGACACACGTATACCTGAAAATCTATTCCCCTTTCGGCCTCGGTGTAAAAGACAAGCTTATCAAAACGGATTCTTGACTCGATATAAACCAAGGAGAATAAGACCTTTCTTGGGTATGATGGGGCAGGAAGCATGTGTGAGTAACCGCTTGAGATGTTGCCAAAAGTAATGGTTGAAGCCCTCCATTAGACGGTAAGTTGTGCCGCTGTATAAAGCATGAGAAGAAGCGGCTTCTGCAGCACTAGCTTCGGAGCAGGTACGTAAGCAAGGAACTCTCGGGGTCCCTCATGTGTACTTGTGTCGTGGTTAGCAATGGAAAAGACGGTGATGAAATAATTACGATGTGGAACATCGAACGCAGTCGTCATTATTAAAGCTTGCATTGTTGCATGTATAGTGATGCTTTTGTGATGTAGCTACATATATTCTAAAACATTCTTGAAATTTTCATATTGAATAATTATTTTTTGAAACTTTACGTGTTTGTTCTGTTTTGAGCACTCATTTGGTGTTTATTTGCCTTAGACTGGAGCAATTACTTGTAATATATGAGGGTATTTTTCCCTCAGTTGGAAAGAGTCACCAGTGTACAGGTACATGTAGGGAATGTCCCATGTTAATGTATCACAATATACTTAAACAAATTTCAAGAAAGCAAGAGCAGTCACTATGGATGCAAAATCCTTATGAAACAATAACAAAACTTGTTCTAAAAAGTCACACCTTGAAAAAAATTATGAGAATATATTACTAAAAAATTTAATTTATCTGCTGCGTGAATATGACAACTTTGCACTTAAAAAATTGGATTCCAGATATAAACTGACTTTGCAAATTCAACTTAAAGACAAATTTTAACAATCTTCTTTGTTTACTCGTATACTCAATGCAATTGTATCCCGGCTATGATGGCATTGACTTTGAAAATGAAAAAAAGTTTCTCAGAGCTGAAACAACACTGTGTATCATCCCTAGAACACAAAAACTAGATGCTTCTCATGATTTCTGACATTTAGTTTCAGCTGCGTATGAGCACATCCCAATTTATACCAAGACTACTCCAGCTACTTACCAGTCGATCTTGTAAGGCATATGTGAGAAAATTTTCTTTCGAAATGTCAAATAAAACAGCTTGGATGTAATGTGTAGCCATGATATTACGAACGTAGGATAGATAAGCCACATATGCATTTCTTGGTCTCCGAGAATAGTTTCAGGGAACTATAAGCACACTTTTTATTGGCCACCTATTTTGAAACAGCGGCTGGCAAGTATCATCACGATGCCTGTTTTTAGGATGTGATAAAATTAAATGCTTTGGAGCGTTAGCTCTTGCATAAGAAGGAATATAAAGAAAACTGATTCCTAAAAATATGGTGTCTGCAGACTTTACCATCATAGAATTATTGCCAAAACTTATCAGTTTCCTTTCTCAGCTGAATTTATGTGCTGCAGTTAAAGAAACATTCAGTGAAACATAATTTTTATGTTCAATTCACCCGATTTTTGTATTAAATATTTTTTTAAATTATTCTGTATTTATAAACAGAGTGGGCTCTCTAAATATGATACTCATAACTTCCCTTTCTTTAAAAGATAGGTGCAGAAATTCAACGACTGACTGTCTAATTTCTTAATTTTACGACGATATCGTTCATTCTTCCAGATTGCCTTCATCGTGCTTGTATCATCGGACAAATAAACAGCCACAACCATGTGTGACGACGAAGCTTCCGCTCTTGTCTGCGACAATGGCTCCGGCATGGTCAAGGCCGGTTTCGCCGGTGATGACGCTCCCCGAGCTGTGTTCCCCTCCATCGTCGGCCGCCCCCGTCACCAGGGTGTCATGGTCGGCATGGGTCAGAAGGACGCCTACGTCGGTGATGAGGCCCAGAGCAAGCGAGGTATCCTTACTCTGAAGTACCCCATCGAGCATGGTATCATCACCAACTGGGATGACATGGAGAAGATCTGGCACCACACCTTCTACAATGAGCTCCGCGTTGCCCCCGAGGAGTCCCCAGTCCTCCTGACTGAGGCTCCCCTCAACCCCAAGGCTAACCGTGAGAAGATGACTCAGATCATGTTTGAGACTTTCAGCACCCCGGCCATGTACGTCGCCATCCAGGCTGTACTCTCCCTGTACGCCTCTGGCCGTACCACCGGCATCGTTTTGGATACTGGTGATGGTGTGACCCACACCGTCCCCATCTATGAAGGTTACGCTCTTCCCCACGCTATCCTTCGTCTGGACTTGGCTGGTCGCGATCTCACCGCCTACCTCATGAAGATCATGACTGAGCGTGGCTACTCCTTCACCACCACCGCTGAGCGTGAAATCGTGCGTGACATCAAGGAGAAGCTTTGCTATGTTGCCCTTGACTTTGAGGGTGAGATGGCTGCTGCTGCTGCCTCGTCTTCTCTTGAGAAGTCCTACGAGCTTCCTGATGGTCAGGTCATCACCATCGGCAACGAGCGCTTCCGTGCTCCCGAGTCTCTCTTCCAGCCTTCCTTCCTGGGCATGGAATCTGTTGGTATCCACGAGACCGTCTTCAACTCCATCATGAGGTGCGACATTGATATCCGTAAGGACTTGTACGCCAACAACGTTCTTTCTGGCGGTACCTCCATGTACCCTGGTATTGCTGACCGCATGCAGAAGGAAATCACTTCCCTTGCTCCCTCCACCATCAAGATCAAGATCATTGCTCCCCCTGAGCGCAAGTACTCCGTATGGATCGGTGGCTCCATCCTGGCCTCCCTCTCTACCTTCCAGGCCATGTGGATCACCAAGGAAGAATACGACGAGTCTGGCCCTGGCATTGTCCACCGCAAGTGCTTCTAAATTTTTATGTTGTTATTCATTGTTGAATTTTTTCTTGTCTTCATTATTATATCATAATCATATCAAGTAATAAATAATTTATAATTCTTTCGATTTCGTTTTCCCGAAAGTGTAAAGTATTTTAAACATTTTGAAGTATTGTTTTCGGAATGTTTCAAAAGATAGCAACTTTTGTTGGTAGCAGTTTTTAGTATATCTTCAACTTACAATGCTTTAAAAGCCTTTAATTAGGCTTATCAGTCAGACTGTAGAAGCATTTTAATTAGAAAGACGAAACAGATGCAATACTATACTAATTTTTCCATTAAATCTGAACTTTCCTCATGGACTCTTCACTATCCCTGAAATTGGCATTTTAAGAACTTTGAAGGCACGTAGATTAATTCATTAATCGATATGTGACCTCTGAACATGAAAGCAGAACTGAAACCGGAGGACAAAATCAAAGAAAAGAATGTATTCATGTGAGGTAATCCAAATTTTATTTGCTTTCAGTCTCAGAACACAAAAAAGTATTCACTGATATACAATAAAATACATTTCACTGAAAATTGTCAATGTTTTTCATGCAAAACATTGCAACCAGTGCAACCAAATCTCAGTATGGTTGTTTATTTGTAGTCTTCAGTTGTACTTATTTTTGAGTGCTGAATTTAATGAATTAATTGACAGAGAAAAACACGTCTTGAATGAAAGAAAATGTTTTGCTCTTTTTGCAGTTTAGCTCATGTAACATAAAATCCTATGAGTAGATAACTAAAATAGATTAACTAACTCAGTTCCTCGAAAACTTAGCTTACGCACAAACTTCAGAACACAATGCTATGACATGCTGGAACTATTTTTTCCATTAACGAAAAAATCATTTAAGATTTTGCAATATTACACTATCGTCGATATCTGAAAGATGCCAGAAGTTATTTGAAAAGAAGTCGATGTAAAAGAATATTCCTATAAATCTTTACATGAGATTGGAATTGAAGATCGATGAATAAATGTATGCAACGAAAATTTTACCTCTACTACGCGTTGAAAGAAAATTTCAATACTCATGTAGATTAAAGAGTTTTTGAAATACTCACCTTTTAAACCGTTAGTTAACAATTTTTTCGTGGCTTCAGCAGTAATTTTGTGCCGTAATTTTCTGAGAAATACAAAATATGTGTCTAAAGCTTGAGTAATATGTTCCGGTTATGGGCAGATTATTAATGCGAACAAATCATGTTTCATACCCAAAATATATTACTTCATTGCAAAACTCCAAAGCAACTCCTAGCACATTAGTAGGAAAATTTTATGTCTTACACAGCTGCCAGTAAAAACTTCAATCCTATTTTGTTACACGATATTTGTCCATTAATACCTGATACTCCTCCCCCTAACTGGCAAAGTTGATGTTTTCATAGCAATAGTTACGCTGTTTTGGACCCTTATAAATGCTACCGCTAAAGCTCATACAGGTAATGTTACTCAACCAACGTTAACAGAGAATTGTCCTTAATCGATCTCAAATGATATGAAAATTTCGTAAAGATGTAACATCAGAAACTCATTTTAAAATTTAAGTTTCGTTCAATGTTTTTTCTCAAGAACAATAGTCTAGTCACAAAATGAGTCGTTTTATTACTCATTTACATTCCCGAGTGATCAACTTTAAAACATAGGTAATGAACAAGTTGCCTCACGGTAAACCTTTCTTTACCATTTAACAAGTATTAAACCAGATTTAGTAGAAAACAATGTTTCTTAAAACTGCATAAATCTTTATCGTGGTGAAGGATTCTCAAACCCTCGATGCTGAGTCCTCTGAAATGCACTGGGGGTGATAGCTGGGGATGAGACAGTGGAATAGTGTTGTGTGATAGACAACATTTAAGAGTCATGCTTTTAACTAAGGGCTGTTGCTATTATAATGTTCAATCACAATAAAGTTTGTGAAATTGATTCTCAACCCACGGAACTTTACTCCACGTGAAAAATATCAAATATCACCTATGGAGTGAATTATAGGTTGTTACAAAAATAATGGCCGCTCGAAGGTTCGGGGTTCGAAAAGTAATTTTAACACAACTTTTTTAGTTTATTTTCGATGAACCTTGGCATGCATAACAATTAATGTGTGCTCATTAATATTTTGTAAGTTCTTTTTAGACAGAACATAATTTTGAAGGATAGAATCCCTCCATGATGACCATGACAAAACATGACCTTCGCCTACTTATGTTGCACGAGTTCAAACTTGGGCACAACGCCTCCGAAGCTTCTGCCAATATCGACCGAGCATGGGGAGAAGAGTCCACAAGGGATCGGACAGTACGAAGGTGGTTCGGGAAATTTCGGAGTGGTGATGAGAGCCTTAAAGATGAAGAGGGTAGAGGACGTTTGGGTAGTCTCGAGAACGAGCAATTGCATGCGGTTGTTGAGCAAAATCCATGTAAAAGTGTGAGAGAAATGTCTCAGACACTTGGTGTCAGCATTGCAACAGTCTCGCGCCATTTGAAGGCTATTGGAAAGGTGAAAAAGCTCGATAAATAGGTTCCTCATGAGCTCAATGAGAATCAAAAGCTTAGGCGTTTTGAAGTGTGCTCGATGCTCTCTCTGCGCAACAACAACGATCCCTTTCTTGACCGAATTGTCACTTGTGACGAAAAGTGGGTCCTTTATGATAACCGTAAACGATCAAGTCAATGGCTTGATCGTGATGAGCCCCCCAAACACTTCCCAAAGCCAATGCTGCACCAGAAAAAGATTATGGTGACTGTCTGGTGGTCTGCAATAGGTGTTATTCACAACAGTTTTTTGGGAGTCAATGAGACTATTAATGCAGAGAGATACTGCAATTATCTAGCTGTTATGCATTCTCGATTGAGTGAAAAGAGATCGGCATTAGTGAATCGACGTGGTCCAATTCTGCTCCACGATAACGCACGACCATATGTTGCAAGAATGACCGTCCAGAAACTCACAGAACTGGGATACGAGACTTTACCACATCCTCCATATTCTCCAGATCTTTCTCCTACTGATTATCATTTATTAGAGCACTTAAGCACATTTTTGGATGGTAAAACTTTTAGGTCTAAACAAGAGGTGGAAACGACATTCAAAGATTTTGTTGCATCACAGCCATTAACTTTTTATCAACAAGGGATGAATAATCTAGTAGTCCGATGGCAGATATGCATAGCTGCTCAGGGTTCATATTTTGACTAAGTTTAACATCTCTATTGTTCATTTACCAAGGATTAAATGCATGCTTCTGAAATCGACCATTATTTTTGTAACAACCTAATATTTTGCCCGACATGAAAATAATTCATCATCGCAGCTGAATATAAATTAATTTAATGAAATCTAATTTTTAGAGCTTTGAACATATATTTTGAAGTTAGCACCAGTTATAACTCAAAAATTCTTGAAAAAAGAATGAAGTTTTAACTTTTATATTAAAGTGGGTACATGGAGTACAATCACTGTTCCATGTGAAGTGTCCCGAACCAAAAGAAAATAACTCTACGGACATTGCTACTGAAATTTAACTATCTCTTGTAGGGTTCCTTCATCAGATTTGTACTCATACAAGAATACAAACAGTTACTTCTTTTTTGAAGTACAATATATGGGTCAAATTTTTATTAAAACATTCATTTTGAAATCCTATTATAACATTTTGATAAGTAAATTTGATAGTAGGTATATCACTACGTAAAGTAATGTACAATAACGTAGGGGAACACATGTAACTTTAATTATATCTTATAACCAAAATTTTAATTTTAACTAAAATTTATTAGACAGAGATTAGTGATTCTCTAGAGTTCTATCAACTGGGAATTTCTTCCTCAACTTGGTACGTTTGTGTACAACTAAACGTATGAAGTGCTAATGTTCGTAGGAAAGTAATCAATTTAAATCAGATCTATATTCGGAGATTAAAATGAATCATTGTATCAATCTATTGTTGTCATGCATGTTTATGGCCTTTTTTATATCATAGTACTTTCAACATCCGTTATGATAGTCTTAAGTAAGCTATGAGGATTAAAAATTTGTTATAAAACTGATGATATCTATAACTCGGTCTGCATCGCACCACAATTGTAGTAAATATGAATAATAATCGATAAAATAAAATGACAGCAAGCTTTAAGATGTCCATTTTATTAATTTTATATGGTTGCACTTCACTACGGTTGGTGGTAATTGTACATATAATCGTCCACGTGTCAGGAATTGAGAAAATACAGCAACAAAACATGCCAGCGCATGTGCAGTATGCATAACGAACACCGCCTCTACTTATCTGAATGCTAATTTCGACCTGTTCATTATTCTGGGTTGCCATAAAATTACAGAAGTAACTGAAATACGCTTATACTATCAGTGGTATTGCTATTGAGAAGTTCAGAACTCGATTGTAGATGCCTCATTTTTTCATTTTTTTATAATTTTGTGAGTGGCTTCGTGGATTATGAATCGTTTATGATTTTCCACTTGAAAAATGATCTATGAATCATACATGCAGACAGCAAGAAATACACTTTTTCATTAACTTAGTACTCTGTATTTTAGTTCTACCTGCTAAGATGGACTCTTTATTAAATAATTTTTGTTGTTGGAAACTACTTTTATAAATTTTATCATGAAATCTCGCTTACTTACGAATATTTCTTTGTGTTTCATGAACTCTTACGATTCTTTGTGGAAACTTGGCTCTAATGGACAAACTGTAAACATTGGACATAGGAACTTTCCCTATTGTAGTTTTTTAAACGGATTTCAAACCTAAAACGTATTTTGCTTTCTCACATCAAATTTTGATAATTTCAACCCTTTAAAATAAGTGTTAACTGTATATTCTATTTCTACGAATTTTGTCTGTGAATTATACATTAAATTCGATGTTACTATACTGAATACGTATGTGCCATGTGATGTATTTATGCTATATTCTCCGATAGACCCATGATCATTAGTATTCCATGTAGCAATAAACGTTCAGATGAAATTTGTGCCTGTGAGCTGTTTACCTTAATACAGTGTTATGCATATGCATATTAATGATTGATATTGTATATCTCATGATCGGTGAGTGATAATGATTAGAATCAGCATGTAGTAATTGTGTTAGAACGCTTGCTAGTCTCTAATATTTTTACTTAATTTTTATTTATCTGTCAGTGCTATTTAGCATGTACAGATGACCACAGGACTGTAAATAAATTCGATTTCAGCTAAGTCTAACGCATATGCATCACAAATTTTACAATATTCTTTCGCTCCAGTGATTAACACTATCCAGTAAAGAAAAAAACCTTTTGATATTTGCTACAGAACGCTGATAATAAATAATCGTGTTTTTGTTTTGGTCTTTCCCAAATCATCTGATTCATTACACACTCTCGTACATTATTTAAGTTATACGCTTGTAATCATTGAACGAAAGTTCAGATCAAGATGCATTTTTCTTTCGTCCTTCTAACTAAAGACTTTTTTTGGGCCTTGCCCTTTGAATACATTTGTTTAACCAGCAAAAGACCAAATTTTGAGTACAGACCGTATATTAAATTTTGATCTTTTATTCAGCTATAGCTTCAAACTCTAAATACAATTGAAATTATTTTTGCCAACCATCTGGTCTTATAGTTCAACTGGCACCAAAGCTCGTAAGGAGTGACCTACAAAAATCTTATATTTTTCGAGTGCTTCACGACGGGCTTCGTTCCTCAACGTAAAGACATGTTTTCCATTAGATTGGTGAGCTTTTTCTTATGATCTTTAACGATACTTCATTACTCTGGCATTTTAAGAACGCTAATTTTTAAGGGTCAAATACTTTTCCAACTATTTATAGCATTGTTGCTAAAGTTTTTTTCATCCTTTAACACGTTGACTCCGAAGTGGTACGTATGTGTACCACTTAGGTTAGGTTCTGTAATTTTTTCAGATCCTTCTAGTGACTATGCGTACAAAGTGAAGTTTTACACCAATCAGGCAATCGGAGTCAACGTGTTAATACTTTACCAAGTTCTAGGATATTTAGATTCTTTGTTTAAACTTTTTTATCTAACGTTGATTGATATTCAACTTAAGTCATGGATTCGAATGGAACAGAACTTCTGGAAGAAGACATCATAAAAATATGGGTAATATAATGAAAAGGATAACATTTATACGACAAAAAAAGTGTTAGGCATTTTATTCATTTGTTATAGTCAAACATAAGAATTAAAACTGAATTCACAATTGAATAATAAGACTTGGGCCATTTTCTTGAACATTAAGTAGCCTTCTATAACACAACACAAATACTTGGAACATAAAAAGTCTGAAGAAATCCATATTTTTAGAAACATTTTCGGTGAACAATTCCAGGTCCGGACTCATCATATTCATCTTTTGTTATCCACATCTGTTGGAAAGTAGAAAGGGAAGCAAGAATCGATCCTCCGATCCACACAGAATATTTCCTCTCCGGAGGAGCGATGATTTTTATCTTGATGGTGGAGGGGGCTAGCGTTGTAATTTCCTTCTGCATGCGGTCGGCAATACCAGGGTACATGGTGGTACCACCAGAGAGCACATTGTTGGCGTACAAGTCCTTACGAATATCAATGTCGCACCTCATGATGGAGTTGAAGACGGTCTCGTGGATACCAACAGATTCCATGCCCAGGAAGGAAGGCTGGAATAGAGACTCGGGGCAGCGGAACCGTTCGTTACCGATGGTAATGACCTGACCGTCGGGAAGCTCGTAAGATTTTTCGAGAGAAGATGATGCTGCAGCGATGGTCATTTCGGCTTCGAAGTCCAGAGCAACATAGCAAAGCTTCTCCTTGATGTCACGCACGATTTCACGCTCAGCGGTGGTGGTGAAGGAGTAGCCACGTTCTGTTAAAATTTTCATGAGATATGCTGTGAGATCGCGACCAGCCAAGTCCAGACGAAGGATAGCGTGGGGAAGAGCGTATCCTTCATAGATGGGGACGGTATGGGTCACACCGTCTCCAGAGTCAAGCACAATACCGGTGGTACGGCCAGAGGCGTACAGGGAGAGTACAGCCTGGATGGCAACGTACATGGCTGGGGTGCTGAAAGTCTCAAACATGATCTGAGTCATCTTCTCGCGGTTAGCCTTGGGGTTGAGGGGAGCCTCAGTCAGGAGGACTGGGGACTCCTCGGGGGCAACGCGGAGCTCATTGTAGAAGGTGTGGTGCCAGATCTTCTCCATGTCATCCCAGTTGGTGATGATACCATGCTCGATGGGGTACTTCAGAGTAAGGATACCTCGCTTGCTCTGGGCCTCATCACCGACGTAGGCGTCCTTCTGACCCATGCCGACCATGACACCCTGGTGACGGGGGCGGCCGACGATGGAGGGGAACACAGCTCGGGGAGCGTCATCACCGGCGAAACCGGCCTTGACCATGCCGGAGCCATTGTCAACCACCAATGCCGAAGTTTCGTCGTCTGCCATGGTCTTGAGCTAAGTCCTGGAGAAATATAAAACATAGTTTGACTTCAATGCACGTTGAGAAACATTGATAAACGACAACAATAAATAAATGAAACTTGTTTCCTTAATATGGTACAGTGTTCAAAAGACAACTTTCAGTTTCTTATCAATGCGTCAATATTTGGACACACATTCCTTCACAGTTTTTCCGGCTTGACGCGGTTTCTATGTTTTAAAGTCATATGAATTTATTCTCGTGCTGTTAGTGTTTTTTCATGCTGTTGTCAGTGTTTTTAATAAGAAATTTGTTCCCCTTTTTCTTCACTTCAGTGAAAATCTAACCCTAAGATATCACGAAGTCTGAATCGACGATTGGTTTTAACAGCACATATTTATTTTTTATTCAATTCATGACAACATAAGAACTATGCATGAGTCATTCCAAGCGATGCAAAGCGTATACATTATCGGATTTGTTGTCGAGCCAAACAGCTTCTCTTGACCTGAAAATATTTGCATCACCGTTATTCAATATTAACATTAGGCTAAGTTTAATGGCCCTCACACTCAAAAATTTGATTAGGGAAGACGTTTAAAAGCAAAAAGCGCACTCTTTATCGCTGTATAAAAATGCAGGAAAAGGAATAGTACGAAGAATATTTCCATGGTACATCGAGCTGATACAGTTTTGATTCAAAATAAAAATCCCAATCGATAAATATATTCTTTTGATTTTATAGAAAAATGGTTCAAAGCTAAAAAAATTCAAACTGCAAATACCAGTTAATAATTTTTTGATATTATTTTATTAATCATGTTACAAAAATATTTTCATGAGTTATATACTCATATATGGGTTTGCAAGTCACTATTTTTTTAGGTTTTGTTTTCAAAAGTAATGATGAATTTTAAATGGTAACGATGTTCGACAAGAAAGTAGACTATTTCAGTCATTCTATCTAAAGTATGATAAATCAGAGTATTATTTTTCTATTTGTTGTAGGTTTTCTTCTTTCAAGAAATCATGAATTATTTCTAATTTAATTTTGATAATAACGACGTAACTCTATCAAACTAAACAAGTGAATTTTTTTAACGATATTTGCGTGAATTGAAAGCACTCTGGCTGTACGTTGAGTTTATATTCCCGGAATTTTTGGATACTCAATGCACCGTCGTTTTTTCTGATCCCAAGAGCTTCAATCAGGTGTGGATATACTGTTTGTCATAAAATTAGAAGTAAAATTTAATATTCTTCAATGGGAGATTCATTTACAATTAAGTTTGTCATCGGTAAGCAAAATTTGAGTATCATCATAGGTGGAATGTCGATGTATTGTCAATGTCCGTGTTTTAAAGCGGACAAGAAATTTGCACTCTCCTACTGCATCTCGTCACCAATACATTTCGATTTGGCTGAAAAAAATATATAGAAATGGATTTTGACTACAATGAACCTTTTTCATTGATCCATCAATAGAACTACCTAATAAATCTGAGGGAAGAAGAAAACTGCCGTTCCCCATATTTTGGAACGTAACATGTATTTCTGTGATACTAACTTTATTATGTGTATCTTATTTGCAAGTTGTGGGTTATCTCAGGTTCTACTCAAGTTACTTGCTGCTAGCTAACATTGACATCTAATACAATAAATAACGTTTCAGTGAAAACATGATCAAAACAAGTAAACACCCCGTAAACAAGCTAGTTAGGTAATAACTTCATTATACAGAGACCTCTAAGGGACCGCAATTCAACGCCTATATGCTACTTTTGAAGTAACTAATGAGCTTGTTAAACTACTTATGATGTGATACTGGGCATCCAAAATCCTTTTGGGGTAATTGACTAATCAAATTAGAGAAAATTGATGTTACTAGCTGTTTTAATGAAATACTTCTAAAGTATCACCAGTAATCAAAATACACTAGTGTAGCTCGCTAGTATATAAAATTAACGTTTAAATAATTCACTAATTATTAAAAATAAAGCTTTAGCCCAGGAGCAGGCAAAAACTACTAGTCAGCTAAGGATATGTGGAAGCAACTCTACGAGCATCAAGGAAAATAAAGAAGTAAGTCTGTAGTCATCAAAAAATATTGAAATGCTAAAAGTCAGTAAAAAACTCTTGTATTGACTCAATATTTTGGCAAAGATATTACAAACGTGATACACTATTCAACTAAATACTGAAAAGCAACACATTGGTCGGCCAAAATACTACAAAACTAGAGCACTAGTTTGCAAAATACAGCAGAAATGTCTCACTAGTCAGTAAAAACATGATAATACAGAAGTTACTCGGTAGTCAACCAACATACTGGAGAAATAAGACACTGGTCAGCTACAACTAACCGTGTATGAACTCACGAAACCTGAGTCTGCGCAAGACTGAGAGTTTTCCCTCGCCCCAAACTCTTCTTATAGCTGCAATCCTGTGTTTGTTTGAACCGCTCCCTCCCAATTCTAGCTTTATGGGTTTCTAGTCACAGTAAACTTTGCACCGTTCACCTGAGGCAGGAATGGAGAGATGACCAGCACTCTTTCTGCAGACTGGCAAACGAGGGTGACCGTGACGAATGAAGTCTACCTAACTTTATGCCTAAAATCTAAGAGAACTTTGACACCAAGTTTTTAACAAGATTGACGACAGGTAACGTAATTACAGATGTTACAGGAACGAGTTTTTTGTCACGATGAGCTTTCAGGTGCGACGAATTTAAGATCTCAAATACAGTAGTATAAATATTTATAAGTAGCAGAGATGGCAGGTGAGGTGAAACCTAAACAGCGGACCGGGAGAGAGGTAAACATTTGTTCCTGGCGTTTGATATGTGAGAGACGGAGCGCGCCGCGTGTGTGAGGCTCATGCTTGCCTCATATGGCTCGAGTTGAGCCTTCATACGGTGCTCACTGGCTTCATGATTGTACTCATTGTTCATCTTATGAAGTGACTCATGATGTGCTTCAATATGGTCCAAGTTGAGCTTTCATACGGTACTCACTGGCTTCATGATTGTACACATTATTTATCTTATGAAATTATTAATGATGTGCTCCAGTAGGCTCCAAGTTGAGCCTTCATACTGTGCTCACTGGCTTCATGATTGTACACATTGTTCATCTTATGAAGTGACTCATGATGTGCTCCAATATGCTTCAATTTTAGCTTTCATAAAGTGCTCACAGGATGGATGATTACACGTTATTCATCTTATGAATAGACGCATGATGGGCTCTAACATGACATTTTGAGCCTTCTTACAGCACTCATGGGCTTTTTGATTGCACACATTATTCATTTTGTAAAGTGCTTTACGATATACACTTCACAAGGAGAGATGACACGTCGAGTCAATTTGTAGGATTGCTGTACAATGACAGCATGTTAAGTCTCTTGCAAAGCCTCATAGTTATTTCATTATAAGACGCTCTGTGTATTCTATGAAGTGATACATGTTACACTTCTTCTTTTTCTTGATATACTTTTTCTTATTTTTCTTTTTCTTCCAAGTATGTTTGAGCGAGTAAGGAAAGACAGCTTACTGAGGCATTCTTTGGGCGATTGCTTTCTCAACGAACCTCACGACGTTTGGATTACTCATTTTACAACTCACCGTCGGCCCCATTAGAGCCTTATAATGTTTTCTAATTTTACCTCAAGTCCTGCCCATCTGGTGCTGCACACCTAACCTCAAAATGTTTGAGCTCTACGTGATGGGTTTCTTTGTACCTCACGTCATACTTTAAAGTAAGTATCACTGTCTAAGAATACATGATACATAGATAGCGTCACAATGTGTTATATAACACTCCCCATTAAGCTAAGTTTATTTTAAAATTATTTACTTTAGGAGCTAGTGGTAACACGTTACAATACACATAATAGTGTACATCGTTACATTTCACCTTGTGTTGTGTTTCATGTGAACAGAACACCTTAACTCATAGTGGCAGTAGGTCTCTAGTATACACATAGTAACATTGGATCTCTAGTATACACATAGTAACAGTGGGTCTCTAGTATACACATAGTAACAGTGGATCTCTAGTATACCCATAGTAACAGTGGATCTTTAGTATACACATAGTAACAGTGGATCTCTAGTATACACATAGTGGTAATAGGTCACTGGTATACTCATGATGACGGTGGATTCCTTCAGTGTCAACAGACTATGGACTTGACGTCTAGATTGGTTTTGAGCACTGCCTGGGATGCCTGGTTAGCCTTACGTGTGAGTGTGAGTCCTTGTTCTTAGCAGACTGCTGCTTCTTGTGTCGTGTCCAAGCTGATGGCAGCTGTGCAGGAGTGACCTCTCGTGATTAGCACGTATATCTGTTGAAAAAAGGGTATTCATGTATGTGATCAATAACAAACCAAAATTTCAAAAGACAACAGCTCCAAAAATAATACCTATAATTTTTACATATATACGACATAACAAGTTATATAATTCCCAATGCTACATAATATAAAAATAAAATTGATAAATTATAAAAACAGTACTCTCATACCACACAACTTCAATAAACAGCAGTAATGATTCAAGAGAATTTGTAATGTCTTCTGCTTCGCTATTTCTTGAATGCCAAAGTACGTTAAATTTTACGGATAATATTCAATCTGATTTTTTCCCCTAATGCTTTCTAAATGAATAAGTAGACAAATTTCCAGATATTATTACGAACGACTACAGTGTTAGATTGTAGGAAAAATTCCTGGGTGAGTCATAACATTTGCCCCTCCCTGTGTGAGGGTTGTCGAACGTTGAAGGAAAACTCTACGGTAATTACAACAAAAGTTTCAGTTACTGGAACGATATGATTTTCTTGTTTCTGCAATTCTACTGCATTTTTGAATTTCTAAGCTGCAACTCTATAGAATGTTTTGACATATATTTTTTTGATAACTGTTGAGATACGTCAAGAAGTGTAATGTTATAGAAATATATTTTGGTGCATATTCCATAGAAATTCGCCGTCTCATGCGATGTTGAATAGATCGATATTTTTCACAGCCCTTAGCTTGCTCAACTAATAAATACTCATATTTTCATCATAGCCTACACAGAAAGCATAAGTGCCACGTGATAGTTGATAATTTAGTAATAGTTAATTGAGAGAGAATTTCAAGAAACTGCATTCTTAAGACAAATTTGTAAACTAAGATAACTGTAGTTTGTGGCTCTTGTTATTTGAACAGCCCAAGTTTCAAGTTCACATCAAATGGGGAAGTTCTGTTCATAAATTCCACTGAAAAGCGACTTCAAAACGTGGAAATGAAGTCTTATTCTATAAGACAAGCAGTTCCAGAGTTCCAGTGCTCACTCCTTTAGCATTTATCAGTTTTTGGAAAATATAGGACTATAATTAGAGTATTATAATTTCCTGATTTGCCTTACACGATTAAACATTCTGATGATTAAAATCGTTCAAACTCATAAAATTTAATTCCTCATTCTCAGTCAATTGACATACCGAACACATTTTTATGTTTATGACTAATTCCATCCCAATATTGGTTTTACTAGAGCTTTCCATTCTTTATAAGCCATATAATAATATTCTCTACAACAACCCAACCCACAAATTAATGTACGACACCATCATTGATTTTGGGGCAATCTAGAAATCATTTTTTGTATTCATGTCATTTATTGAGCAATAGATCAAAGCCATTCTATAAGTTTGAACAAAGTCAATGTGTGTCTTACAGGTTTATAAATAAAATTAGTGTATGTAAAATGGTTTAAATCTTTCTCTCGTATGCTATTTCCTTCTAGAGCGCTTCCATATTCAGATACCGTTAAATATGTACCAAAATTTGTGTTGATTGCTTTCACTCATAATTGTTAATAACAAATATTGTTTCATTGAAACTATATCAACAAAAATGTACACTGACAAATTAATTCCCTGATTATTTACCACTTCTTAGGTTTATCGGTAAAAACTTTCAATAAATCGCTCGTTAGAGCATTAAAATATAAATTACAGTCTATCAAAGTTAGAAGTTTCCCAGAAATCCCATTCCCTTTTATCCTTGGTGATTATTCGTTCAAAACTCAACACTGCGCTTCAGTTAATTTATCTTGCTCCTATCTATAAAAAACGAACACGAAAAAATCGTTCCGTCAGTCACTCATGATAATAGGCCAGGGATTATCAGCTGATAAATCAGCTTGCCACGCCACCTTCAGAATGCATTCATCACTCAAAAATAGCTATAGTGACAAATAAAATCACGATCTAATCGTACGAAGAAATGACTCGGTTCGTTAAAAATGATTAGGACCAAAATTTAAGAGTTCTTAGTAAGAAAAGAAGACGGCGGAGATTAATTTAGCGTGACAGCTGAGCTCAACATTGTGTTATTGCAGTGAGAAGAAGACGATGGCAAAGACCTGGTCTTGACTGAAGAAGAAACACTGAAATAAACTTGATGGTAATGGTACGCACTTATAGAATATCTTCATCTAATAGATTAGGAAGAGTAACCAATTATGTTCATCCAATACGATCCATTGCTTAGCCGCTACAGATTACTAAAATATCCAACATAATTATTGATAGTTCATTCAAATGAAGAATATCGTAGTATTCCAACTTCAATCCATCGTGTGACGATGAAAAACCTGCGCGAGAGCCTGCGCTTCGCTGGAAGTTTTGTGAGACCTTGTTACTAATTGTTCCTACTAGCAGTGATTGCAACACTTCGTGATGACTAGAACAGTTGGTGAAACACTCCATGATGACTAGAACAGTCTGTGCTGTGCACCAGGGTAACTAGAATAGTCGGTGCAGAGCACAAGAAGGACTAGAACAGTAAAATCAACGATTCTATGATGACCAGAACAGTCTGTAAAATGCACCATGGCGACTAGAACAGTAAAAGCAACGCTCTATGATAACTAGAATAGTCTGTAAAATGCACTATGATGACTAGAACTGAAAAAGCAGCTCTGCATGACAACTAGAACAGTTAGCATAGTGTACCATGATGAGTAAAACAATTTTTGCAGCGTACCATGACGACTAGGACAGTCTGCGCAGTGCACCATGACGACTAGAACAGTCTGTGCAGTGCATCATGACGACTAGGACAGTCTGTGCAGTGCGCCATGAAGACTGCAATAGTCTGCACCATGTATCATGATGACTAATAACAGTCTGTTCAATGTAACCATGTTGATTAAAACTGCATGTTCATCGCACTATGACAATCAGAACAGTCAATGCAATGTACCATGACAAAAGAAGTCTGTTCAACGCGCCATGACGAGTAGAACAGTCAGAAATAAATACGTCGCTTTGTATTGAGGGGCTGACGCTGTCAGGTGATGAGGGGATTGAAGATGACAAACACGTACCCCAAATTTGTGAGTCAAAAAGAAGGGATTCTTTGTCTCATTCAGTGTGCTTTGAATGGGAGGACCATGTAAACATTCTTAAAAAATTCCTAAAGGAATAAAATACTATGTTTATTAATACGGGACATGTTTCATCCTAGGATATTTTTCCATACTTTATGCTAAAATAGTGTACCATGAATGCGTACTAATACTGAATATGTAGTAGGCATTTTATGTAATGTGATTTAGGAATTCATATATATGATTGTTTACAAATTTTTAATAATCAAACTCCTAAGATTTACTTCAGGCTTGAGTTTCGTATGTTTGGGAATAATTTTCTCAATGACATCCTCTTAAAAATTCAGATTACAAGTTCCACTTTTACCTTTGTATATATTTTCAATCTTACACCTAAATTATTCTTACAGGTCAAATGTATCCCATAACCTGAAATTCCTTGCTTTTTCAAAAATTTGCACTCCTTTTCTAAATAATCGTTTGGTATTATGTTTATTTAGACTATGAAGTAAGGTAGTGTCTTGATTTTTTTCAATCGGTATTGTTCGAGCGTATTTTCATTACAACTGAAAATAATTCAGTCAACTGTAGTAGGCTCCTATATCTTCAGGAGCTTTTTTTTGAACTGATTCAGTAGAATCAGTACCAGTAGAATCAGGTTGTAACCTGATATAGAACTGATTCAGTAGAATCAGTACCAGTAGAATCAGGTTGTAACCTGATATAGAACTGATTCAGTAGAATCTACAAACAGATCAGCATGGATAATAACGTGTAAAATAATGCCAAATAATGTGCAAGTGCAACGATTATCTGCCTACACATCCAAAATAAGAGACTGATGGTCACTGATGCTTGATATAGAAACTACTCAACTGTTATTAAAACAAAATTCCATTCTACCGAGAACAGTTCCTTAAAGAAGCAGAAAAGGTATTTTTAGGGTAAGCCTTGGAACTCCTCTATATGTGGTACCATAATTCATCAACTTTTCAATACGGCGTATGGGAAGTCGAAAATAAGTTTTCCAAAGAACTAAATCAATGAAAATTTTTGTTGGTCCTCGTTTACCTTCAGAGTCAGGCCCATGCATAAAATGCGTTCAGATTATCATGAAATCTTAAACCTGCAAGATGACTGCTATTAATATTTTTTTGATAATTCTAGATATTTATTCATGCACTTGCTACTAATTCTTGTTGATGGCTGCGATGAAAAGATATATGTATTACAGGCATTCAAATTCTCTGTGCACCTTCAATGCATGCAGAATTTTTATTTAATAAATAAAGACTAGCCATGTTTAAATATATATGTATGCGTATATGCACACATACATATATTGTAGTTTCTATGGTAGTATAGTAAATAGTTTATAGAAATAGCACTGTAGAAGAGAAGTCAGATTTAAAAACATTTTTTTCGCTCCGTAGGATCTGAAAAACTACAAATTGCATGTTTTTGTACTTATTTTTAGTTGCTGCTAACTAATAACAATTCCAAACAGTTCATTAGTAACTAACTCTAACCACTCACTAATACCAATAGTAACTAACATGAACAACTCACTAATAACAGTAGTAAATAACACTTACTCATTAATAACAATAATAACTCACACTAACTTCTGGCTTAGAAAATTGTTCTCTTAGTTCATTAACGTACATCGCTCAATAACTTTTTGTAAGCGCCAATATTAAGTCAAAGAAAAAACTGCCTTCTCCACTGACGTATAAAGTTTAATTTATAATTTTTCTTGACGGTAAGCTGAAGTTTGCTGAGATAAGAGAGGTTAACCCAGATAAGCAACCACTTCTTCAATGTTGAAGCGATGAACCCTTTTATTAAACGCCACTAAAGTTTTTAATGATGATCCTGCTAACTTTTTTAGTTTTCAAGCGTCAGTCTGATCGTAAATGTTGTCAGTCCATCATATTCGTGAACCATGAACTGTTTGAGCCTCTACTCTGTTTTAATTGACAAAAAATACGAAAAACAAACACGTGATAGATAAACAAGTTTTCGTTGGCAAACACACGAGAAGAAAACTATCTCTCTTGAATATCGACAGGTGCACCTGAGTAGCAGGTGAAGTTAAGGTTTCTGCCTTAAGTTCAGCGAGTATTCAGGTAGAACATCGAGTGTAAGTTAATGCGATAGCGAATCTCTGAAAGACTGTGTCCAAGATCTTCTTCAAGGCTCTTAGATCTGTAAAATCGTTTGGTAATCCATCCGTAGATCTGCAGATGATGCAGCGAAATAAAGAGAGAATCTTCAAATAGTTCTGCACGAGATGCAGTCAGATAAAAAATACACAAGAAGTAGGGAACTTATATTTCGAATCACTTCCTGTGTTCATCTAATTATTAATTACGTAGAGAATGACTAAATGAAAAATATGATAAGACAGTGGAACTGTGAAACCTTTCATTGTTGTATAGTTTATTTTTAAGTAAAGTGTTCAAAAATTCTCAATAGTGGGTCCAAAACATAGAAGCAAACAAGGAATATTACATTTTTATACATGTTCCAGTGCAACATTGAAGATTTTTAGGGGACCGTATTCATGTTAAAAGGGTCATATCTTGTCCACTCAATGTTAAATTCTTTTGCTTTTTCTCTGTTTCCTTTTAATTAACTATGTAGAAAGTATGTACGGTTTCGTACCTACATATGTAGAGGTGTTAAATAGGCTGAAACCACTTAGTCTTATCTTAATATACATTTACATAATATGTTAACTACTAGATAACATTTTTCAGTGTCATGAAAAGAAAATTTTTCGATTAAATCAATTCAAACATATTCACTTCTTTTCAACTCATTAATCCCTAAACGCCCGGACTGCAAATGCAATTAGCCTACTTCTTACTGTGTAAAAATTTTGCACGATGCAGAGATGTGCAATGTAATTAATAGGATCGTTTAGTTATACGATGAAAATTAATGTAGAAAAGCATATTTTCTGGTTGATAACAATTAGGCTTTGCAGTGTTACAACTTTCAAATTTAGGTTTTTTGTTTAAATGAACAGTCATTTCAGTTTGTATAGCTTCTTCGAAGTAATCTTTGATCGTTTTTTTGACTAATGGCTTGCAACTTTGTTCACTATGAACAAATGTGTAGAAAACGTTATCAAAAAGTGAAATTCAACCTTTAAAGAAGTATATTTCTCCAACGTACCCGTGAACGAAGAAGTATCATGACTAACCACACGAACGTCAGTGGCCATCTTCTAATACGAAGCTCTCTGTAGTCTTGAGAGGAACAGTCACGACGGACTAAAACCTTGGTAAATGCTCGGGAACCCTGAGTATCACTCCATCAAGTGGATGTTGTGTGACGGCTGGGGCTGCAACATTTCTAGAGCCCATTTGCATGAGCGCATCTCTGCCAAACCACGAACTGTGACAGGCTACCTTTCCCTTCCACCTGCCCCAACATGACGGCAGTGACTGACAAGTCTCTGTAAAGTATGACCATCATATTGTTACTTGTAGCGGATTTCCGTTTATTTTTACTTGATTCACAATATGATGCTGGAGACTGACAAGTCAATGTAAGGTGTAGCCATCATATTGTTACTTGTGGCAGATTTCCGTTTATTTCTACTTGCTTGACAATATGATGATGGAGACTGACACGTCGATGTGGAACGTAATTATCATATAATGATTTGTGCAAGATTTTCTTGACTTCCACACGCTCCAACATGACGGTGGTGACTGACAATTAATTTGCTGTGAAGTGTATTCGTTAAATTCCTTGCATGACATTGCTACACCTGGAGGAATCCAAAATTTTTGATGACTTGACTGGTATTGTTTAATATCGCCAAAAGTTTGTAAAAATACAATGTGAGGACAAGTTTATCAACTGGTAATAGATAAAAATCTTTCGATATCAGCAGAATATTTTGTGTGCCTATTTTATTTTTCTTAGCTTCTCATAATTACCTTCCTCTTTTCAACAACGGCCTTTTGCTAGATATTCACAATTTATTGATCAGTTGTTAATAACATTATTTTTGAAGCTTCACCCCTTCAGATCTGTGAATGTCACATTGTGTTGGTAGGTAGAAGCGATAGTAAAAACTAGAAGGCAATATTTGTAAAATAATTTATTTAACAACATAAAGACAAACGAAGGAAAATTTCTATGGAGCGCTCCAAAGATTTTCAAAACATATATAAGACGATTAACATCACAGAAAATAGAATTTATGAAGATAAATATAACAATCGCTCACCGTTCAAACAGAGGCGAATCTATATTTGCAACTAGTACGATCACAAGAAGTCAACTAGAAACAAAAAACAAGTAATTTCTGAACGAAAACGAAACACAACTGTTCGCATGGAACGTTTTCCTCTGAATGCTTAGAAGCATTTCCTATGGACGATGGCAGGGCCAGACTCATCATACTCGTCCTTTGTGATCCACATCGACTGGAAAGTAGAGAGGGATCCCAGGATAGAGCCGCCAATCCACACGGAATATTTACGTTCCGGAGGCGCAATGATTTTAATCTTGATAGTGCCTGGTGCCAAGCTAGTGATTTCCTTCTGCATGCGGTCACCAATACCTGGGTACATGGTGGTACCTCCAGAAAGGACGATGTTAGCGTACAAATCTTTACGAATGTCAATATCGCACTTCATGATGTTGGTATAAGTGAATTCGTGAATACCAACAGACTCCATACCAATGAAAGATGGCTGGAAAAGAGCCTCAGGAGTGCGAAATCTTTCATTAGCAATCGTTATAACTTGACCATCCGGAAGTTCATACGTTTTTTCTAAACCAGATGTGCCTTCAGCTTGCTTCAACTCCTCTTCGAATTCAAGAGCTACGTAGCAAAGTTTCTCTTTGATGTCGCGAACAATTTCACGTTCAGCGGTGGTGGTGAAGGAGTAGCCACGCTCTGTAAGAATTTTCATTAGGTAATACGTCAGATCACGACCAGCGAGGTCCATGCGGCCAATGGCATGTTTGATGGCAAAACCTTCATAAATGGGGACGCTGTGGGCGACACCATCGCCGATATCCAGCACAATGCCTGTCGTACGTCCAGAGGCATACAGAGATAAAACAGCCTGAATAGCGACGTACGTTGCAGGGCAGCCAAAAGTTTCGAACATAATTTGGGTCATCTTCTCTCGGTTGGCCTTAGGATTCAGAGGAGCCTCGGTCAGGAGAGTAGGAGATTCCTCTGGAGCAACGCGGAGCTCATTGTAGAAGGTGTGGTGCCAGATCTTCTCCATGTCATCCCAGTTGGTGATGATGCCATGCTCGATGGGGTACTTCAGAGTAAGGATACCTCGCTTGCTCTGGGCCTCATCACCGACGTAGGCGTCCTTCTGACCCATGCCGACCATGACACCCTGGTGACGAGGGCGGCCCACCACGGAAGGGTAGACGGATCTAGGGGCATCATCTCCGGCAAATCCTGCCTTTACCATGCCAGACCCATTGTCAACGATAAGGGGACTCGTTTCGTCGTCGACCATTGTTGTGTTTGTTTAACTGAAAAATAAGTAGAATATCTCTCGAGTCATTTGAATTAACAGTCATATGAATCAAGTTTCGTCAAATTTGTATGAAATAACCTCAAAAACGTTTTGCGCAAATACTCCCAAAAAATAAAAAATGAATATAGAAGCATTTAAAATCAGTACTGGTTTGTAAACCTGAACGCAAGCAAGATTATAAACAATTAAAGTCATTTCTATAATAATAATTTCTGAGCTATTTTAAGCAACTTTTTTACATAGCATTTATGAGGAATAAAATGATTTTCAACGCAGGGTGCGTTTGTCATCATTAATAGTTTTATTTTTCCCTAATAACGAACTGAAACAACAATACACTTCAGGAATGCAAAAAAATTAATAACTACATTTGCTTAAAAAATGTGCACTCAGAGTGAGCGAAATTCCCATAATTCAGGATTGGAATAACGCCAACGAATGCAACATTCCTCAACGAGTATAAATAAGAACACCGCACGATTCTTGCTACAGTAAAGATCATTCACTGAATTTTTTCTCACAGGAATAATCATTGGCAGGTAATCTCAACGATAAAACTCTAGTAAGGTCCCCTTCATATCACAGTCTATCACTGTCGCGAGATTATCTAGCGGTTTTACTTCGAATCTCACCTGAGATGAGTTGACACAGAGGTTGTCCCGTGAAGAGATGGTCCGGCAACACTACTGGCGCTGGCGCTACACACGATGTGCCTTATATACAGCAAGTAAACCTAACCTTGTGAACGTAGGTACCTCCTAACCTTGCAAGCCTCGGAACAAGTCTGCGTGGGAGACTGCATCGAGCAGTCTCGGCCTCGCGTTACCGCTTAACTTCTTCAATGAACGTGTGCGCGCATACAATTTTAACGTGGGCACTGCTGAAAAGAACGTAATTTATGAGAGTAATGAAGGGCCGTTGAAAACATGGATACCAGGGGTTTAAAGTCATAGGTATAGAGGATAATTTTGTAGGCGAATAGAAAAAGCACAAAATGAAGTTCGCGATAACGCTGATTTTTATGTATTGTTAGTAAATGGTGGTTTGAGTTCTTAATCATATATCATCAAAATACGTATCGTTATTATGTTGCTGGTTTAAACACTGCAGTCGAAATGAATACAATGAATAAAACTAAAGATAGGCATGACCCTTTTCCTTTTTTAGAGTAAAAATAAACCTTATGGATTTAGCAATCAAGATAAATGCATGAAAAATTAACTGAATATAAGAAGAAGCATGAACAAACCTCACTGTAAAATTGTCGAACTCCGCTCAAGATCAGGAACAATGAAACAATTATAGATCAAAAAAGTCTTGGGGCAAAAACTTCTCACACATTGATCCAATTTAGAACTCACAATATAAGAAGGCCTCATTTTATTGGTATGTGTAAAAACTTGGTGCTTTCTGAAAAAATTTTAATATTTATTCATAACAAAAATGTGAGGAGCAATAATAGCTTCTCACATAACAGCGTTTCACAATACCGGCACTCTTAATTCTCTGTCCCTTTATTTTTCCTACAGTTGTAAATGAAGTACTTTGCGTACTAAATATATATTTAAAGGTAGATGCCGTGTACATTTGCTTTTCAATCATTGTCTTATAGTTAGTGTTATTGTACACTTAATATATATTAGTACATAGTTTTCCTTGTAGGAACTGGCAAGGGACAAAAAAATTAATTCACTTACCAACGTTTTTCTCTTAACTGCTAGGTTTCAATCCCAATTACTTCCTTGTTTCTAGGTTTTACTGGAGATCTTAAAAGTGTAATCCTTATTTGATAACTTTATAGTAAGATCTTTAAATAGTGTTACACTCATGAAGCTTATTCGACTGTTTGAAGAAATAGTGAAATGATACCTCCACTTCAGACTACATTTGCAAGTGGCATCATGACTTCTGCATTTTACTCTCAATGAAGGAAAAACTCAATTTCAAATTCAAGTTGAGAGATAGTAAAAATATTTCAGTTTCAAGAAAACGTTTTATAGTCTATTAAGAACAGCAGGAGTACTGATGTATAGAACTGATAAATAAATAGGTGCCTGACAATACTCTCAATCAGACTGCGCTGTGTGAGTCTATCTTTATTCGCGTACACACGTGTAGTTTCCGGCGTCTCAGACCCTAAACCAAAAGACAGCTGCGTACCACAGAAATTATATTTTTCATCACAAAACTGTGAAATTCCCTCTCTTTTATTCTGAGCTTCCTATTGCGAACCGTGTTGCCGCAATCGGGCTTCAAATCATAATAGGAGGAAGGAACAGTGCTAGTACACAACCAGTTCTCGTTTGCGACGCTTTGAAGACAAGAGTTTCAGTATATGCTATTTTGTTTCATTTTTAAAGTACGACAATTTTTTAAATTCAACTTTTAAATGTCATTCTATAAAGAAGTCGCTTATATTTCTGCACAATCCAAAAAACTATACTTTATTAACAAATCCTACACTTTACGTTATGTAAGGGAATGCATTTTTGACTATTCGTTTCCAAATGATTTTGCACATTACTTTAGGGTTTATTCAAGGGCCCTTGTTTGAAAATGGTAGAGCAGGCCTTTTTTTATGACGATGCTAAAACATATTCGCTTAGAGCAGTAAACTTCATTATTGCTTATTATTGTCTAATTAATCTTTTCATTACATCGTTCAAACAAGTCTGAGGCAGAGAAGCGTCGCTTTCCATCTCCCTCTCGGCATTGTCATAAAAAATTCCTGATAGCTGTTTAGACAGATCAGCTTTCATTAAATTTAAAACGCAACACATTTTGTACGTGATTACATCGTACTTGGCACATGGTAGCTAAGGAGAATGCCTCGGTCCGTTAGATTATTCTACTAAAACAAAGACGTTCAAACCACCATCTTGCCAATACCTGCAGAAGTCTTCATTAGGGGTTTTGGCTAAGGTCCTCATGTGAGCACTACGAAGTGGACAACATGTGAATGACCAATTCACCGTTTTTTTTAATAATAGATAAAGCAGGAGCAAAATTTAAAGACTTTCATGGTAAGATAGTTGAATTAATTCAATGGTCTTTCCTGATACATATCCCTAAACTCCCTTAGTGGGGAATTTGATTTTAAATTCAAAGTTATTTGTAAGATAATTTCATTGAGGTTGAACATTTAATTCAAAAATTACGTACGCATGTCAGAAACCAGGCAGCAAAATTTTTATCTGTTTCTAGAATCCTGCAAAGGTTAAAAAAATATTCGGTTGTTCTTAAATCTATTTTCCACATGAAAATGCATAAATAATGTTCATGATCTGCAAGAAAAGAAATCAATGTACTCAAGATCGTTATCAGAGGAGTAAAAATATTTCTGAACATTGTTTTATGCGATCCTTATATACAAGTATTTAGACTTGGGACTTGGAAAAAAGGCATGGGACTTAGATAGACAGCATGGAACTTGCGGAGCAGCCCAAGAACAGCCAAACAGCTCTATTACCTTATCCTATTCTATTAAATTTAGAAGTAAATGAAGACATCGCGTTGTTACAGGAACTGCAAATTTTCCCTTAAATGTCAAATTAAATGCTACATCCATTTCTGCACAATGCTAATTATATATATTTCAACAGCTGCGCTATTCTATATTGCTTTTGAAAGCTCAAAATGTTCATAATCAAATCACCGGAACTCACGTCTAATTAACGGTAGTCCTTATCTCTACTGCCAGTGGGCATCGCAAGAATTTGTCCTTCACAAATTAACATGGCAACGCTAAATCAAGCTCATCGCATCTACACTGCAGTTTCTACTGACACCTCGCGATACTTCGCCACAGTCTTGCTGATTTAGGAATGTCTCGCGTAAAATCGGTTCCTTAAATCAGGAAAATCAGGGGCTTTGAAACTCTCTGCGGCAAGCAAGACAGGTTGGCCAAGACATGAAATGAATTTTATGATATCAAGTGAAGCAAAAAAGGAAAAATGCAGTTTATAGATTGAAAACAGGTGAATGAATGCATACATTTTCTGCTTCAGTATCTTCCCAGATTCTTTGCAAAATGTTTTTGCTTCTCTGAAGATTATTACCGATGTGCTATACGAGGAAAAAAGGAAAAAAATTGTGACCAATGATACAGAGATTTCGCTTCGTAATAACAAATTCCTATTGTTGTGAAAAAACATGCTCATAGTATTTCCGGACAGCATATTGATATTTTTCCAAACATTTGTGAACCATTTGATGAACTGATTTTGATAATTTCATGTTCATTCTTCTTCTCACAGAAACATGTAGACAAATTTTCAGCAAGTTTTTTAAGCTGAAGTAAAATAAATAGAATTATAGTTCAAATTGTGCCATTTGGTCAGCACGTTTTTTCTGACGTTGACAACTTGAGGCACGCTTCCTGTCAACTCTGATGAGAACGAAGAACCGTCAATGAATCTTCTGTCAAGTTACGAACAGTTCGTCTGAGACAGAGCCACATACCGGATTATGCAATCAAGCTGACAGGCTCTCACAAAATTTGTCGTTCATTGCCCAGGTCGTGTTGAACTTTGCAATTTTCGTAGAATTGTGCTTGCTAGAATTCGACAGCAATCAGTTTTAATAGTGTACGAAAGTACGAGACGATTAATAAATCGTTTGTAATTTATCAAAAATAAAAAATATAATTTTGAACTTTTAGAATAGAATAAGGCAACAGACACGAGCCTGAGCGGGCATTTTTACTGTTGACCAAGTCCCATACCTTGAAACACCAATCACGCACAGGTGCCAAAGTTTGAGCATGATTTTAAACATTTGTCATTAATTCTTTTTTTACTGTGTAATTTTTCCCTTAAATGCCAATAGTTATTTTTTTTTAAATACATCTATTTGGTGATCCAGAACTCGAAAATTTTTCAGACATCCAACAATTTTGATAAAAAAACAGCCGTTGTAGCGTGTTTGTAGTTTAAAAACAAAATTAAAATTATTTAGAATCGTACATCAGTGCAGTAATGAGGTAATCATAGCGTCTGAATACTTAGATACTTACTTACTGACACAGCTTAGTGATTAATAAAGTTCTTGTAGTTAGAGACTGATAAACAAACCATTTTTCTAAGCTATGGAAAATGATTAAAGAATTATTTCTATTTCATTGGGTCATGAAATTTTACCAAATTGCAGAACAATCTTCATATATGATAAAACATTATCCAATAGAATGGGAAGATGTACGTTTTGCTTTAGTAACTGTTTTGAATATAAATATCAAAACAGTAGTAATGTCTCGAATTGAAGCGATCAAAAGTATTTTCAAGAGGATTTTATGATTAGATGCATTTGAAAACACGAAACAGTCTGTTATGTCACCTAAAAACACCATGCATTGTGTTTCATCAATCGTTACAAAAAAGGCGTACTTAGAATAATATTGTTGTAGATACATATTTATTACATTCATTTTCTTCATTCTGTTAATCTCCTTAATTTACCCAATTATATAAGCTAATGCAATGTTCTGCATGCTTCTCAGTGTTCATGTTACTTCTAGTACAGAATTTTTCGTATTTTTTATTAAAAACATTATTTTTAGTACCTACTGTAAACATTTACTTTAATAACTACAAGAAATATTTGCTTCAGAAACTGCTGAGAACATATAGTACTTCATCATATAGCAAAAACATTTACTCCAACAATTGCTTAAAAGATCTATTTCAATATTGAATAGAACCCCTAACTTGACCAAGAACTACTACGGCATACATGCCCCTGAACCTTCAAACTGCGTAGCTTCGAGCACCACTAAGAGCTTGGTCTAAAAATAGTGTAATGCATTACAGAAAACGGCAGCATTTCAGAAAACAGCCCCATCACAGAAAATAACAGCATTGCAGAAAACATTACACCCTCAAACACAAAAAACAATATGCTAGTGTTTCACAATAATTTGAGTTTCGTATACTCGTACTACTTTCGTATTCGTCATGAGTTAATTGATGTTTTTAGTCTGATTGTAAGAAAGTTTATTTGGTTAATACAAGAGAGAAAAGTTCTGCTGGAAGTCGCACTTTCAAAAATACAGAAAAGTTCAGAAATATGCATTTCCGAAGGCCTCTTCCGAGTCAACGATAACGTAGTTCGTATAAGAAAAAATGTCAAACTACTGAATAGGAATTCTAATTGTAGCTAAAAAATCATGTACGAGTACCTTACTATTGCACTGGTTAAGTGACTACAGGTAAAATTTTAAATAAAAACTACTAGGACGAAATCACAGAATCTAGAATTACTACATTTCGTCATTCAAATCCCATTGGTCTTCAAAATTTCCTCACAAAAGTCCTTTACAAATGCTGTTTACATAATACGAAATGAAAATTTGAATTGTATCAGTTACCTGCGTTCTGAAAACTAGATTCCTTAATAGTTACAAGTTAATTGAACAGTTGTTAGTTTTTCCCATTCTTTTCGTATGCTACGTTATGAAATTTACATTCAATTCTTGTTTCTTACTGGCTATTGCACTCACTTTCCGTATTAAATTCCACAATTTTTAAATGAAAGAGGAATGTCTTTGACTATAGTGCGAGCTCTTTCTTTCTAATGCAGGAAAGAACGAGTGTTGCCTGTTTGCTGTAGTAAGCAGAAAACACATTTTCTGTTTACGGCAATGTTTAAGGAGACACATTTTTGGCCTGTTGGTACGACATGCTAAGACACATTCTTTTCGCTTTGTTTTGAATTGCACAAATGTAAACCTCAAGTTCATTATATACATTTCACGTCAAAAACATTTTTCATGTTAAAATTCGTTGTGTTGAATGTTTTTATAAAACTTTCATTCTATAACCCTACATACTTAATGCCTATATTCTCTTCAATGTACAGTAACCAAACGCTTCAACAAATAATCTTTCATGATCGTAATATTTTTTTTAAGTAATCTAAAACCAATTCAAATTATTGCAAGTTTTAACTAAGCTTTCACGCAGTTATGTGCGTGTTACATTAAACATAGCCATACCCTTCCAGATACCAGGACGAGCCTCCTAAATCTATTTGAACGTTCAATAAATATTAGAGATCGAGCGCACGTTCAATGACTTTTGCTTTGAAAGTACCTGACCGGCATACCTGAACGTAGCTAATTGGTCTTACGTAGCAGGTTCCGGAAAATGCCTGCTATAAAAAATGTATAGAAACCATTAAAAATGAATGTAATAACACAAGCTAACTCAGTTGTAAAAGATGTTACGTAATAAATAACAATTTTAAGCATCGATTATACATCATATAACTTCCTTTGCATCGTAGTCAATCCCTCAATACAACTTCAGTGTTTGTTGGCTGTTGAACTTAGGGTTGACATTTGAGTGTGTCATTCCAGTCATTTATCTGAATTTGTATCATCACATAGTCATTGAAATTTGAAGTCAAAATTAATCGTTGAAACTAGTCATTGGATTCAATTTGTTTTATAAATCGATTCAAGTTAATTATTTCAACTTGTTTTCAAAGCCAGTCATTTGACATCATCATGTAAACTAGTACTCAACATAGACTAATCGTTTTTACTCATCATTGGAACGGAAATATTAATCTGGTTATTTGAACTAGTTCTATATTTCTTTGTTGTTAGCAATAGATAAATTCAATACCAGCTATTAATTTTCCGTTTTTTTAATTTTTAATAATTTTGTATAGATAATAACATTCAACCATTGCCTTTCAGAAGAATCACAATATTTTTACTATGCACTTTGGTTTTTCCTTTTTTCATTCTATCTTTCTTACTTGTACTGAGCGTGTACTTTTTCACCAGCTTGAAATAATTCAGTTATTGATATTTATATTATTCGACGTACCTAACTCAAATGGAAAACATTTGATCCATATTGTTCAATAACATTTTAAGCAACTTTTACCAAAAATTGAGGCTTAAAGAAAAGAACTTTGATAAAAACGATCATACACTTAGTGTGTGAATGTCAGGGACAATCAAAGTGTTTGAAAATCTAATACTAGGCCGAATCTGAAAATGTACAATATTGTATTAATAATTGTACAATGTACAAAATTGAGTAGGGCAATTACCGAGAATTATTCTCGGTAATTGCCCTATTCTTTTACCAGTTACTTTTTGAGAAAAAATAATAATTTTTATCAACTTTTTTGTTCTAGAATTGCAATAGCTTACTACTTATCCGGTTTTCTAATTTTCGAAACATGTATGCGTAGTGAATTTTACCTTTAGTCACCAGGTAAAATGGAGACACAACGCATTGTATGCTTGTAGAACGTAAGTTAAACATAATCTTGGAAACACTTCAACTTTACTCACGCATCTCATGTACTTACTTCAAAACTGTTATTCAGGTGTTTTCATACTCATACGTTGTCATTCCCTGCTAGTTCAAAGGTAGAGGCTTTTGAGGTTCATCCGATGTGTCTACAATACTTATGAAAATATCCTTGTGCAACTAAAATTCCCCGAAAGTCGAGCTTATGAATAAGGTCTGGCATAACTTTCCACTATATTAGATGTCAGGAAAATAGACTATGAAATATCGTTGTAAAGAATCCTATAATACATAAAAGTGACCCTAAAATTTTTGAGTGAAAGTCCATGGTGTGGTGTAAATAGTAGAACAGAGAAAACATTTTTTTTAGAATTATTCTGAAAAGACAGCTCAACTTGATTCGTAACTTGATCTAGAGTATTTAGTGAATATCTTATGAATTTTGCTTTTTTTGACAGATAGTGTCATACATCTGAGATATCTCCTTTTTTTTGTCAGATATTGGCATTAATCAAAATGGTACAACAAGACTCTTCTATACCTTACCCCCAAGTTACATTATGTATTACAAATGGTTTCATATGTTATAGTTTAATGACGAATATTTCTAATCGTTGCACTCATATTGTATAAAAAATTAATATTCTCACGTACTTTTCCAAATGAATTGAAACTTCAACCCATTCATTCCATTCTTATCCTTACTATTAGAATATTGATTAATTCTCATTTCGTGATTTGGTACCAAGAGACGTTTGCTAGTAAATCCTCGAGGACTTCTGTACATATAAAGATGCTTAGTAGTACAGTGATACAAAAATGATCAAACTTCCTTCATCCTTGGAATGAATGAAAAGTATTTGCAGCACCAGTGGTCAGAAATGCAAAAGGTCCTACGGAAATTTGCATGCCCACAGTCTTTTGATAAATGTGGCACTCAACAAAGGTTGTTTCTGATATTCACTAAGAGTTCAATGGCCACTGACAACTAAATCTTGACGCTGTTTGGATTCCATCAAGCAAATCAAAGCAAATTCATTCAAATCAAATGAATCACTTTGATAAATTATTGACTGAGATAAAACGTATAACCTAGCTAAAATAAGTAATCTGAATAACATCAACAACAGTTTCAAATGCATAAACTTGGAAACAAATTATTACGATAAAGTAAGAGATAAGATGGCTTTCATTTTCATTATCAACTACAGAGTTCAAACTCCCCTCAAAGAGTACAGAAAGTGTGCGTACTTAACAATAGTAAATTTTAATTTGACTTGAGCAATTTGTTCAAACAATTTTCCATTATAAGTGTGTGTAAGAACAGCTAAATCTTGAAACGCTTGTGATTTTGCCTAAACCTAACTTCGTTAGTGGTAAAACAAACTGTGTAAATAAGAAAACCATAATACAAGTATGCTCTGTAACAAAATAAATAAAATATATTTGTCCTTTCTGGAATAGGGAGATAGTTACCAATATTTTCATTGATGAAATGAAACAACTTCGGGAAATCGAAAACAAAAATGAAAGTTTGTGACGAAAATTTACTTTGGAGCTGAAGACTGCTGGTACTGAAGGTAAAAAATATATCCTACTGCAACATACGATATTTGATATGTGCCGATAAAAGCTTCATTAAAACTATCAGCTTTAATATCATAAATAAGATATACGGTAGCTGAGCGCTTAGAAGCACTTGCGGTGGACAATGCCAGGGCCAGACTCGTCGTACTCTTCCTTGGTGATCCACATGGACTGGAAGGTAGAGAGGGAGGCCAGGATGGAGCCACCGATCCATACGGAGTACTTGCGCTCAGGGGGAGCAATGATCTTGATCTTGATGGTGGAGGGAGCAAGGCAGGTGATTTCCTTCTGCATGCGGTCAGCAATACCAGGGTACATGGTGGTACCACCAGAGAGCACATTGTTGGCGAAGAGATCCTTACGGATATCGATGTCGCACCTCATGATAGAGTTGTACACGGTCTCGTGGATACCAACAGATTCCATGCCCAGGAAGGAAGGCTGGAAGAGAGACTCGGGAGCACGGAAGCGCTCGTTGCCAATGGTGATGACCTGACCGTCGGGAAGCTCGTAGGACTTGTCAATGGAAGAAGAAGCAGCAGCAGTGTTCATCTCACCCTCGAAGTCCAGAGCAACATAGCAAAGCTTCTCCTTGATGTCGCGCACGATTTCACGCTCAGCGGTGGTGGTGAAGGAGTAGCCACGCTCAGTCATGATCTTCATGAGGTAGGCGGTGAGATCGCGACCAGCCAAGTCCAAACGAAGGATAGCGTGGGGAAGAGCGTAACCTTCATAGATGGGGACGGTGTGGGAGACACCATCACCAGAGTCAAGCACAATACCGGTGGTACGGCCAGAGGCGTACAGGGAGAGTACAGCCTGGATGGCGACGTACATGGCCGGGGTAGCGAAAGTCTCAAACATGATCTGAGTCATCTTCTCACGGTTAGCCTTGGGGTTGAGGGGAGCCTCAGTCAGGAGGACTGGGGACTCCTCGGGGGCAACGCGGAGCTCATTGTAGAAGGTGTGGTGCCAGATCTTCTCCATGTCATCCCAGTTGGTGATGATACCATGCTCGATGGGGTACTTCAGAGTAAGGATACCTCGCTTGCTCTGGGCCTCATCACCGACGTAGGCGTCCTTCTGACCCATGCCGACCATGACACCCTGGTGACGGGGGCGGCCGACGATGGAGGGGAACACAGCTCGGGGAGCGTCATCACCGGCGAAACCGGCCTTGACCATGCCGGAGCCATTGTCAACCACAAGAGGAGATACGTCTTCGTCACACATGGTTGCGGTTTGGATTCAGCAAGATCTGCAAAAAACAAAACAGAACGTTATTCTTGAAGAATACGCAACAGGGGTATGAAATGAATTAGGTTTCTACGAACAGAATATACAGCTTAAAGAAAGATTGCGATGAGTGTTGCCAAAGAATTCTGCAACTTTCTAATTACCAATCGCGTTTATTCTGGTTGTCAGTTGAGGAGGTTCAACCCTCATGACTTGTGACTGAAACATGTTCTTCCACAAGATAAGTAAAAAACAATTGATCAACTGTACTACGTTTTAGAAAATGGCATAGAACCGAAAAGACCTTGCAACTTTCTCGTTAAAAGTTCTGATTGAAATGATGTTCGAGGTACAAGATCTGATGCATACGTAGCAAATTCTATGGATAAATGAGAGTGACCTTTTCCAATGGACGCATGAATGTGTCGTACCATTGAAACGTCACCTTAGCTTAGAATTGGGTGCACAGTCTAGTTGAGCTTAGCATACTACATCAAAACACAAAAAGTACGGATATGAAGTAATGCATTATCAAATACGGCGATTTTATTAGTGAACTTTATCAGGTAGACGATAGTGAGAGTCTGACGCTTATTTCTGACTATCGATCATGCAGCTGCTCAGTATTACGAGTAGACGCTTGAAATTACGCAGTGTGAAAGTAAGTTGAAATTGCACAAAGTTCACTGACGAGGTACAGTAAAAAGTTAACAGTAAGTGGCTGAAATTGTTGCAGTTATTAATTCCATTCAGCATCACTGTTTGTATTTGTTTGAAGTTTATCTTATGAAAATCACTCGGACGTGACTTGACTGCAATAACAAAGGTAACAAAAGCAGTAATTACTTTGAAATTATTCGTATAGTACCTAATCACATCCAGAAATAACAGTTCAAAAGGCTTTTTATCATTTCGAATTTAAATTGTTACATTTGATTAGTCGGAATTTTACATTAAACTGCTCTTTTGAAGATTCTTTAGCCATGAATATTCCGAATGAAAACCATGAAAATATTTTCGAACTAAACTCAGTTCAACATGAAATTACAGTAGATTTCTTTAGTCTATCACACTGGTATTTTACGTTATCTGCTGAATTGTTTCGAATTGAAAGCAACTTTAACGAATTGAGGGCTTTTTAAAAAATCAAATTGAAACAGTGCAACTTCAACTTCATGAGCGCAGAATCTCATACGTTGATCTTACATTGACACAATTATATACCATAGCAAAATTATTTCTGGTCAAGTCAAATCATTTTATCTTAGCCGAGGTACTAGCGACAAATGCTGTAACTCTCAACAGAGGCAACTTCTTAAGCAGAAATCCAATGATAGAATAACTGTAAAATGAAAATTCACCGTACAGTCTTGTGAAAAATAATTTTACAACTCTCCCTGCTTCTAATTGTTGTTGTTCTGTCATGTAAATATATTTAAAACGCATTTTGATGCTTCGTACGATCTAATAAGGTTGAAGTTTGGACAAACTACCCCATCATTTCTACGCTTGTCAAGCGGAGTACTGCGGAATGACAGTTCAGTCTTTCACGAGCGTCACTGCCAAACCCAGACAGAATTTGAAGGTACGCCATAATTTTTTCTGCAGATGTACAACAATGGAAGTCATGTACAGTATGTAGATCTTGATTTTGAGGCCTTTTTTAATTAGTCTCTAAGGTATTCAGAATATAGAGCTCATCTAAATTAATCCGCTTTGAAATTTAATATTATTTCTGAATTAAAGTTCGGATATATTTTGAATATATAATTCGATGTTAACAGTTAAATTTGATTGCTAAAAAAATTTTGTAAAATGAGTACTTATTCCTATTTTTTGAATCATATGCTTCAAATTTTGATTCATAGTCTAATGTCATATTTGTCAAAGTGTTCGCATAATAGGAAGGCTTTCAAAGAAAGATATAGAAAGAATTTAAGTAACTTCTATTGAAGCAACTGTTTTCAGCGTCAAATAGATGGCTGGTAACTCGCTTGATATTAGAAAAACAATTTAATTCAAGTTTTACAATTATGAGTGTTGAAGCGAATGACATAAAATGAAATTTTGTGATTAATGCCACCAAATAAGATCTTAGCAATGCGCCAAGGGAAGGAAATTCAGTCAATCCAAAAACAAAGTCTTTAACTTAGAGGGATGCCTCTAAAAAACAAAAGAATCAACTTCTGGATTAATATCCAAATTCTTTAAGCGGTCATTTGATTTTAAAGACCTAATTTTTGCTTTTTTGATGATTGTAAAAAATAAACAGTGCAACAATGTTGACTAAGGCCATAACCGTGTAGTGAAAACAAACAGAAACACAGTACCTTGCACAACACCAGATCTCTCGAGCCAGAAGACTAAGGCTAAGAGCTACAGGTCGTCTCTTTTATACCACACTTTACAACACTTGAATACCGAGTCTGATTCACCTAGCAAAGAAAGAGGGAGCGGAAGGGAGAGGGGGCTTTGTAATGTGCCCCTGTAATGCCGTTCTTGCCGAGCCTTATGGGGTAGAATCGAGCCGCCAAAGCCTCGACTTCGCGATCTATTTCGAGACCCAACAAGTGCGTGAATCAAGGGAACCTGATTCTTTTGTGTGCAATAATAGTCTGAATTGCAGAGATTAATTAAATTAGTGCACTCTGATATCAGTAGAAACTTATTTTGATATTAAGGAATTTTAGAAGATTTTTATTTTAAATACCATAAATTACAACAATGGAGAATGAAAACGTGAATTATTTAGGGAACGATCAAAGCTTAACGCATATACTGATGAGGGAATAGGTTTTTACATTCTTTATAATAATCTCTTCGGGAGGAATTCTCTGAGCTGCTACTTTGACACATTTTATTCTGTCACTCTCCATTGCAGCGCTGGATTTTTCTTGAAATTTCATGTCGGAGAAATTACTTCAGAGGAAGGCGGTTATTGAAGCGATCTAACGGGTCGCATATTTTTATTAAACGTAGTTTCTAGATAAGTAAACAGCAACAATGTCCGCTGAAATCATTTCTCAATTCACGTTATCTAAAATTTGAATCAAATTTCCAAGTTTCATCAGCATCTTGGTATTCCTACGAGTATTAACCACTAACATAAGGGCTCCAATGATTTTGAACTGTGATTCACTGACCATTGCTTAGTAACAATTCTAGACGTCCCTCAAAAAGGTGCCAAACAATGTCACCGTATATGTTTGACACTTCATAAAGTGTCAGCAGTAGCTTTATAGATACTCTTAAAAAATCTCTCGAAGAAACTCCTGATGAAAAATTTAGCTACTCGAGCTTTGTGCTCGAGACAAGCTTGACGGGGCTTATGCTTATGCAGGGCTTATGCTTGTCATAATATTGAGACGACCAATAAAAGCTTTGACGATTGAACGCATTAGAAATCTACTTATTAATAGCTTTATAGATACTCTAGAGGAAACACTGACTTTATGTAGTTAAATCGTTAATTGCACTATAGAATAGTGTAAAACGATTGACGTTTTGCCAAATTGAGTAGGTTTACAATACTATGTAATGAATCTATTCAATTATTAGTTTGTGACAAGTCGCACCTCTATCAAAACATGTTGAAATAGCGCTCGAGCATGCTTCACAGAAGTTAAATATCATACTCAGCTAAGTTCAACCCGTTATAGATACCAGGTGGATAGAAAACTTTCTATTAATAATTATTAAAATACTTTCCTAGACCAAGGATACCCAAAGTATCAACCCTCTTGCAGAACACACTCCATAGCTTGAATTTTTATTCTCCATTTTATTTGAATTTTTTGCTCCATCTCCAGGTACATATTATTTAACCACTTACGGACGGAAGCACTCAATTGACGCATCCCACGCATATCCTCATCCTACGGATGCACTTAATTGGCACCCTAGTTTATTGGGCGTCAATACGTATATACATTTGTATTTCATATATTAATACATACATATATCATATAGCATTATATAAGTGCATATATATATATATATATATATATATATATATATATATATATATATATATATATATATATATATATATATATATATATATATGTATATATATATACATGTATATATATATATATATGATATTTACAATGCAGCGGAATACCGGTATACTACAAAGAAAGATTTATTTGTTGTCTATGATTTAATTTTTACTGATTTTTCTACTATTCTGGTATCAATTTATATGTAATATTGTGATATATATATGAGTAAATAATATATATGTATATATATATATATGTATATATATATATATATATTATTTACGAGGCAGCGGTATACCGGTATACCTCAAAGAAATTTTTTTTCAACGTTTTCCTATTGTTTTTCTCTTATTTTTGTGTCAATAACCACCATATGTTGTTTTATAAGCAATGTTGTAATATATAAACATAAAAAAGACAAATAAAAATATATTACATCGCTAAAAACAATAGTATTTCATTTACTGCATTTCTTTATATTTTCACCATTTACATGATATTTTCGCCATTTTCCATGATTTTATAAAAAATTCAGAAATTGTGTCATATATCATAATCTCACACATAAACATAAAAAACTTTAGTAACATTTGAAAAATCAGCGATAAATGTGCGTTAGATGTACGACGAAAATTAATGTGCATTTAAGTGGTTAATGGAAATGCAAAATTCAACATTAACAACAACGCTAAAGTCATACTCTCTTGCAAGAACTCGCAATTCGATGTGTAAGTAGTGACATCATTTCTGTTAGCTAACATCACACTTTTTATTCTACGGTGTAATGTTGTGTTGTTTTTCATCCACGATTTCTAGGCCGGAGTGTCCTTAACTTGGCCTTAATGAGAAACTGCTCGCATACAGTTATTTTTAATTCCAAGCTACGACGGGGAAATACGCTGGCAACTTCTTTCTTGATGGCAGTGATGAGGTGCCTCCTGTATTGCTCACCAACACACAATACATACATCTGTGTCACCTGTCTGCAGTCTGTGAACTCAAGAATCTACCTAACGCGTTTTATATATAAGAACAATTATTTTTTGTTTTTATTTTTCAAGAGGCTGAGTGAGTGAAACATATCTCGTCGACCTCACCATTTGACTTGACTTGTAGTTTTCTCTTTCATTTTTCTGCAATACACGTGAGGGAGTGTACTTTCTCAAGTGTAAATGTGTAAGGCACAGACTTGCAACATAGTCACCTAAGCCATTATATGTGCACGCATGCAACAAACAGATGCTCTATCACTAATGTGCGTGTGTGTGTTTGTGTGTGTGTGTGTGTGTGTGTGTGTGTGTGTAAGTGTGTGTGTGCGTGTGAGTGTGTGTGTGTGTTTGTGTGTGGGTATGTCATAAAACGGTTGAACTCCTCTGAATTAAACTTAAAAATATTCAGAACTATTTGCTTGAGCTCTTATACGTTATATTGAGATAGATTTTCACCATCCCTAATCTTGAAGCTTAATTGCCGTAATATAACGTTATTATTTCAGTGTCAATTCATTTAGTGATCACGCATCTGTGTCGTGGGATAATGAATGACACTGGCATGCAGAAATAAATATTGATAATATTTTTTACACGAATGAACCTTCAAATGCATGCAGTTATTTTTTAGTGAAATAATATACAGCGTTACTTTCTTGAGAGGCTGCAAGATGATAAAAATAACCATTTTGAGATGAAGGAATAACTTTATCCGTAAGTATCATCACATGGTTATGAGTGTTCCCGGAGTGGAAGAAAATGCACCAGGGAAAATCTCATACATTTATGGTGACAAGATTGATAAAAGATTTAAAGGGAAGCAGGTACAGCACCCAGAAACCAAACAATGGTGGGGGCTTAGAGAAAGGGAAAAAACTATTTTTTCTGCCATAAAACGAGTTATTTTGTTAATCAAATCGTAAAATTTATTTTACGTGCTAATGGTTAATTTTGAATTCTAAGGAGTGATCAATAGCTTTACAATCCTACTACACCTAGGTCATTGAAAAAATTATTCAAGCCGTGTAAGATTGAAGCTATTTAAGAAAAAAAGCAGGTCAAGCTTATTCGAGTTGTTTATGATAAAAAGTTGTGTTTTTCAATTACAACTTTTCTCTTAAATATTTGGTCATTTCATTAGAAATTAAACAGTCTTGCGTTCATCTGGCGAGGGCAGCATTACTTAAAACAGCAATAACCAAGTTACGAGTTGTATAGTCTTCATGTTCATGTACTAAATTATTTTTGATGAAGTAGATCAATTTATAGACTGAAGTATATGACCCAACAGAATTTGTTTCTATTTATCTAGAAATGCCTGAAGAACTAATCAAATTCCGACTCGGAATACTTCCAGCAGGTGTCAACAAATGTTGCATCATCTGATGTCACCAAGCATGTACAAGTTAAATTTCATGGACACGATTTCGATTTTTACTTAATCAACCCGAAAAAAAATGATTTAGGTGAGCACCAATTGACTAAAAAAGTGTAGATATTTGATTTTGTTTGACACAAGAACATGATCAGCGTGTGTTTAATCTTCACAATCTTGGCGACCGCCATTGTCCAGGGAAAATTTCGACACCAATACTTCGATTAAACAATGAAACAATATTTTTCAAAGTATTGTTTATTGCAATTTTTACTGCTCAATAATAAATTTTATCTGCTGATTCCAAAAATGTAACTACTTTTTCTGTATCATCGACTGTTACAGAAATACGTTGCTTTTCAATGTTATCATTTATATTTGGAATTGTTATGTGTTCCGCTATCAAATGTCTATCTAATTTTCTCTTTAAGATCAAGTAGTGAGTTCTTTGCTTTTCAAGAGGGCTACTAGAGGATGTAAATATTCTCTCGACACATTTTGCAACGTGTGTGGTTATTATATTGAAAAAAAGCATGCATTACATACGATCGTGAAAGGTGCCAAATTGTGGATAGCATACAGGCTCTATTTTGGAATGCGTATGGGTGGTCAGGATCAGCCATGAGCCCATCATGTGACATGTGAAAGCTGTCAATCTACTCTAGAAGGATGGCTAAGAGGTACAGGGAGGACAATGCCTTTTGTCATTCCTAGAGTATGGAGAGAACCCAAGAACCATCACGATGACAGCTACTTTTGTATGATTGATGTGACGAAACACAGAAAAGTGAAAGGAAAACAAGCTCTTCAGCATATCGATACACCATCATCTAGAGCACCTAACCCACATGATGATACCTTGCTAGTGCCACAACCACCAGAAAATGTAACTTAATTCTCATCATACTCTCCAAAGGTCCTACTTTTAATCAACTTGAATACTAAGTACTTACTATGCATTCATTTTCCCAAAGATGTGTCAAATAAGAATGCTATTCATGTCTTTATTGAAATTGCTTTATGTAGTTATTTTCTTCTTTCCAGATGGAAGATGCACGGGACATTTCATCTAAAGGATCAGCAAGTAGCAGCAGCAGCAGCAAAAAAATGGAGGAGGTTTCGTACCAAGAATATCTTTGGCACTTCAATTTCCAAATCCCCGTGAACTAGATGATTTAATCAAGAATTTAGGTCTTACTAAGTCAGGAGCTGAACTTCCTACATCAGGGCTGAAGGAATGGAATCTACTAGGAGAAGACTGCAGGACATCTGTGTACTGGAATCGACATGAAGAATTTGAGATTTACTACGACATTAGTGATGATATGTGTCTTTGTAATGATGTTACTGGTTTGTTTACTGCTTTTGGGCTCAAGCATGATCCTGCAGAATGGCGACTTTTCATAAATACCTCAACACGGAGTCTCAAAGCAGTATTGCTCCACAATGGAAATAAACACATATTTTTGTTTCTTGCATACTCAGTATGAAAGAAAGAAAACTAAGATAATGAAAAGCACATTCTTTACAAAATAAATTATGCAGAATTCAAATGGTATGTTTGCGGCAAGTTCAAGATACTCGCCTTCTAGCTTGGTTTGTAAGGGGGATACATAAACCATTCATGTTTTCTTTGCTTATGGGACAGCAGAGCTGATGATGACCATTTCAAGAAAGTTCATTGGCATACACGAGTGGAACTGCACCTAGGAATATTATATGTTCTCAAACAGCCTCTAGAAGATTCCAACAAAGGCTTATTACCCCCATTTCATATTAAATTAGGGTTCATTAAACAGTTTCTGAATGCTTTAGATTTTAGAGGAGAAGCTTTTCAAGAAAATCTTCTCATGTTTCTATAGCTATCTGAGGCTAAGATAAAGGGTAGTATATTTATTGGATCCCAGGTCAACACAATGTTAAAGTCAGAGAAACTGGAAAGGGTAATGACAAAAGTTGAAAAAGACGCTTGGTGTGCATTTCGTGATGTAGATCGTGGATACCTAGGAAATCACAAGGATCTTTATTACAAACAACTGGTAGCAAAGCTTATTGAGAAATTCAGGAAGCTTGGTTGTCGCATGTCATTGAAGGTTCAGTTTTTGCACTCTCACCTAAATTTTTTCCCCGAAATCTTGGGTGATGTCAGTGAAGAGAATGGTGAGAGATTTCATCGATATCGCAACTATGGAAAGAAGATATCAAAGACGATGGAATACTGCTATGATGGGAGCTTCTATTCGGTCTCTAGTCAGAAAAGGTAAAAATATGCACTCTAGAAAAACTCGATCGTCAAAGCACTTCTTATCATAACAGAAAAGTTGTCAAAACATTCGCAGTGTTGAGTTGTATTGTTTTTTTCTAGTTAATCTTGTTCTTCCTAAATACAATGATGCATAATTATCCTTACAATATTTAAATAGACTGAACCAACATATTGCTGTAGAGAAGGGTTGCGTAAATAAAAAAATATTAAATTAAGAATAACTAAAAAACTATCGATGTTATGTCAAAACAAATGTAATTTTTTAATTCAGTGACACAAAATGCTCACCTATAGACATCAAAATGCAAATAAACATAGCATGTGTTTTACGTCGTTATAACACCAGAAAAGATTTGAAAAACTTTTGTATCAAATATTCATTTGTTTTTGCTAGTTCTCTGGTTAACTGAAAGTTATTTTAGAAATCAATCACCAACTCATAACCATGTAATTATGTAAAAAATCATGTTTTCCGGAACGCTTAACAATTTTACTCAACCTTCCAGTGCAACTCTCTATTTGTTTTAACTATTTTTCTGAACAGAATTAGGTGGTTAATGAACACTATTGTTTCATTGATATCATATTTTATTAAAATATCACTTTAAAATGATATCACACCAAGAACAATATTCAATATATAATTATTTTTGTCGTAGGTCATTGTTGAATAATACTGGACGTGATGATGTAGAATTTTTAATTCCTTCCCTTTCTGGAACAAGAAGCCTCGCTAACAAGCACTTCCAGGCGACAACCTTCACGATCATTTGATGTTGAATAAAATGCACGAATACAAGTAACAGTAACAATAGAAACATCGAAATGTTTAGAAGCACTTGCGGTGGACAATGCCGGGGCCAGACTCGTCGTACTCTTCCTTGGTGATCCACATGGACTGGAAGGTAGAGAGGGAGGCCAGGATGGAGCCACCGATCCATACGGAGTACTTGCGCTCAGGGGGAGCAATGATCTTGATCTTGATGGTAGAGGGAGCAAGGCAGGTGATTTCCTTCTGCATGCGGTCAGCAATACCAGGGTACATGGTGGTACCACCAGAGAGCACATTGTTGGCGAAGAGATCCTTACGGATATCGATGTCGCACCTCATGATGGAGTTGTACACGGTCTCGTGGATACCAACAGATTCCATGCCCAGGAAGGAAGGCTGG
>VCRD01000551.1:121701-132013 GCA_006783055.1 Trinorchestia longiramus
TGACCCATGCCGACCATGACACCCTGGTGACGGGGGCGGCCGACGATGGAGGGGAACACAGCTCGGGGAGCGTCATCACCGGCGAAACCGGCCTTGACCATGCCGGAGCCATTGTCGACCACAAGAGGAGAAACGTCGTCGTCACACATGGTTGCGGTTGTTGATTACACGGCACCGTTTCTGAAAAACAAAACATCAAGGAATAAGACAAAATATTAGACAGGATTGTGCCGAATGGTTTTAAAACAAATCGAATGTCCTACATCAAAAAAATAATAACTCTGAAAAGAAACGGGCAACGCTAACAAACGATAAATACACATTCTTCGATTCATAAAGGATATTTGCAAAAATAAACTGATAATAACCAAGTCCTAGAATTATCATTCAATATGATTTGATCTTTGACATTAAACTGATTACCGATTCCTGAAGAAATGAATATTGATACCAGATGCCATGTTTCACCTTTTATATAATTCAAAAGCTTTATTGCAAGTATTATCACTAACATATATGGTGTCTTAAGGTATTATTAATAATTACGGAATAGTTATTTGATTCTCAACCTCTTCCCTTGTTTAACTTAAAGAGCTTCGGCGTGGCTTCATTGTTTTCGTTACTGGCTATTTTAGATCAGATTTTTAATATTAAGTAATAATTTATACACCCCTAATAACCATATGCTCACACAACTACACGCAAATACAACGCTAGTCGTCACAAGTTGTCTCATGGTCTATAAGCACTCCTTTGTCGCCTACAAATTTTTTTAGTTGTTCTAAAATATCTTCTAAAAGAAAGCAACTTGGGAGGGTAGAAACTCAAATGAAGAGTAATAAAATCATGTAAGGAAAAAAATAATTTGGTTCTGCTAACAGTGACATTATTTTTATTATGATAGAACTCTAACGCTGTTTAATTTTGCTTGGATGAATATAGGCTTACAAAACCTTTGAAAACAATTCATTTCATATGACAAAACAGTCATTTTTTCAGTACACTAAGTTACGCAACGCATGTTCTTTTTTTTAAAGTGTGAACAAAGAATGAATGTTATGGACCAGACGAAGAGATCTGGAGCTATCACAATTCCTATTTCTTCACCTTCATATCTAATTTCGTATAAGAGAATTTTAAATGTTCTTTTATCCACAAATATCCATTCAGTTTAACAATGAAAATTAATTCCCAATGATTTAAAAACACAACTACTTATTAAGAGCATTATAGAATCCTTTCAAAGTTAAATGCAAATGCTCATTGATATAGGCCCAAATGGGTTTTCACAAAATCTCAAAATTTTACAGTATCCTCGATGAGAATTTTGTTAAATTTACTCACTCTCCTTGTCTGCTATGACACTGTACCATACCTGCACGAACCACCAGTATTGAGGAGCCGTTCGACTGAGGCAGCGCTCCCGGTGTCCTCTCCTTTTATATCGACGAGACACACACTCAACGAAGAGTCACGGCGCGGCATCTATGACAAAAACGACGCTTCCCAAAAAAGAAGGCATTACGCTGTGTACGTGAGGGTCTGAAAAAACAGGTGTGTGTGTAGGTGTAATAACGCTTCGCACGCCCACAGCACAGATATGAGGGTTGCAATATTTCAGCCGGGAGCCCTCGTCATGCCAACGTGGACTTAAAAGGTAATTTTCTCATGAAAACCAAGGTTTTCAATAAAGTTTCAGAACATAGTACGACAAATTTTTGCTACCGACTTGAGAGGAATATTGAAGTACTTTTGCTTCAGTTGATAGTTAATAACTGAACAACCAAGACTACCGTTGATAATTATGCGTCCTATATAATCAGAGGGAATTATTTAAAACAAAACAAAACAAAAACAAACAACTTTATTTCCAATCAAGTACACAGCACATAGACATTAGTACATTGGTTTTTCAAATTCTTAAGGTTAACATTTTTAGAGTAAGGATGATGGTGTGGCATCTATGATGGTTGAAGGAATACGCTTATGCAAGAAGGAATAAATCAGTTAGGAAGAGAACTTAACAGGTTAGAAACTTTTTCCTGCCAAAAAAATGCATTGGAAACTTGGAGATTGAACTGACATTCAATTCTTTGTTGAAACCTCTATTATTAAATACTTAAATTGTGAGTAACGAATTGTCAAAAACCAACCCGTAATTAGTAAACTGTGCAAACAAGAACTATACTTCATCAACTTACCACTTTTGGAGCTTCAAGAGCCTAGTCTGGTGTGAAATATTTATTTTAAAAGCAGGTTATACAGGGTGGAATATTGTATCATGTGTGACGAAAACGGAATTAAATTCAAGCTTTTGTTCTAATTGCTCGATCCAATTTTTTTTAATCCCAGACTTACTCGCAACATCTCCAAAAACAAATGTATTAACAGGACAGATAGCTAGGGAACTGTTAAGCCTCTCTCACTGTATTGAATGAGCCAACGTTCCTAATAGCGTAATAAATAACCCAATAAATAGAAACCCCCAATTCTGTAGATCACTAATTCTAAAACTCTGAGCCTGTGTATGTATATTTGCGAGACTGACATGCTTGTAAGTGATTAAGGTGTATGCACGTGATTAAAATATCAACATTATAAAATAAAACGTCAGATATCTCCTTAAATAAATAAATTTATATATTTTTTGCGTATAATTTCTCCTATGTCATTACAATGAGAGTTTCCCTTAAATACTGGTAGTAAAATCTCTCGACTTTCAGGTATGTATATAGATTCTTAAGCGCTGGAGTTAAATCCATAGACTTTCTGGTTAGGTCTGAGAATCTGTTGCTTTAAGTTCTTCCTTCAAATACATGATATTAAAACCCGTTATGTTTAATGGGTATACACACTAGTCTATGTATAATTCAGGTGTTTGTGCGCAATTGATGTCTTTACGTGAAAAGGCATGGGACTTGGGTAGCAGCCCAAGAATGGACTAAACGGCTCGTTCCTGTCGCCATATTATAATGTATTCTATTCTTATTTGGACAGAGATCCTCTCTCTCCTAAACAAACACTCATATGAGTTTTGTGAACCGTTGCAGAGAGATCGAAACTTTGACAAAAACCTAAGCTGCAGTGCAGTTGCTGGAGTCCAGGCTGGTGGGCTGAGTGTCACTATACTTGCTGAAAGCCTATTTGAAGGGGTCCAGTTCTACCAACTAACCTATTCTATGATATAACCTACACGTGTACTGGTAACACTTCCTACTGACAAAATGCCTGTTAATGCTATTTTACACTAACCAAAGTGGTCCTGCCTGTTAAGATAATATCGAATACAACCATCCGAATAGTTAAGAATTACCCGCTAAAGTATCTGTTCGGTGTTAAAAATCTTAGATTTAGATCGGTAATACTAAATTAATCTTGCGTTGTAATTGTTGTTGGATGTTCAATAAGTTGAAGTAAGTCAAGTTGAATTATTTTCATGTTATTTTTATTAGTTGAATCATTTTTTTAGTCGATGGAAGCTTTCATTCATCTGCTGTGCGTCAGGTTTGATGGAAGCTGGCTGTGGCCAAACCCTTTCTTTTGGTTTGGTCATTATATGGCCTCTAATCGGCAAGGATTTGGTCCCTAAAATCATCTTATAAATTCCACCTTCTGTTGCTCATTTGTTTGCATTTGTCAGTGTACTTCTGCCGTAAAGTAGTTTTTATAGGACTAATAATAGTTTCTAGTGTATGAGATTGTAGTTTTTAACGGCAGTGATAGTAATTTTTTTGTGAAGGGAAAGTTTTTTAAATTTTCTATTTTTGTAAATACTCTATGTACAAATTTATGAGTTATTATTGTATTTACATTCAGATGAGACAGGAAGACTATGAGAAAAGTGAAGCAACTATGACAGAGTACTAGGATATACTGACTGGAATGTTTGTTAATATGTACGTACACGGACAAAGATTTTCTCTTGAGTCAAAGCAAGAATAACTTTCAGTGGTGACTGGAGCAACCATTAGATATTTTCATAATGTTTTATTCCTACATTTTACCCGCATCAGAAATATAATACAATTGTTTCCACGTCAATACCTCGTTTAAAATGCCTGATGGAATTTGAACTATTTTCGTATCAAAACCTTTATTTGTTCTTGCAAGTTGTAGAGTTAACACGTTGAGTGCGATTGTCTAGCTGGTGCAAATCTTTACTTTGTACACACAGTCACTAGAAAGCTTTGAAAAAATTACAGAACCTAACCTGAGCGACCCACCGGTGGGTCGTATCGCACTTAACGTGTTAAGTGAAAGTTATTTTAAAAATCTATCACCAACTCAACTAATTATGCAGAAAATTATGTTTTCCGCAACGCTTAAGGTTTTTACACTACCTTCGATCGCTATTCTTTATTTTATGGAACCATTTTTCTGAACAGAATTAGGTGGTTAATGAACACTATCGTTTCATTCATATTATTTTTTATAAAAATATTTCTTCCAAATGATACCACACCAAGATCAATATTCAATATATATTTTTTTGTCGTAGGTCATTGTTGAATAATACTGAAACATGATGATGCAGAATTTTTAATTCCTTCCCTCTCTGGAACAAGAAGCCTTGCTAACAAGCACTTCCAGGCGACAACCTTCACGATCATTTGATGTTAAATAAACTACACGAATACAAGTAACAGTAACAATACAAACATTGAAATGTTTAGAAGCACTTGCGGTGGACAATGCCGGGGCCAGACTCGTCGTACTCTTCCTTGGTGATCCACATGGACTGGAAGGTAGAGAGAGAGGCCAGGATGGAGCCACCGATCCATACGGAGTACTTGCGCTCAGGGGGAGCAATGATCTTGATCTTGATGGTGGAGGGAGCAAGGCAGGTGATTTCCTTCTGCATGCGGTCAGCAATACCAGGGTACATGGTGGTACCACCAGAGAGCACATTGTTGGCGAAGAGATCCTTACGGATATCGATGTCGCACCTCATGATGGAGTTGTACACAGTCTCGTGGATACCAACAGATTCCATGCCCAGGAAGGAAGGCTGGAAGAGAGACTCGGGAGCACGGAAGCGCTCGTTGCCGATGGTGATGACCTGACCGTCGGGAAGCTCGTACGACTTGTCAATAGAAGATGAAGCAGCAGCAGTGTTCATCTCGCTCTCGAAGTCCAGAGCAACATAGCAAAGCTTCTCCTTGATGTCACGCACGATTTCACGCTCAGCGGTGGTAGTGAAGGAGTAGCCACGCTCAGTCATGATCTTCATGAGGTAGGCGGTGAGATCGCGACCAGCCAAGTCCAGACGAAGGATAGCGTGGGGAAGAGCGTAACCTTCATAGATGGGGACGGTGTGGGAGACACCATCACCAGAGTCAAGCACAATACCGGTGGTACGGCCAGAGGCGTACAGGGAGAGTACAGCCTGGATGGCGACGTACATGGCCGGGGTAGCGAAAGTCTCAAACATGATCTGAGTCATCTTCTCACGGTTAGCCTTAGGGTTGAGGGGAGCCTCAGTCAGGAGGACTGGGGACTCCTCGGGGGCAACGCGGAGCTCATTGTAGAAGGTGTGGTGCCAGATCTTCTCCATGTCATCCCAGTTGGTGATGATACCATGCTCAATGGGGTATTTCAGAGTAAGGATACCTCGCTTGCTCTGGGCCTCATCACCGACGTAGGCGTCCTTCTGACCCATGCCGACCATGACACCCTGGTGACGGGGGCGGCCGACGATGGAGGGGAACACAGCTCGGGGAGCGTCATCACCGGCGAAACCGGCCTTGACCATGCCGGAGCCATTGTCAACCACAAGAGGAGAAACGTCGTCGTCACACATGTTTGCGGTTGTTGATTACGCGGCAACGTTTCTGAAAGACAAAACATCAAGGAATAAGCCAAAATTCTCTATATGATTGTGCTGAAGTGTATTAAATTGAATCAAATGTCTTACATCAAGGAAAATAGCTTTGAAAAGAAACGGTTGACGCTAAAAAACGAAAGATACACATACTTCGATTCATAAAGGGTATTTACAAAATTAAACTGATAAAAATCAAGTCATAGAATTTTTTAATATAATTTGGTTTTTGACACTAAACCGCTTCGTGATTCCTGAAGAAATTAAATATTGAGACCAGATTTAGCTTCTTCTATAATTCAAAAGCTTTTTGCAATTTTGCAATTCTTATTACCAACTTAGATGGTCTTTTAGATGTTATAAATAATTATGGAATAATCATTTGATTTTAAACTTCCTTCGTTGCTCAGCATGGCTTCGACGTGGACTTAATTGTTTTCGCTACTTGTGGTTTTAGTTCAGAAGTTTTAATATTCAGTAATATTTCATTTCCTCCTAATAATCACATGCTCACACTATCGTTTTAGATACTTCTTATCACCTCTACTAGGCGCAAATACAACGCTAGTCGTCTCATGGTCTACAAACGCTCTTTTGACGCCTACAAATTTTGTATTTGTATTAAAACTCCGTTGATCTTAAAAAAACGGAGTTTGGGAAGATAAAGGATCAAATGGAGAGTAATAAGATCATGCAAGGAAAATAATAATGTGGTCCCGCTAACAGTGACATTATTTTCATTATGATGGAACTCTAACGCTGCTTAATTTGGCTTCGATGAATGTAGGCTTACAAGATCTTTGAAAACAACTCATTTCATATGACAACGCAGACCAATTTTTCTTCTTTTTTACAGCGCACTAAGTTACGCAACTCATGTTTTTTTAGGTAGGTATAAAGAAAGAATGTTATGGACCAGACAAAAAAAATTCTAGAGCTATCACAATTCCTATTTCTTCACCCTCTTATCCAATTCAGCATTAAAGATTTCAATTCCTCTTTCATTCACAAGCACTATTTAAATTTAACAGTAAAAATTAATTCCCAATGATTTAAAAACACAACTACTTATTAAGAGCACAATAGAATCATGTCAAAGCTAAATGTAAACGCTCATTCTCATTGTCCTACATGGGTTTTCATTAAATCTCAAAATTTTACAGTATCCTCAAAGGGAAACTTGTTAAATTTACACACACTCTCCCTGTCTACTTTGACACTGTACCATACCTGCACGAACCACCAGTATTGAGGAGCCGTTCGACTGAAGCAGCTTTCCCTGTGTCTTCCCTTTTATATCGACGAGACACACACTCAACGAAGAGTCACGGTGCGGCAACTATGACAAAAACGATGCTTCCTAAAAAAGAAAGCATTACGCTGTGTACGTGAGTGTCTGAAAAAACAGATGTGTGTGTAGGTGCAATAACGCTTCGCACGCCCACACCACCGATCTGAGGGTTGCAGTATTCAGTCGAGGGCCTTCGCCATGCCAACGTGGACTTAAAAGGTCATTTTCTCATTAAAACCGAGGTTTTCAATAAAGTTTTAGAGCATACCATCGTGAATTTTTCTCAGAAATTCCAGCTTCTGTTGCTCTTCTATTTGTATTTGTTAGTGTACTTCGGCCGTAAAGTAGTTTTTAGCAAGTGTGATAGTAGTTTTTGTAGGGGTGATAATAGATTTTTGTGAAGAGATAGTAGCTTCTAACGGTAGGGGTAGTAATTTTTTTGTGGAGGGAAAGCCATTTTGAATATTTTATTTTGGTGAAACTTTCATGAACAAATTTGTAAATTGTTTTTATTAACATCCAGGTGAGACTGAAAAACTATGAGAAAAGTGAAGCAATTATGACAAAGTACTAGGATATACTGACTGGAATGTTTGTTAATATGTACGTACACAGACAAAGATTTTCTCTTGAGTCAAAACAACTCAATGCGTGGAAAGCCAGAGTAACAGAATAACTTTCAGTGGCGAATGGATCCACCATTACATATTTTTAGGATATTTCATTCTTACATTTCACCTGCATCAGAAATATAATGTAATTATTTTGCGTTCACGGGTGGCATTTAAACACAGCATGATAGTGCGTACTTCATTCTGTTATTTGAGATGCGATGTAACTTTTTTTTCGATCTCATTAATGCATCATAATTGAATATCTGTTAAAGAAGAATTTTGGGTCTCGTTTTTCCCTATTCTCAGTCGAACGAACTACATGAGAAAATCTCTCAAATCTCTCAGTTTTTCGCAATTTAGAGCACATTAACCCAACAATATAAGGCTTTAATGTTGGGTTTGATAATACGTATTATTATATCACCACTGAAAATATTAAATAATCTGTTCCAAAATAGACATTCCACAGCCTGAAATTTCAACCCAAATTTAGTAATTTTGAGTAAAATTATTTGCTAATGACATGAACGCGTTGGTTTTGGTGCTCCTGATTTATTGGCATTGACTCATTCGGTTAAAATAATTTGAAGCAAAAATTAAAATCACTTTTTCAACAAAATAAAATTTAATTTTTTCGAACCACTAACTGAGAAAAAACTAAGATGGAAAGAGAAAAAATTATAGAAATCGTATAAAAAATCTAAAATGTGCGAATTAACTAATAATGGACGTTAATGCTGCGTTACAAGCGTAGCCAGAATGGTCGAAAAATATTATCCTGGAACGTGGTGCAATAAAACGAATTGTTGATAAATTTGGGAATGAAAGGCTTCCAGTTTCCATCTTAATTTCTGATAATATACAGCGAAAACTACTGTCGTTAAATCGAATTTCTTGAAATTATTCGTGTTATTCATTTTATTATGTATGCACGAAGTATAAAATTTTCAATTTATTTTGTACTCGTTTGCTGTTGAGTAAGCGAATGATTTTTTTCATTTTCTTTCTAGGAATTTCTTACCCAATGGAACAATTACTTCGGAACAGCTTGAAAATTGCTTTGGTCTCAACTATTTGGGTGGAGAAGGAATAATATTTATAGTTTAAAATCTGGGTATAAAAATTGATAACATCGATCGTGTATTGTATCAATACTATGTCGGAATATTATAGCTAATGATGGTTGGTTCACATAATATTATATCACTGCTTTATTTATTGGCTTTCAGCTTCCTAAAAGAATAATGATTTTCACATCTACTGACCGAAAAAGTCACAGTTGCTTAGATACTTTGACTTTAATGAACAGGTTTTCAAGGAATCAGTTCAAATGTGAATATTAGAAAGATAATGCTTTTAAAATTGGGGTTCCACAACCAGTTTAGTTCATCAGGAGTATATTCGAAAAGTTTACTCTCTATGCGCTGATAAATGGAACCTTTTGCAACTGATATTTTATCATGAATAAAACTGCAAACTCTTTATAAGTAGTCTTTCATGTATTTAAAATCGTAAGGAATTGCTTTCATTCCACCTAATTTCTGATCTTTTACAGTATCAAAAAAGTAGGAATTCTTCATTATTATTTGTCGAGGATGGGTGTTAACCTAGGAGATAGGCATTTTAATTTCATTTTTCGCTTTGTGTCAGTTGGTTTCGCTGCCACAAAAAAACTATCTAAACAAAATGTCCCAAGCTCTAGCAGTTATTTGAATCTATTGTGCAAGTTTATTTAGACGAGCTTTATTGGCTTGCCCCTTAGTTCGGAGCAATGCAAACGTAGGAGTGAAGTTTTCACATCCCGTGTTACTCCTGACAGGAATAATAAAGAGAAAGGACATCTGAAATTTCCATCCAATATATCACACAACTCAGTAAAATAGGTGAATCCTAACTTCAACACCGATGTAAATAAATCATAAATTTCAAAAAATAAGGAAAACTACCAGTTGGCAAATGAGGAGTCGAAAGGCATTTCTGTGATTTACTTTTTATTTGTATAAACTTGAACTGAACATCCATTTGGTGAACTTATTCTCTCAGTCGAATAAGTATATAGTTCTTAAGTCGGCAAAAATTTTCATGCCGGTAGAAACGCAATGCAAATAATCCTTATGGGATTAGATGTACAACAGATGTAAATAAACCAGTACATGTTATAATTTTTTTATTAAAATACCAATTTGAACTGGTATTCAGTTCTCAGAATACATTGACGGAAAGATGTCTTCAGTTTTGTTATGTATCATACTGATAGACCTTTCAATAGTTTCTACCCTGGAAAAACTAGCTTTGATAAAAAACTTATGGTAACAGCCCCACCAATAACTTGCTCCTGACCAACCAAGACAAATACATAGTAACAACAATAATGAAAACATACAAAATGTTTAGAAGCACTTGCGGTGGACAATGCCAGGGCCAGACTCGTCGTACTCTTCCTTGGTGATCCACATGGACTGGAAGGTAGAGAGGGAGGCCAGGATGGAGCCACCGATCCATACGGAGTACTTGCGCTCAGGGGGAGCAATGATCTTGATCTTGATGGTGGAGGGAGCGAGGGAAGTGATTTCCTTCTGCATGCGG
>VCRD01000551.1:141173-231004 GCA_006783055.1 Trinorchestia longiramus
CCACAAGAGGAGAAACGTCGTCGTCACACATGGTTGCGGTTGTTGATTACGCGGCAAGGCCTTGTCTGGAACAGTAAGAAATAGAAGCGATATCTGAGCTGATTTTATAAGTAATACTTATTTCTCACTCATTCAGGTGTACGAGACACAGAGCTAAAATACAAGTGACTTCAACTAGAGCGACTTGATAACGATTCGTAGCTCAAGTGTGTTTTACGTTAGTTAATACTAGCCTTCTTACTTCTTAGCGTAAGAAGTACACTCTTTGAGCTCTTTTTATACACAATACTTGAAGCTTTGCTGGGATTGAAACTTGAAAGATATGAATTATGTCAGACCATGGTTAGCTTTAAATTGAACTATAGTTTATTAAACAAAATTCCTTTCACAACATTAGAGGATAACTCTTAGCCGCAGGCCTTGCTTTATGTTCAAATACGACCGAGTTTGGGCCCAGTTTTTGATATACACATTAATGGTAAAGAAGTTAATGAACGTGAACGGACGGACTTGATCAACATCAAGCTATCTGAAAAATTATTCAAGGACATTTCATTTGATTGATTTTAAATGTTCTAAGAATAAAACTGATTACATTTTCATGTTGGAACTATCTTGACGGTTCTTATGATCTTCGAATTCAGGATTACACTGAGACAGAGCTCTCAAATATTGAATTCGTTAGATTTAAAATAAGAATAGTCTAATAAATTTATTCACTAATCCAACGATGAAGTTTTCATACAACTCTTATCCCAATCGTACCTTTTCGTTCGTAACAGAAATTCTATTTAGAAACAGCGTTTGTTTTTAGAAACGGGGATTCAACACGCATTTTTCGCTATGGACTAGCATTGAATAACAAGATTTTATTTTTTGAAAAAAGATGTACGACTTTAATTTAATATGCGTGAAGAATTCAGTTCTACGTTAGTGTTTTGTAGTACAAAAGTACAAAGCACTGACGAAAAAGTGTTGTTCTCCATCTTCTTGTACACGAAACTTCCACACCAAGTATGTTTACGATGGCTTGACGTACCTTCACACACCACCAGTTTTCGAGGAGCCGTTCGACTGAGGCGTTTTAGAAGAGACTTCTCTTATATATCGTCTAGGCCACTCCCACTGTAAACCAAATCACTGGGCGGCATCAGTACAGGAAGAAACCAGGGAAGTACGCCGTGTACATGCGCAAATTAATGTACGTGTGTGTATTGTCTTGTTCCACCCACACTCCTTGAAGATCTTCAAGGCAATTGTGAGCCAAAGTCAATTGGTCCGCCCCCCAAGCAGAGTCTGGCTACCTCATTTGGAGGAAGATTAGGTTCTTGACTAACGTGACGGTAGCTCACGAAAAGAAACAGGCTTATCTTTCTTCACTTAGAAAAAGAAACTAATTTAGTGTCGTCTTTATTCTCAGTAATTTTTTAAGGCCAAGGGAGAAAAATATTGTAATAATAAATTATGAACAAAATTTGTCATGAAAATTTTTTATGGGAACTGGTTACTTCAAAAACACATGCTAGGTCACATGCCACTAGCATGTCGAACTCAATTCTTGACGTATAAACCATTATACTGACATATAAAATACTTCATGGCATGTTAGCATATTACGCAAATAAGATTGTCAATGTATATAGTATTTTATATTGTACATGCCTGTATAATGTGTACTGTATTTATTCTCTGATTCGAAATAAGGTTATTTTTTTTAGTTTTGCCATATTACTATTGTACAGAAGTTTCTGGGGACCATTTATAGTTTTCCAGCTATGTGTAACTTCAGCAGATCGTGGAGTCAATATTTTAATACCTGTAGAAGGGATAGTAATATTCATAAATTGTTATTAATCAGTTCAATTATTTTGAATTCTGAAGTTCATAATGTTACTGCCAAAAAAACGATGATGATTCTACGAGAAAGGGAACAACCGAAAATATTTCCTGCATTTTCAAACACTAAAATAATAAATTTACTTAAACTTATTCTACTGAATTAGCTATAGTTGAATTATCCAGTCATGCTCTGTATGGTAGTATTGCCAGTTCCAAACCTTTGCAGCCTTACCACGAATTCTTCTCATAACTTCACTAACGGGGGCATGTCCACCATCATGCTTACGCTGTCTCACTCCGTGCTTGCCTGATAAAAATCAGTGACGCGTTGTATGCTTGTAATCCTGCCAACGTAGCCTAAATAAAGAGGAAATGTAATTTTAAATTAAGCAATATTACTCGTGAGGAGAATAATTTCAGTAATTTCTTCAAAACACAGAAGATTGCAGAAGCCAGGGAGCAAAAACATAAGGAAAACTAAGCACTTTAGCGCGATGGACATGTTTTTCTGTTCCTCAGTCTCTGCCAAATCCATTTCTTCAGAATGAATTATAAAATAAAATAAGTTTAGAACATAATAAATTGAATCGTGCTACTTAAATTTTACTAACATGAATAACAACACATATAAAGAACTTAACATCAAAAATTTAACCTTCTTTAACCATTTAAACCTCTATAATCTTTAAACATCATTTCTTTGCGATATTTTCTCATGAGTAAGTTTGAATTTATACACGACAATTTTACATACGTGATAACACTTCTTAAAGGTACCAGGGCACGACTCGGACATGCCAATACCATTAAGTAGCTACATTACGACAAGCCTCACAATCTCAGTCAGTATAGAATTCTTGGCTCATTGGCTTTGTTTGAGTGAAGTGTCTGTCGCTCTTTCTGCTAGCGTTATGAGTACGCTGCTTCCTGTACGCTGTGAACGTGTGATTTTAATTGAATTTCGTGTACAGAAAAGGGAATGTAGAATACTTGAATGTAGGTGAAGATCATGTATTCAGTAGAGTGAATGTAGAACATTTGAAGAGGAGTGAAGATCATATATTCAGTAGAGTGAATGTAGAACATTTGAATAGAAGTGAAGAAAATCGTGTATACAGTACAAACTTAATATGTATGTTTGTTGTGAAAGTAGTACACTTAAACGAGTAAAATAGACGTAAATTTTTTATGTTAATGGAAAATTCATTGATACCATAAGCATAAAGTCCATGATCAGATAGTAATTAAAATATTATTTAATTATTTTACTGCATTCCAACTCGAAGTTCGTTCTTCTCTCCGTGATAAAGGTTTGAAAGTTATAATTAATTACACCTATGCATTATAGTTAGAAATGTCATAATTGCATGTCCTGATGAGCAATGAAAAACCAGTTCTTCATCTGTACTGATAAGGGACTATTGCTATTAACGAACTCATTATGAACACGTATATATTGCATTGATTAACAACTTCATTGCACGTTTCCTATACATAATAACTTCATTCTCATTCGTTCGCTAGTAAAGTCAATTAACAAAATCTCTCCTATTTCATTATGCATCGGAATCAAACTGCCATTAGCTTTTTAACATCCTGATCATCGACTAACATTTCCTTATATAAAACTCATGTTATAATTGGAGTACAAAATTATTTTAGTACACACACGCACTGCTCTTAAAACTACAACTACCTAAATTCTTTCACACAAGTAAGAGCCATTAGTAAATCATACATGATAATTAGCATGAAACAATCATTTATTATTTTCGTACTCTATTTGTCAAAACTAACTCTTAATATGTTGGAAATTTTATTTTTCAAACAAATTTCATCACTGGAACAACTTTTTTGGCCTGTTCCAACACAAACTGTAACTGAAATTTAATCAATGTTAATCTCGTAAGAAAGTTTTCATAAGCCTGACATTTCAAAGTTCGAGGTTGTAGTCGAAAAACATATAAGATAAAAATTTGTTCTTCTTCTCATATGTGAGTCAGTAACTTAATGATATGTGAAGATCCCGACTCCCCATTTTAGATCACTAATGACTTCATTTACCCCCACAACTAACAATTCACAATATCAATGCCATTATCATTAACAATTGATGGAATCTAACCAAATGCATGAATATCACCTCCGGATCAGGTAAGAGTTAATGCTGATGCAACTTAGTAATTCATCAATTCTTTCTTAGTTTATTACTGAGCAATTCAACTGAACTGTTCCTGAATGTAATTCCTGAACTCTAAATTGCTAAAAATGTGTACTACAAACTTCATGATGCATCTTTCTTAAAGATTCTGTCGCATATTTCAGAGATGCAATAACTCGATTGCTGACATGAATACAAAAAACAAATCTTAACACTCAATTTTTATCCAATATTAATAGCATCGCGTGTGATACTGAGTTATTTTTATTAAATTAGAAAACATTTCACATTTTTTAATAAGATGAAAATTAACTCGTTTTTTATACGGTTTTTTAAAAAGAATTGAAAAGAATTGTTTTTCGAATAACGAGAGTTTCGACTAACACATTCGCAAATAATTGGTGACAAAAATCCATAGATTGTTAAGGTGTCTTTTTAACTCCATTTAGGCTAAGAACGGTCAATTTATATCACTTCTCCAAGACTTAATTCGTGACTTTCAGCAATGCTTTTCAATTGTAATTAAGACGTGCTTTCGTGCAGAAATGGTAAGCATTCGATACAGTGACAATTTCCTTAACAGTGCAGGCTTGGTCTTTAAGGCTTGGTCTTTCAGATTGGAGACCACACGTCTCTGTCTTAGAGAGCTCTTGAAGCAATCATTGGTTTACACATACTGTTCTCACCAGGGGTAGCAATTTTGCAATTTCCCACTAGCTGTGAAAGCTTTTAATATCAATTGAAAATCTTAAATTTATCATAAGGTGTCAGCTTACTCAAATGAACTAATATTGATTATAATATTATAATATTGATTAGCTAGAAAATTAATTATTTCCTGTAATTTTTAAATTGTACGGTGTATGTTCATCGACGATGCTACAAATCTTTAATGGTTCTTAAAATTTCTTACAGAGGAGCTCGTCGAGGAAAGTGTCTTTGATTTTACTGTCTAAAATTTTCCCCAACGTACCAAGAATGATATTCCTGAGGGTTACTTTTCGAAAATAATGAATTGGTTTTTCCTCTAGTTACTGAGTCGCTTGTGATCCATCAACAGATTTCCTGTTTCTACAGATTAATATAATGATGCTTATAGCCACAAGTTTATAAACAGTCACTGCATTACCATTTATACACTTAATTAGGCTTTAAACTACTGTGAAAACAGCATATCACTTCTATTTTTCTTCTATAGACTGTTAGTAAATTCTTTGCCAATTGACTGAGTGAACTGTTAATCGAAAACGAAAGAAAATTGTTATTTATACATCGGAGTTCAGAGGAATGTGAAAAGTGTGGACTAGATCTTCTGTCATCGCATTAATTCTTTCCTCGTGACAGCGCAAACAAGCAGCAAAAGAAACATCAGAGGCAGGCCACCTGAAACCTCTATCCGCAAACAGGTATGGTTTATTTCTCGCTCAACTTCTGAGTCGTTTTCTTCGTTCACGTACTGTACGTGTTTTATGCTTGTTATTGCTGATGAAGAGTGATAACAAAACAAGGGGGTTTGTTTTTGCCGTAAAATAGAGTAGTTAAAAATATTCATACCCTTTAAGATTATTCTATCAATGTTGCAAACTAGAGAGGCACGATGCGAAGTAATAAGGTTGTTTTGAGTTGAATATGTCGTACTATAGCTAGAATTATTTTCAAACATCGTGAAAAATCTTTAAAACAGGAAAATTCGTACAATTTGCCGCTGCCGTGTAATTTCAATGCCATCGTAGGCGTTATTTAATCATTAGTAGGTTGACTATCGTTGATTTTAGCTACCACGGCCTTATTCCAATAGATTTTGAACCTGTAACTGTCGTTGTCAGTTGCCCGCATTTCCCACATTGCAAAAATACATCTGTAAAGCTGCCAGTGAAACACAGAGTATAAGTTAACGTAATTGTCACTTTCTGGTGTTATATCTGACCAACAGAACTGAATTTGTAATATTTAATTATAATTTTTTCTATTCTATTAAGTACTAAAGGAATATTCAAGAAGGAAGCTATTAAAATGTAAAGTGAACGTAACATTTCCTTTCATTTTCATTTCTTCGAACGATATTCAAACTTTTACCAATCACCATTAAATTTGTTTGAGCGTATTGGGACAGCTTTCATCTTGTCTGTCGAGTACAGCAAAGAAAATCTCCATCTTCGTTCAGAGAGAACCATAAATGTTTTTCTTAGTAATGCAATGATTCATCTCTGTCATATACAGTAGCTTAGCATCTCTTTCCGAGATCGAAAAATTCATCATTAACAATTTTCTTCATCATTTGGATGGCTTCACAATTTGTAGGGACGTCAAGACCAAATACCGAAACGACAGCGTTCTCGAAAATGATAACGAACTTTTCCATGAACTCCATAGTCGTTCGCTACACCTACGACGTAAAAAACAACTCAATACTTGGGCTTAAGTTTATAGACAGAAATACGCAATAATGAGCAAGTATCATTTTTATTATATTTCTTTGAAGATTCTGGTGTTATTGAACAAGTTTACTAAAAATATTATTGGCAGGATTCAAGAAAGTTACAAAAAAATTAAACCGAACGACATTTGGTGATGAATTAGTGATACTAGTTTGGATATAAGAATTCAAAAATATATTCGCATGTTGCTTATATTACATTTAATTTTAGTTCTTATTCTAAAAATTAGAAGCATTTACGATGGACGATACCAGGGCCAGACTCATCGTACTCTTCCTTTGTAATCCACATCTGCTGGAAGGTAGAGAGGGAGGCCAGGATGGAGCCACCGATCCATACGGAGTACTTGCGCTCAGGGGGAGCAATGATCTTGATCTTGATGGTGGAGGGAGCGAGGGAAGTGATTTCCTTCTGCATGCGGTCAGCAATACCAGGGTACATGGTGGTACCACCAGAGAGCACATTGTTGGCGTATAAATCTTTCCTAATATCGATGTCACACCTCATAATGGAATTGTAAACAGTTTCGTGAATGCCAACAGATTCCATACCTAGGAATGAGGGCTGAAAAAGGGACTCTGGAGCACGGAATCGTTCATTTCCAATGGTTATGACTTGACCATCGGGTAGTTCATACGATTTTTCTAATGATGAAGATGCAGCAGCAACGTTCATTTCAGCTTCGAAGTCTAAAGCCACATAGCAAAGCTTCTCCTTGATGTCACGCACGATTTCACGCTCAGCGGTGGTGGTGAAGGAGTAGCCACGCTCAGTCATGATCTTCATGAGGTAGGCGGTGAGATCGCGACCAGCCAAGTCCAGACGAAGGATAGCGTGGGGAAGAGCGTAACCTTCATAGATGGGGACGGTGTGGGAGACACCATCACCAGAGTCAAGCACAATGCCGGTGGTACGGCCAGAGGCGTACAGGGAGAGTACAGCCTGGATGGCGACGTACATGGCAGGAGTTGAAAAAGTTTCGAACATAATTTGCGTCATTTTTTCTCTGTTGGCCTTTGGATTGAGTGGAGCTTCAGTGAGAAGGACTGGAGATTCCTCTGGAGCAACTCTGAGTTCATTATAAAAAGAATGGTGCCAGATCTTCTCCATGTCATCCCAGTTAGTGATAATGCCATGCTCGATGGGGTACTTCAGAGTAAGGATACCTCGCTTGCTCTGGGCCTCATCACCGACGTAGGCGTCCTTCTGACCCATGCCGACCATGACACCCTGGTGACGGGGGCGGCCGACGATGGAGGGGAACACAGCTCGGGGAGCGTCATCACCGGCGAAACCGGCCTTGACCATGCCGGAGCCATTGTCAACAACCAGAGCACAAGCATCTTCGTCACACATTATGACTGGTTTCTATTCGTAGGGTGGGGCGATGAATCTGCAACAACAACAAAAAAAATTAAGCTCATGGTAATGTTACAGAAAATAGTTTTCCAAAATGATAAGATATTTTACGGAATTTTAAGTTATGTAGTTCTGGATCAGTTGATTAGCAGAGAATCGTTTGTGAGTATAACTTTTTTATCAGTTTTTCCAAATTGTGAGAAGTATACAACAGTAATATTTAGTGATAATTTCACTTATACTCTCTAAACTAATTGTCTTAAAAGCAAAATTCATATTCATTTTTTTGACAATCATTGATTTTATCAATGAGGTCACAAATAAACTCAACTATCATATAAAAATTTTGGTTGAAACTATAAATGTAGAAATTAATTAGAGTTCGACAAGTGAAGCGACAACGCTTTTTTAAAATTTATTGCATTTTGGCTCAACGATTTTTCTATCATTAACTTTTCCTGTTTTCAAGTACTTTTTATTGAGATAAAAGTTATCTACTATCGATTGCTTTTTTGTCAACTTTGAAGTTTTTACCCATAAAAAGTTTAAATTTGAAAATCACTCCGCCAGTTTGGTCTCTGTTCCCGTTATCCGCGACAAAAATTGGTACTATTATTTTCACTGCAGTACTACTCGTCAATAAATAAAGTTGTTTCAATAAAGAATGAAACAAAAAATGCATATTCAAAATTTTACCCAGACCAGTGCTAAATCAACTATTATATAAAATACGTAGTTCAGTTTAGTCTGTTCAAGAAATAAAGTTCTTTTAAGTTGTTGACTATTGCTTCCTAGCTCCAGGCCTACAACTCGAGCATTGAATTAAAATACTCTCAAAAAACAAATTCATAGCAGATTCCTGAGTAGTCATTGGAGGCGTAGAAATTCAAGTTTGGCATGCATCAAGGTCTAATTGAAGTCAGAAAGTTCATACATAAAAACGTAAAATTCAGATAGAACATGCATGATTAATTTATCTGAATATAGCCTATCATCTCCCGAGAAGCCAGTCGGCTGAAAAGCTTTTTCAGATATTACTGAGGTAGTTAATATGATTCATGACCCGCTAGGCAGTTCCAATATTACAACTACAAACTTATTTCTTTTGGGATCTCGTTAGGACACCATTGCTGTCCTAGACTGTTTTGCATGCAGTTGAGGCAGCTCCAGGCCATACAGTTGCGTTGTGTTAAATTAAACTAACACAGGATATCATAATCCCAAATTAAGGAACATCTTTTTACTAAGACAAGCTCTTACAAAACATTGTATGCAACACTGACTGCTATTCAAAGAAAATGCTTCTATTGACATGACTAAAGAACGTGTGTTGTCTTGTTGAGTATATCCTTCCAAAAGTACATTTTAATCTATTTTTTGGGCCATAACTTCTACTTTATTCTTTAAGTATTAAAGTGTGTTGTATTGTTGAGTATATCCTTCCAAAAGAACATTTTAATCTATTTTTTGGGTCATAACTTCTACTTAATTCTTTAAAGGACATTCTACACTAAAGAATTTCCTTCATTATTTGAAAGCAAATACGTGTAGCTTTCATGCATAAATTTGACAGGTTTGATACTTAGCTTCATTACAGAACCATAAAATTAATGATACAAAAACTCCCTTTGTAGAACCGTAAATTTTATATTTAATTTTTTAATTCTATTTAAAATGATCATCTTATTTAGTTTTAAAATTTGTTTAAAGATAGATACTACTCCAACAACTTAAACCCCTCAAATACATCAACTTGTATCATTGATTTTACATAATTGATAATGTATTACAATCCAACGTTGAACACATAAAGGAGAATTCTTTACCCTCCTTTGTTTTTTATGTACTGTTTGTGGAGGTCTTCCACGCAGTTTATTTAATTGACTGGGAACCGTAGGTACGTATATTATTTTTTGACAATGATAAACGGACGCGCTCAGCTCATGAATAACAGTACTCTACTGACTCCATACATCCCCAATTTTAATGGATTGCATCTCAGCTTCGTATAGATTTTGGTACCGTTATGACCTTGCATGTTCATAACTTATACACAAACAATTAGCAGTGCTGTTCACCTCGGTGGCTACGACCATACCAAAACCACACGCACATTTTTTTCATGATACAAACATGTTTATCTGCGATCCATTGTCTTATGAGAAACATCGGAACTCTAGCACCTCATTCAGTACGTACCTTGTTCTGGACGAGCCTCTGGCGGAATGGGTGGTCAGTGGTGGAGGTTCTCTGCTTTTATACACACACAGAGGCCCACGGGAGCCTCACATTTTGTTCTCCTGTGCCTTCCCTGCTGCTTACATAGACGGGGTCGGGCTTCATTTTATTTTCTACCTGCGAGATGTAGCAACACAGCTGCGACAATAACCAAGATAACATAATAAGTTGTGTTTCAACCATTAATGTTGATATATTACCTTATGACTTAATGAATATCCATGTTTTTATCCAAGAACCTTATACTCCACGTCATGATTAAATTACTGACATGGCTGTGTAAATAAATACATCTATTGGTTTTAAACGATCACTGCCGACAGTGTTACACATGTTTTGTATTCTGAAACTTTTTTAAATTGTGGTTAATTCTGGCAAAATTACCGCAATCGCAACATTACATTACTCATAAACAAAAATCCAGTTCAGTGAATTATGGTTATTCGTGTAAATATTCAAGTACTTGTAAATATTACCCCACCAGTTTTAGAACCTGAAGAAAGCATATATTGGAAGTAATCATTACCATGCTACCATGGTCTTGTCGAAACTATTTCAATTTAGATTTTACTAATGCATTTTGAGGATAAAAAATAGTAATTCACATCTATTGCAAGAAAATGCATTGGTCACGACCTATGGAAGATATAATCCCCATCCAAAATCCACTGTTGAACATATGACGTATAAACTTTCTAAGGAATAACAATGTGTTTGTTCCTCCTTTATTTCATCCAATGTCGGCCAATTTCGGTTGTTTGCCTGTAGTTTTTTATTGATCACCATAAAATTTCCATGTTCACAACTAATAAATTAACATCTTTTTACTTCGTAACGTTAACTCTTAATACTTGATGACTTCATTTTACTTCGATGGAAAATTTCTTCAAATGCCTAAATAATTAAATTATGAATGAATAATAACCAATAATAAATACAAATGATTACATATATTATATATACATAAGGTAGTACAAAGTATCATATATGTGTAATATATATATATATATGAATATAGATATATATATATGTATATATATATACACTACCAATAATAATAATAGTAGATTGATATAATAGTTGGTAAAGAATTGAAGGTAATTAAAGAGTTCAAGAATTAAAAGCTCTTGTACCCCGTGATTACTGAATGGTGGTATTGGTTATTATAATTCTAACAAGAACAATTAGAATAGAACCGATACTTTATGAAATAAAACTTTAAGGTTTGCCTAATATTTAGCTTAAAATTTTTATATCTCGGATTTGTTATTAAGCGAGGATGCTGCTCAACAAAAATTAACATCGTTTTAATAATTGTTTAAAATATGATTTTTATAATCAATCGTACAATTTCTCCCAATAGAGTAGGGACAAAAATCGTACGAAATCAATTTAGGTATCGCAAACATAACAACCTCTAAAATAAAAAATTTCTAATAAGTGTAAAAATTATTTGACCGAGTCTACTATATTTTAGTAAATAGTTCAGTGCTCGTGCGTGAATGATGTTTTTACATTATACGGTAAGGGACGTAGGTAGCTACCCAAGAATGGACCAGCCTGTTCCTGTTGCCATATGATATTCTATGTATTCTAGTTTCTGTACGGAAGTAAATGTTGTATAACTTTCACTTCCTTTTTCATAATAGAGTATAATCTTACATGATCCTTCTTCTATATTGTAAAACTTCACATCAAGGAAATGGATAATGATTGACTGGAGAGGCAATCATTATCAATTTAGATTACTTGCAAAAGGGAACGAATCAGCAGTGGCTTTCTAGATAAACATGCAATGTTTTCACTTTTGCATCATTGATATATGTTGTGAAATTTTGACCCCACTTGTGATCAAGCAACCTTTAAAGAAACTCAATTATCGGTTGCCATAAGCCTACATTTGCGTCCCTCGTTTGAACCTAATCTTTCATGCTATCATCCAAAAATAAAATACTGAAGTCATGTTTTTGGTGACCCATTTAGCGTTCCCGCAACATTGACGCTTTAAAAAATTTCTTCATGACCTGACCAATAAAGAACTTTGATGCCTTATTACCACACATCACTCAATAAATTTCAAAATCAAGCGTAACACAATGTCAAACTCTGTATGCTTTTAATATGTATGCCCTTCTCCAGTCTTCAACGATAATGTGTTTTCCTTCTATTCACGAGTATATTTTTATCATCATGTAGTAAAACTATATTTTGTTGAAACATGGAGTTCATTCAGTTTTCTGTATTTCCTGATTATGCTAATCATGTACACTACCAGTAAAGTTTAATGAAAAATAAAATAAAAATAAAAAACCCAAAACATCGTTTTAACCTTTTGTGTAGCACAAATCAAATTTTGTTGTAATATTTAAGCTTAGCTTCACTCAAGCATAAGGATATTCTAAGAAAAATTATAACGATCAGTGGATCTAAATAGGCTGTCAAGTTTTGCTCAGGGCCTGAGATGGTGGATTTTCATCGCACCTTCTAACACTTGTTTGGAGTTTAGGGAAACAAACTCGTGTATATTTAGCCTTGTTCGTACCTGCACAATTCTTCCCTGAAACTCAGCACCGCTTGACCAACACCAAATACGGAAAATTACGATCGACCTTCCTAAAACAGCCATGCTTGCTTTTAAACGTGTACGGAGTAATTTTATCAGAAACAAATTTTGCAATGGTTTATTCCCTTCCTTGATTTTCAAACTGACAAAGAGAGATAGAGACGCAATGTTTTGCTTCAATGAAAAAAGCTTAAATATCATCAATACTATTTCGCTATTTTCTAGCTCATAGAGAACTTACAATTATTCATAAGCTTTTTTGCTTTAAAAAATTCATACATTTCTGTTTGGAAACCAATTTTAATATCAATTTTAATATCAAACAATCTCACAAGGATTATAGTTTTGAAAATGGCTTGTGATGCATGAAACCGAAATCGAATCACGTCTGTAAAATGTCCTAAAAAATGTTTTGCCCTGTTTGATACTGACCCGTTTCCATAAGAAGTCATTTGCATTAGAATACATTTTTCTTCATAATCTGCAAACAGTTTTTTCCATATTGGCTCCTCATAATATTTGGGTAACAGAAACTGCTAAGAATTTTTCAAAGTTTCCTGAGCATGCTTTAGGAGTCACAAAGTGACCAGTGAAGTCATTTAATCCTGAACAGCATAGTTATGAAGCCAAAAATAGACAGGCAAAAGCACGACTGCCACATAAATGCTGGTGAGGTTAGAAGCATTTGCGATGAACAATGCCTGGTCCAGATTCATCATATTCTTCTTTCGTAATCCACATCGACTGGAAAGTGGAGAGAGACGAGAGAATTGAACCTCCAATCCAGACTGAATATTTTCTCTCGGGAGGAGAAATGATTTTGATTTTGATGGTAGAAGGTGCCAGCGATGTAATTTCCTTCTGCATGCGGTCAGCAATACCTGGGTACATGGTGGTACCACCAGAGAGCACATTGTTGGCGAAGAGATCCTTACGGATATCGATGTCGCACCTCATGATGGAGTTATACACGGTCTCGTGGATACCAACAGATTCCATGCCCAGGAAGGAAGGTTGGAAGAGAGACTCGGGGCACCGAAAGCGCTCGTTGCCGATGGTGATGACCTGACCGTCGGGAAGCTCGTAGGACTTCTCCAACGTCGAGGTACCAGCCGCCACTCCCATCTCTCCTTCAAAATCCAACGCCACATAGCAAAGCTTCTCCTTGATATCGCGGACGATTTCACGCTCAGCGGTGGTGGTGAAGGAGTAGCCACGTTCTGTAAGAATTTTCATGAGGTAGGCGGTGAGATCGCGACCAGCCAAATCCAGACGAAGGATAGCGTGGGGAAGAGCGTAACCTTCATAGATAGGGACGGTGTGGGAGACACCATCACCAGAGTCAAGCACAATACCGGTGGTACGGCCAGAGGCGTACAGGGAGAGTACAGCTTGGATGGCGACATACATAGCTGGAGAATTAAATGTTTCAAACATGATCTGGGTCATCTTCTCACGATTGGCCTTGGGATTGAGTGGAGCCTCAGTCAAGAGAACGGGAGACTCTTCGGGGGCAATACGGAGCTCATTGTAGAAGGTGTGGTGCCAGATCTTCTCCATGTCATCCCAGTTGGTGATGATACCATGCTCGATGGGGTACTTCAAAGTAAGTATACCTCGCTTGCTCTGGGCTTCATCACCGACGTAGGCGTCCTTCTGACCCATGCCGACCATGACACCCTGGTGACGGGGGCGACCGACGATGGAGGGGAAGACACATCTGGGTGCGTCATCACCGGCGAAACCGGCCTTGACCATCCCGGAGCCATTGTCAACCACGAGTGCGCTGGTTTCGTCTTCGTCGCACATGTTGTCGGTATGAGTTCAGGAAGTATACCTGCGAATATACGTTTTTATTAAGTTCAGGTGATTGTTTCTCTTTCCTAAGAGTATAACATGTTAAATATATACTTTAAATCAATTTAAAAATCAATATCATTGGAATGATAGGTTGAGAATACGGTTAGAGCTTTTTTAAATAATTAGTAATTATGATAATTCTATTGCTTTTAGTAAACAATATTACGCTCACATGGAGTGATAAACATTTGTGTGACTTTAAATACGGTATTGACGCATCGATATTTTTCCTTGCTCCTCTCCGGAGAAAGTTAAATTCTTTTTTAAAATCATTTCTTTTTTCGATGTGTGCTAGAACTCTTGAGAGGACTTTCTTGTTCATGTTGCTTGGAACATTTTTTCTCCGTGATAACTCATTCACATTTAAAAATAGGCTACCACCGTATAGAAAGAACATCCCGTATAGTAAAGGGGGAACCTACCCTCATACCAAGGGGGAAAGTGCCAGCATGCCCCTGAGTTTAGAAATTGAAGTCTTTATGATTCTAAAATCATTCTCAACTTCAAAGTGACATGTAAGGCTTTTCAATTCTTTTACATTGATTTGTAGAACAGAGAATAGAACTTTTCTCGCATTTGCTAGTTTTCTCATAATCAGTCTAGCAATCTGAGTGCAAAAATAGACATTTAAAGAATTTTCGGATCGTCAGTGGTTATAACGTTTAAAAGAGAAAATAGATCAAAAAATTAAAATAGCTGATGAATATGTTGAACTTGTAAAAAATTATCATAATCCCTCACGTAAACATGAAAAGTCTATTCACCATTTGATGTCGAAGGACGGCTTAAATTTTGAAAATTTTTGTCGATGGCAAATCTGCCTCGTTGTAGGTTTTTTTTTGGCTCAACGTAGGAGATTCACTAATGGCTGTGTGTCTGTTTTTTGTCTTTTTTCCCTGTATGAGAGCAGAATAACTATTTAGCCACGAAAACATATCACATGTATTGCTCATCCTAAAAAAATGACTGCTCCTGTTTTATTCTGTAGGTGAATAAAATGCCTCATGTTTTTTCAATACACAAATAAAGTGCCTCATGTTAATAACTTCATAGTGTAGTGAAGTCTCATGAATGAATTTTCTAGCCGCTAAATGATTTCGAAGCTTAGACGTTTATTTGTAAAGCTCTGAGAACGCACGTTTCAATATTCAATAACAGTAATATCACAGCACAGCTTTTACAAGAAATAGACCTAGCCGACTTGTGATGTGAAATATCTGTGCAATAAAAAACAATTAACTTAATGATAAAATAATTTCCATTTATTTGAAAGACGGAGTCAATGAGCACGTTGAGGTCAAAACTTCATAAAACAACAGAGGTCAAAATATGGTAACAAGGCAGCAGTAAAAATTTACATTGCGCGGGGTAATGCTTGACTTTGAAAAAACATGGAATATTTTTTTAATTCAGACAGTTGTTGAGGCAATGCGTATATTTTACTTACAATACTCACTACGAAAAGTTCACTAATATTTCCAGATATGGATAAAATGTATAAAAATAATTGGTAAAGATAGTTTTCACCCTTTCCTTAAACAGAGTTTCGAAAAAGTATCTACAATGGATACCTAAGGTTATTAATATTTGAAAGAAGAACAACATACAACTTTTTATTTCACTGCTCGACCTCCTGATAGAGAATAATTGAATTCATTGTTATAACTGTTCAATTGACCTACATTTCTATACTGGAAATTGAGTGTTATTGAGCTAATAATTTTGGCCCCGAACATTTGTTCCTCTATTTTGAAAAGTGTTATGTATGTGAGACAATACAAGTGAGTGCTTATGTAAAAAATAGAACTGAATGTAAACCCATAATGTTAAAAACCGGATTCTGAGTTATGAGCATATACTATTAAAACAGGCTTGCAAGTTATACAAACCTATAATGATAAGAATGTAATTGTATGGTTTTTATAGCATTCATTATTTTGCCATTGCGCTACACTATTGTACAGCTTCCTGTTTGTAGCGTTCAGTATTTTATCCATTTACTGGAACAGTCAATTGTCTTCTAGGAGACTATGAGGCGTTTGTATGACTACTGATCAATTAAATCGCATGTGCAAGAGGATGTGTAATCGCATCCTCTTGCACCGGCCAGACGATACATTCCATAAATTTTAAGAAATATGATATTGTGCTGACGTCATAGCGAGAGAACTGGAAAACCTCTTCCTCTGTTCTGGCATTCTTATATCATAAAATGTTCTACCACTAGTCATACTTGAGAAAATTATCAAAGTATACATATCTTATGCAAAACATCCTATTTAAAAATATCTATCCTTATTAATTGTGAATAATTTATTTTATAGATAAACAAAGCATTGAGCTAGGACGTAAATGATATTGAAATTTACAAGATATTGTACAGATTTTCTCAACAGTAAGAAAGCCACAAAAATGTTGGGAATCAAATTGTGACGAGCTTCATATCCCTGAGCTACTCTGAACTACGACAGCCTCCTGTTATTCTTCTTGAGCTCACCTGCAATCTGCACTACAGCAAACCCAAGACTGAGATGGAGCTCCTGCAATATTTAATTTATATGCAAACATTATCGAACATAAGGCTGTTCAAAGAATGAACTTACCATTAGCGACACCTGCTTTGATGGGTTCAAACGTATTGGACTCACGCCACAAGTCGCCACCTGTTGCACATCCCAGGTAAATGTCACCACATGCTTCACGCTCCGCCTCATAAAGGTGTCGGCAGCAGAATTCTGTTATTGTGGGTACAAGCTGTTCTTTGATAGAGGTTCGCCATCCCCGTCGGCAGTCAAATGGTGTTCTGCAAGGACGCTTCGCCAAGAGCATGAACCGAGGTGTCTGCGATCATCCCGTCCGTGTGAGCACGTCGCGTGATGCAAGTGATACAATGAACGCTCTGTTATCCGAGATCGTTTGCGAACGAACGTTTGTAGCAATTTGAGCGCCCCAGCAAGATAAGTTAAAATATTTGGCTTGCATAGCAGTGAAACTTATGTATCAAAGAGGCTATGATCTGTCCAGTTGGAAATAAAGCGATGAATTTAAACGTTTGGTTTCAAACGTAAAACCCTAGTTGTTTTTCTTGTAATAGGTGAAGCTTAAAGAAATAGAACGTAGGTGATGATCAAAAAACTTGAAGAAATGTATAATATTTTCATTTTTTTCTATTATACAAAATTTTCCATAGTCCTGCATACACTTTGTGAATTTAATTTTGATACAATAAACCCAACCGCTAACAGCATAAATGAAAAATAGTTTTTCAAAAAATTCAAAGAGACATATTTTCTAACTTTAAGAGTGTACTTTTAAATATAATCCATAACCTTGAATTATGTACCTGATAGTTTAGCGTACTTTAAATGCATTTAATTCATTTATTTCACATTCAGTAATCAATTTTGAATTCAATCACTTCTGACGAAAATTACGGGGAAGTAGGTTCTTAAGGTATATGGTACTCCCAGCGGCTACGCTCTGCTCGAAATCTATTTACTGACCCTAGATGAAGGACACAAAACTGATTGAATGCAAGAATTTCTTTGTTGGTAAACATTTGGTTTTCTCCAAACATCTTCGATTCCTTCTACCAATCATTCAGTCCCTCAAATGGGTGTATTTTAATTTTCTATTCAAGATTAATTAAAAGTTGTAATTTTAATAAATGCAAAAGTAGTTAAACTGTTCAAAATATTAGCATTATAGGAAAAAATATGTTTCACATTTTCTTAGCACCGAGAAGGTGGAATAAAAATGGAAAAAACTTGTTTGTCAGATTGTCACTTTTTATTTTTTAAGCGCATTTTTTCACTAAAATAGCTTCTGCTTATATTTATATGTCGTGCATCAGCACTGCTGTTTGTAGGATTTTCTCTTTAGCGAAGTATTTTCCCTAATTTATCCATATCCTTCATTCAAACCTTCTACTACATTCGTATATTGAAGTATCACAAAAATCTTCCTCACTCTGAAGTGTCACAAAAAATCTCAAATTTCTAAAAGGTTGAAATCATGTTTCATTTTCTAACCTCGAAAACAACAGTCATTCATTCACTGTATGATGAAAAATTTATGCAGTTGCCTTGAAGCCTCCACAACTTTTCTTTAATGAATTTTACTCATTTCCATAGAAAAAATTCAACACCGGACAACCAACACAAAATTGGAAAGATAAAAGAACTAAATAGCAAAAACAATTCTCCATGCAATTAGCCCCTTGCGTTTATCAATTTTTTCAAAGCTCCAAGTATTCTAGCATTCTTTCCTATTTACATCGTGGCTATTTTACGATCTCAACTACAAGTTTTGAAATTGATTTGCTCTACTGATGAGACAGCAGTGAAATAAGGGCAAACTTAAATGCTAGAGTAGCATTTCTCATCCAGATTTTAGATTCATTAAGACCTATAAGGAAAGTTTTGTATCATTTGGGACTTTTTCCCGTGCAACACTTATGGGAAGCACAAGCTTGGCAGTGAAAGAAGCACAGGCCACGTGGATGCTATTTACGTAACCATTGCCACCTGTTCTGAAAAAAGTTCCCGCCCTACGACAGCCGAGACAGAGTTTTGACATTCTAATGATAAAAGCAAACAAACATGTGACTTAGATTGGATTGAAACAATGGATAAGATCAGATACAAGCGGAGTCAAGAAGGAGAGACAACAGGGTAGTTTAAGAAGAAGATTTATCCCAAGCGCTGAATGATATTCAACAGGTTTAATCGATAATTGTTGAAATGATTATTCCAAGTACATTTTGCAACCTTGTAAAACTCTCAAAAGACGAAACTGTATCGAAAAATTATTCGCATTTTAATTCTGTTATGGCCAAGTTAAACTTCTCATGATACGTTTAGAAACACTTTCTGTGAACAATACATGGGCCAGACTCGTCGTACTCTTCCTTTGTGATCCACATGGATTGGAAGGTAGAGAGGGAGGCCAGGATGGAGCCACCGATCCATACGGAATACTTGCGCTCAGGGGGAGCAATGATCTTGATCTTGATGGTGGAGGGAGCAAGAATAGTGATTTCCTTCTGCATGCGGTCAGCAATACCAGGGTACATGGTGGTACCACCAGATAGGACGGTGTTGGCGTACAGATCCTTGCGAATGTCCACGTCACACTTCATGATCGAGTTGTAGACAGTCTCATGTACTCCGACTGATTCCATTCCAAGGAATGATGGCTGGAACAAAGTTTCAGGAGCACGGAAACGCTCGTTACCAATCGTGATGAGTTGACCATCAGGCAACTCATATGACTTATCCAAAGAAGATGACACCGCCGCTACTCCCAACTCGCACTCGTAGTCCAAAGCAACATAACAAAGCTTTTCCTTGATGTCTCTCACTATCTCTCGTTCAGCGGTGGTAGTGAAGGAGTATCCACGCTCTGTCATGATCTTCATGAGATAATCGGTCAAGTCGCGACCAGCTAAGTCTAGTCGAAGAATAGCGTGAGGAAGTGCAAATCCTTCATAAACTGGAACTACATGAGACACTCCATCACCCGAATCTAAAACTATTCCGGTTGTTCTTCCTGATGCATACAATGACAGAACAGCTTGTATTGCAACGTACATGGCTGGCATACCGAACGTCTCAAACATAATCTGCGTCATTTTTTCTCGATTAGCCTTTGGGTTTAAGGGAGCCTCTGTCAAAAGAGTTGGGGATTCTTCTGGAGCCACTCTGAGTTCATTGTAAAAGGTGTGATGCCAAATTTTCTCCATGTCATCCCAGTTTGTTATTATTCCATGCTGTATGGGGTACTTCAGAGTAAGGATACCTCTCTTGCTCTGGGCCTCATCACCGACGTAGGCGTCCTTTTGACCCATGCCGACCATGACACCCTGGTGACGGGGGCGGCCGACGATGGAGGGGAACACAGCTCGGGGAGCGTCATCACCGGCGAAACCGGCCTTGACCATGCCGGAGCCATTGTCAACCACGAGAGGACTAGCCTCATCACTCATCGTTGATTCCTATAAAGGAATAAGCACTTTAAAATAAAGCGTTCCAAAATGAGCTATTGTGTCATCGTGAACCATCGTAAAATTCAGCTATGCAGTATAATTGTATTTTAAAGCTTCCTTGTTTACGACTGATGTATTGATTGAATTACTTATCTCTGTGCTCTTCTACGATGTAGGTAACATCTCGATTCTAAACAGTATTCTTTTATATAATAATTTCTCTTGTAGGTATCTTGTGAGATGAATTCTAGAAGTTTTCCCCTTCATGAAGATGGTAATAATAGGACAATAAATGATGAGCTGGGTAATAGTTTTTATGAATGGGATTCATACAAAAACATTGTTTGTTAGTTAACATTTGTTTGTCATTTATATTTTCATAAATTAGAACCTTTTTCGTGACTTTAGCTTTGGAATGACAGTCAATTAGCGTAACGCATTTCAAAATTCAAATTTCAGATTTTTTTAGCAGTCATACCAGAGAAGGCTTCATTTCTCAGACTTTCATATCGAGTAAATAAAGATTACTGCCACAAGTGTCCCTATTAGCTGCAAGTTTTTAGGTTTATAAGTGCATTCGTCTTCGAGTCCTCGATACGCTCACATTGAATGTATGCTCTAGGGGATTTTGAACTCTATACTCTGACGGGTACTTTTAGTTCAGATATAAAGCAATTAATTTGTATGGCTTGTAATACGCTTAAAGCAAGTCAACATGCAATTATTATTTAAAAGAAACCTTTGTCCTAATTTATCTTTTGAACTCACCTCCAGGTTGAATCGCGAGATGACCACCTCCGGCGAAAGCTGCTTCTGAAAGGACTTCTCTCTGGTGATCGTGCGTTCTTTTATACGAAGGTGTATTCGAGGTAAAATAACGGTAAACAGACCGACGTGCAATGCAAAGTGACTTCAGTCTTGCATACACTTTTCGTTGTAGGAAACGTAAGTCTTGCGACGCATTGCACTTGCTGAGGAGCCGCCGTCTTCACCGAGTTGATGGCAGTGGTGGATTTCGCCGACATGTTTTGGAAGCTAACGTTCCTTCTAAAGCAGCTCTGCTCCCAGCTACTGCGGTCGCAGATGACATGTCAAGTATCCCATCATCGTGTCGTCAGGTTCATAAGGGCGTTACTTGTCACAAGTAAATAAACTGAGAACTTGGTTCAGCATATTTCATTTTATTGAGAAAAATAACTTTAATTTCATTAAAATTAGCGACTGACATCTTGATGACATCAATTAATATATAGGTATTTTCACTTGTAGTGGATTACGAGAAAATGAGCTAAAATTTATAGGGGTATTATGTTCAAAATTATGACACTGAGAAGAGGTTTTTAGCTGTACCTATGAGAAAAATTTTGCAACATTTTCAGCGCATTTCTTTTTTTCCAAAATAACTTTTTGGTTAAATGTTTATTATGGAAACGTTCTACGTTCATCAAAATCAGGTAATTCGTATAAAATAAGATTTACCTTACAAAATTCACGTTCTCTTATTTTGTAGACCACAATAGGTATTTAAACCCACACGAACATAGAGCTGTTAGAAATTCAGAACTCTATAACGTCAATTTCGTGTTCAAAATGAGGGTATTTCTTATAAAAACTTGTTCTAGAACCTGAATCCATCCATTCGTCACTCTAGGATATGACCAGAATATCAACTTTAGACATAGTATTGAGCTAGATGAGTATTATTGAGCTATACATAGATCCCTTAATCTATTGTACAGAACACTTAAACTAGCCATCATCAAAGTTATGAACACTCATAAAAATAAAATAAATCAAAAGAACATTTTCCTTACGAAACATAATACAAAAATGTGGAATAACACCTAAAATTCACGTTAACAATTTTCGCAGACTAAATTATTAATGCTGAAACGTACGAATGAGTAATTTTAATCAGAAAATTTTAACATTCTTCAATTGCATTGTTCACATGACTTCAGTTCCTCAGTCGTGAAACAAGAGTCTCATTAACGTCACAATGCAAAGCTTGCTCTTCCCTTAAAAAGATATAAATTATTCAACGCAAAGCCTCGTTTTAGACGGAGCCATAAACATCTTGCCTCATCTATCTGTGTGACAAACGTCTAAGGCTCATAAAACGAATGACTCTGTTTGTTTGAGCTGATAAATGAAGAAGGAAAATTTATCTTTTCTAATAAACTTGTGAGTAGTTGATATAGTTTAGAGTTTTAAAATTGATGTTGCTTCAGAAGTATTTGTTGCCTTAGAAGTATTGCTAAACGTACAAAATCTTCAAAATTGAGAGCTATTGTACAGTAGAGTTACTAAAATCTACTCGTTCAAGTGCAAAAGAAATCATCAAGTTGTCAATTAGTTCAATCATTTGTCAGTTTTCATTCCCAAGAAAGGAATGTCGATGTGAGAAATTGTCAATTACAGAATTTATTAGTCTCTTATTTATGCGTTTCACAAGCGAGCATGAACAGCAAATGCGGAATGAAAAAGCCTTGATACTTTTTCCATTTATAGAATTATTTCGTATTAAAAAATTTGGTTTTCTTCGTTAAACGAATACTGATGCTTCTATCGGTATTAGTGTAACATTTAATATACATAATATACCGTCATACAGCTTCATTCTTCGTGCGTGTTTTGAACACAAAACTGTTACCCTATTGAAATATAATAATTTCACTGATGAAGAATACTTGAGTCTTTTTAATATATTCCAATTAGTCGCGCAAGTTATTTTTTCGCCGACACTCAATGCACACATCTTCTTGTCTACTGCAGATAGTCTACCTTTGAAAATTGAAAGAATGGTAGCTACCCATTTTCTTTGTGCCATGGCATCTGTCATCGAACAGTCAAATTAGACGGAGCGTACAACTCATCATTTTTTTGACTTGGCGGTCAACTAATACCAGTGCATCCTTTTCCACGTGCATATTGACAATTTTTTATCATTATTCGCTTATGAAACTTCGTCTCTAATTTCTGGTCTTAAAACTTTGTCACTCGGAAATCAACCGTCTTCTGAATAAACAAATCCTTAATTTATTCCCTATTGGATTAAGTAATTGTTTTATTAAGTAGTTTTTCTCTTTACTCGAGAAACGCAGTCTTACTGCGTCACTGCTAAGATTTAACGCTAATGAACGCATGAAAAATGAAGTTCATTTATAAGAGTACTAAATTCCGTATGATAGAAATGGTAAAAAAAATTTAGCTTTCTGTTCCAGCATTTCGAATCTAGGTTTAAGCTCAACAACATCAGTAAAATGTGGTAAAGAAAACAGTGAAAATTCTTTGAATTTGTATTGTTATTTATTGAAAACTCATAAATCGTAGAAATAAGTTTCATTTTTGCAAATACAGTGATCGGAATTAAAATCTTAGATCATTAAAGTTAGGGACATAATCCAAAATTTTGAAGTCACCTTCTGATGTATGATTATGATTGACTTCAGAATGGAAAATCTCTTTTAGATGAAGTCGTGGACATCCAAAAAACCAGCGCGTATGTTTGTGTAGTGTTCAGAGGTGTTGATGCGAAGGTCTTGCCATTTCATGGCGACGTATTTACTGCCAATGAACGCAACTAAATCTTTAAAGACCAACTCGTGCTCCACTCAAAGACGATCTTCGAGCCCATAAAATCTTCTAATTGCCCAAGAGGCTGGCGCAGCACTTGAACCTATAAATTAATTCTTCACAAAAAACACAGCCTTCGAGGTTTTCTTTATGAGCGGAACTGTAATAAGAACTTAAAGAGTAAAAACATACTTTAGTGTAACAAAATATTTTTGAATTTTCAATGTTAAGGCTTATAAATAAATGGTCTCGAATAAAATATAAATGAACAAAGTTAGGATTTTCCATTTGTTTTCAACTTAGGAAACGTATATTAATGCAGGAATTTAGGTGTCATTAACAAAACGCATATTAAGCGTATACGTATTAGAACAATCTCACTGCATTGGAAGGTGGTGCTCGTGTGGCAAAGTTTTAGATCACTGAAGACAATTAAAATCCGACAAATTTTTGCGTTCTCCGCCGCTTCCGTTTTATATGGACATAAAAACAAATGATTAGTATTCTAAAATGTACAGTAGTTCTATTAATTTACTGTTCATTCCACACTAGAATTTAAGTCTTGTCGTATATGTCAAAAATTAATTTAATGTATACGTACGCTTTTAAAACTTACGACTGTAGCGAACGGGTGCTTTTGTGCTATGCTTGTCAGTTCAATGACAACGCATTTATTTTGGCTAAAAAATATCAGTAATGTGAAGTATGACACACAGATATTGACCACATTTAGTGACAATTGGATGACACACAAAACTTCGTGATCATAATACTAAGGTACAATAATGCTTCAAATTCTGTTAATTACGCTAAAACATCGTAGTTACAACCCTAATACTCATGGGCACAGAAGTAAATGTTTTAATACTCTCGCCACAGATACATAGATGTCATCATACAAAAATATAACGAGTACAAATAAAATGACAAAGAAGCAGCTTTTTCCGCAGGAATAAACTAATGGCGTTAAAGCTGCCTTTCATTCAACACGAAAGAAAGCTTGCTGCTTAACACCAGTGTCAGGAATGCTGTGTTTTCTAACGGTGTTCTTTTTGCTCCCCTTGTCCGTCAGTGCACGTAGCGTTACTAGACACTTACAGTAAGTGGGGAGTGATATTACCCTGTACGCTATATTTAGCAGGAGCGAAGGCTAAGCGTGTAACTTCAGGTACTGAGTATGATGGTGGTGGCATGAGAGCAAGATGATGGTGATGGTGGCAACATGATAGCGGTGGCATGGGAGCAGCTTGGTGGTGATAGTAGCAACATGGTAGTGGTTTTATGGNCAATCTCACTGCATTGGAAGGTGGTGCTCGTGTGGCAAAGTTTTAGATCACTGAAGACAATTAAAATCCGACAAATTTTTGCGTTTCCGCCGCTTCCGTTTTATATGGACATAAAAACAAATGATTAGTATTCTAAAATGTACAGTACTTTTATTAATTTACTGTTCATTCAATACTGGAATTTAAGTATTGTCGTATATGTAAAAAATTAATTTAATGTATACGTACGCTTTTTAAAACTTACGAGTAGCGAACGGGTGTTTTGTGCTATGTTTGTTAGTTCAATGACAACGCATTTATTTTGACTAAAAAATATCATTAATGTGAAGTATTACACACACAGATATTGACCACATTTAGTGACAATTGGATGACACACAAAACTTCATGATCATAATACTAAGGTACAATAATGCTCCAGATTCTGTTAATTACGCTAAAACATCGTAGTTACAACCCTAACACTCATGGGCACAGAAGTAAATGTTTTAATACTCTCGCCACAGATACATAGATGTCATCGTACAAAAATATAACGAGTACAAATAAAATGAAAAAGAAGCAGCTTTTTCCGCAGGAATAAACTAACAGCGTGAAAGCTGCCTTTCATTCAACACGAAAGAAAGCTTGCTACTTAACACCAGTGTCAGGAATGCTGTGTTTTCAAACGGTGTTCTTTTTGCTCCCCTCGTCCGTCAGTGCAGGTAGCGTTACTAGACACTTACAGTAAGTGGGGAGTGATATTATCCTGTACGCTATATTTAGCAGGAGCGAAGGCTAAGCGTGTAACTTCAGGTACTGAGTATGATGGTGGTGGCATGAGAGCAAGATGATGGTGATGGTGGCAACATGATAGCGGTGGCATGGGAGCAGCTTGGTGGTGATAGTAGCAATATGGTAGTGGTTTTATAGAAGCAAGATGATGGTGATGGTGGTAACATGGTAGTGGTGTGGTTTTATAGAAGTAAGATGGTGGTGATGGTGGCAACATGGTAATGGTGGTATAAGAGAAAGATGACAATGATGGTGGCAATACGATGGTGGTATGGAAGCAGCTCGGTTGTGATGGTGGCAACATGGTAGTGGTTTTCTAGAAGCAAGATGAATGTGATGGTGGCAACATGGTAGTGGTTTTCTGGAAGCAAGATGGTAGTGATGGTGGAAACATGGTAGTGGTGTGGTTTTCTAGAAGCAAGATGGTGGTGATGGTGGCAACATGGTAATAATGGCATGGAAGCAACACGATTGTGGTGGGGTGGAAGCAGTATGGTGATGATGGTTGTAAAACATTTTCCTATTAAAATTGCGTCACTAACAGTATTGCAGTCGTATAGAGTTTGTTCTGGTGACGTATCGTTACAACACAGACACTAGTGACATTTCAGTCTCGTACTAGTGCGGTACCAATAACAAACGAAACACAAGTCTAAGAAAGTATTGTTGACGTTGTATGAAGAGAAGTCTAGTTTTATAGGGGTATTTATATAATACTGAGGTTGTGTATATAAAGTATAGTTGTCACAGTGTAAAGTCGTCGTAAGAAAGCTCAGTTGTTACAGTGTAAAATCGTCATAGGCAAAGCACAGTTGTCTCAGTGTAAAGTCGTCATAAGTAAAGCACAGGTGTCACAGTGTAAAGTCGTCATAAGTAAAGCACAGGTGTCACAGTGTAAAGTCGTCAAAGTAAAGCACAGGTGTCATAGTGTAACTAGTGATAGTTACACCAATAGGGTTACTATTGGTATAACTAGGGTTACTACGGTGTACTAAGGAAGAAGAGATGCAGTGCGTTTACTTCAGATGTTAAAAAGGGTCGACATTGTATATGAAATAATAACAAAGCATTTGGGGGCGAAAATTGACTGATTTTTTCAACAGAGTGAAGTTGATATTAGAAAAAATTAAACATCTAGCTGATAAAAAAGTATTACTTTTGGAATTGAACTATTTTCTATTAAACCTAAAAAAGAGTTCTTGATAAAGTTGTAAGATCGTGATATCGATCATGTTGCAACACCTTTTTAATAACTTTATGCTAGAGAGCCAAATATTATTCCTATGGGTGTTATTTATTCCCACCAAAATCACAATGAGTTTATCAATTTCGACAATGGTGTAGCAGAACTATTGATCATAAACTAACGTTGCTTATATACGGGAAATTTATTTTTTTTAGACAAATACCATTACGTCCCCTTCGTAGCTCCAGGTGTACTCCAAAGGTTCGAGTTCCACAAAACTTGGTGCAGAAAATAAATACCGAGACTAGAACATGTGGCATCCACCTTGTATGGAGACCTGGAACAGAAGAACTGGGTGTGTTCTCACTTAACTAACTTCCCTACAATTGGCTAAGCTTAAAATACGGTCAAGGGTACACAGTTCCATTATTATTCGAATTATCATTTAGAGAGCCAGTTTTTATGAAAAATTTTAAAAATTGAATTACTTTTACTCCTTATGCAGACTCCATGTATAGTTAAATTTGTAGCGTATTAGTAGTAAATGATACAGAATAGTAAAATGGTTAGCTGATATTGACGTTAATAGGAGCTGAAAAGCCCTAATCTATAACTATATAAATTCAAATCTATTTTTGTACAGGCAAGACTCCTACCCACTGCAATTTTGATGCCAAGTCTGAACTTCAGTCATTCAGCCATCAAGAGGATTGTGGGCTGCCTCCTTTTTCCGTGTTGAAAAGAATAAAATGAGGCTATAGGAACGAACCTTCTGGCCCATTCTTGGGTCGGATAATTACTTCGATAATTATTTGGTTGTTTTACCCAAGTCCTATGCCGTATTTCTAGCCGCGTCAACCATGTCGGCAGTGGGATTCGAACCCGGGTCTTTCCGCTCACGAGCAGATTCGCTCACCAGTCGACCAAGCTGGTAATAGATGTGTTATTCAGCAAAAACAACATCAAAAGAGCTATTTGTGAACTGAAATATTGAAATATGATTCATAGATTGTACTATTACTTTACTATTTGTGCTATACAAAGACTCGATTATATTCCCCTCATATTTTTAAAGGTGTAAGTAAACTCAATCTTGGAGAAAATAAGCAAAAATCAAAATACTAGTGGCAATGAACTTCTATAAGCGCATAAGATAATGGAAAATTATCATGTAAATTAGATCATGTCTTTTATTAGTCATTTTTAATCATAGTGAATTTTCACGCGAAAAACTTGATACATAAATAAATATTCATTATTTAAAAATATTCTTATCAATAGTTTCACTTTTGCCTACTGCATATTTCATACTTCGTTTTTGGTATTATTTTGCCCTCATTAAAAGCTTCTAGCGGGTGGTTATGTTGTCATTAATGTATTTCTTCAATCTAAACTGGTGTCATTAATTTCGTACTTAGAACGCCTACGTGTTCTCAACTGTTATACGCGCAGAGCAGAGTTTTTCCATTGAATTTCTTTCAAGAAAATGTTCAATTTTCTTCGTTGAATATTCCAGTACTAAAAAATAATACGATTAAAAATATCAAAACACTTCTTAAATTATTTGTGACATCATTGTGCGTAATAATCGAAACGAAACTTCTTCTGTTTCTTTGTTAGTTTTTTCCAATAAAATTTTAGGATTTTTAATTCAATAAAGTATCGTAGTTGTAAGCTAAACTTCTTCATTGAGAAGTGAATCACTTCAATTTTATGAGACTTTCAACGTAAAGCAAACATACTTTACTGGACTAATTACTGATTTAACCTTAAATAATATATTGAACTTTCTTCGATCTCCCGAATATTAAGATGAGGAATTTTTGAGAAATGAACATAATTTGTATTAATATACTAGAATACTCGCGCAGGACGTGAATGTAAAATTATTTCTCTTGAGAAGTTGAGTTTTCTAAGTTCACTCTGTGTCGCTTGTTTAGTGCGCATGAACTGGGGACCTCAAAGACTTTTACATTTTTTGAATATAAATAGGAGCTTCAGTTCAGCGAAAATAAATTGTACCTCAAAACTATTATAGCTTCACACGGCCAACAATATTCGCTCTCCTAACGATTATGTTGCAAAATTTATGTTAAAAAATCATTATTTTGATTATTGATATGTTAATGCAAAACAATGATTATTCATGTAATTATAAACTCGGTCATTATTTACACGGCACTACGCTTACCAAAACACAATCTCCCAGGCGAATACGCCTGTGATATTATTGTTTGCCTTCATAACGCAGTAGACATCTATTGAATTTAAATACAGAATTGTTCTTATTGTACTCAATGAAACACATTTATAGAATCCTTTTCCCATTAGATTTTCCATGCCTGTGCTCTCCTTCTCCATCATCATCGTCAGCCCTCGTCCCCTCCGTAGTCTTTTTGCTTCGACGTCGTGGGCCAAGGAAGGCTCCTTTTAAGGTAATGTATTGGCTGGACGAGGCGGGTTTCCCAGAACGTTGTTGGTACTCTGCCACGTCTGACGGGTGCCAAACGCTCCTATGGCTAAACTTGGCACACACTAAGAGAATTTGGCACCCACATGCTACGTGACCTAAAAATAACGCCTTCTTTCGTTCACACACCGCTTTCAGAACCGCCCAATTCACCTCTGCGTCCGTTTGGTTGGGAAACTTCGATCATGTCGTTCAAATGCTCTGCCAGTGACCACTTTTGGACAAGTTTTTACCATATTTTTAGATCTTCGTCCAAAAAAGTGGTCCACAGAATCAAGTCCTTGAAGAATAACAGTGTCTCAGAAGCTCCCTCTGGCCTCAGGAGGCAGGTCATCCGTCACAACTCGTGTTCGTATTTGGGCACGCGGCTGCACAAGCCGAAGCCCACGTCTTCTTAGTTGCCACAAACTGCGGGCAAATCCGTAGAACATTTTCCCCTCAAAGAATTTTCACTAAAAAAACAAACCCCGTCCCCGTGTTTATTTCAAATTTTGTTTTCTTTATCACTGGGAATGAGTTTTCTCAAAACGAAGGTTTTGTCTGCAAAAAAGAGCGATTTGGGATTTTCATGCAACCCTTTCGGCAACTCGAAGGCTGTACTGTTTATAATGACCATATAAGGAGCCACCGTCGTGATGTGTACCCTCCCCCGACCCCCATCTTTGTATATCATCCCCCTCAGGTTCTAGATCTGCTACCCCCATTTTCGGTCATTCATGGTGTCAATGGAAACGTTTCTTTCATTATTCTATCGGAATATTTCTGTTATTCGTTCAAAACGTTGATTATATATGCATAATCATGATTAAAGAATTTAACTCTACTTGTAAATCATTTTTATTTACCTACAATCATATTATTGTTTGAGACCCGTACGATGAACTTGTCAATACAAATTTACATCCAGTGTGCAACTACTCTAGTCGCTCTCTAAAATAATATCCTTTCAAACACTGTAATCTAAATGTTTAGCATAAATAGCTTGCAAAAGCTTATAAATCCCTGAAATAGAAAAACTGTAATCGAGTATAATCTTTTAGTAGGAACATTTGTACAACCGTAATAATTTCACTTTATATTCTTTGGGATCAAATGCTCGTCCAGGTTAAATAATAAAGTTATGCAGATTTGTAAAGTAAGGTTAACCAAGACTGCATTGTCAAGGTAGGCGATGATGACCACAAAACACACTAATTGTATTAAGAACAACAGATGCTAGTTCAAGTCTGTGTAAATTCCATAAGGTGATACTGATACACTTTTCTTATTATGTTGCCTTATTAATAACCCCACAAATATTGTAACACAATTTAGGTTAGCTGAAACTATGACGCATTAATTATGTAAACGATTTGATCGGCTTTTTATTTTATTTTATTTTATTTTTTGAAAAGCGGCTCGTAGATTTTCGAAGTATGCCTTCCCGACACAAAAGTTACTCTTAATATTTTAGAAACCATTTAATCGTCATTTTTTTCTCTTTGAAAAGTGGTACGCAGATCGGCAAAGCGTGTCGCAAGGACACCAGAGTTACCCTAAATATTTCGGGTAATTCCCGCCGGTGCTGGGCGTCTAAATAAAGAGAAGCGCTGCTAAAGCACAGCCAAAAGTGCCTCTCTTGGCAGTGAAATTATAAAGCGCATAAGCTTTTACACGCATTTATCAGTTTAGGAACCTATGAATACGTTAAAATTTATTTTAGAGATGTAATAACAAATTTATCCTGAAAGTTTATGCGGAGACTCATCACGTATTAATTAACGGGTTCGACTTAATAACCGCTACAATGTATTATAAATAAATAGGAATAAATTAAGTATTTTTAATACAAACCTGAAAAGCATTTGGAAATTAGACATGAGATCAATAATGACACATAGTAGTATCAAAAAAGTTTTTTTAGTAACTTCTTAGTGAATTTAATAATAACTGATAATCATTCATGAATAAATTTAAATCGGGTACAAATATTTAACCAATATGCTTGAAATTGTATGCTCGATTGCTGCAGTTTCTATGAGGAAAAACAAATAATTGACACCAAATGGTTGATGATATTGAATAATCAATATTCTATCAAAAAACATGCAATTACTTTTTCACATGAGTGTCGACTACGCAGAACGCTCCATCAATGAGAATTTTTCATCCAAATTATTATGTATCAGTGTTTATCAAACGATAAAAGACGATGCACCAACAGATATCTGACGGGAAAAAATTCTCAATATCTTTCTAGAGCACAAATTGCCTGAAAATCATAATTGATATTTTTTAAGATCTGAGCTGCTCTATTCACTTCATGCTTACTTGCTGTGTTCTTCGCAATAATTTCTTAAACTCTTCGGAAGGAATGCATCTGAATAAAAATAACAATTATATAATGCTTTATTCAATGAGATAGAACCCCGTATTTTATTGAGATTCATCTAATTTTTTGCAGGATTCCAGAAAAACTATTTTTGAAGGCGTGGGACTGACAATCGGGCAGCGGTGTCTCCTTATATGAACATGGGTGAAAAGGTGTAATAAAGTCTACGGAAAAACAACCGAATGTTTCAATATCAATTATTTTGAATCTGATTGTGACACGCAACTGAATTTTAGCGATCTCGTGAATTAAGAAAACTATCACTCATCTTTCATTCTCACATTTTCAATTTTCTCAAATGAATTTACTCACATCATACCACTTCTTTTTATATAATTGCTTGTATTTTTCTTCCTATTCCGTAAGAATAATATAGTAAATTATGAATTCATTACTAGTTTAATCAATGGAAGTGTTCAAAGCTTAAATTTCATGATGCTCTCTACCCAAAATTCATTCAATAAGCACGAAGCTATTTAGAGACTTGACCGAAATCACTAAATTTAAATCAATGTCAACGTTGTGAAATTTATCTTTCAGAATAAGATCTGTGCTGCTGCATAAAAAGTATGCGTTGAAGTATTAAAGTATGAGACAGAGTAGTAAAGTATGCATCAAAGTATTAAAGTGTAAATCAGAAGATAACTTTAATGCTGAATTATGTAATCGTTGGCAAAAAAATGTAATTACCAGAAATAATCTGTTATTAGGCTCTAGGAAGAATTTAATACATTGTTTTATTACATCTTTTATTTTTGTCCGTAAATGTACGAAAATATCCTAACTTAACTACTGAATCTTGAAAGAAATGTTACCAATTTTAGCGAGATATTAGAAAATATGTTCTTGTAAGTAGTTGTCTGAAGACAGGCAGGAGCGCGATACCATATTTAGGGTCAGCCCACTTGGCGTGCTGCGTGAGGGGATGTGAGGGATGAGGGGAAGTGAGAAGGGTAAAGAAGGGGAAAGTGCGGGGAAGAGTCGGAGCAAGCATGGGGAGAAGGGGAAGAAATTTTATCTGGGGAATAGAGGAGCGTTGGCAGGGGAAGAATGAGGGCATACGAGGGTCTGCAACGTAAATAGGGCTACGGTGGGTAGTGGGCGGCGCAGAGACCTAGCGGGAAAACCCACCAGCTTTCATGACGGCCAACTCGAGTTTTCTTCTCACCTTCGCATATTGAATATAATTTTAATGCTGCAAATTGTATGCATACTTAATAAAAACAAGGACTTCGTATAATGTTTGGCCGAGAATGTTCATGTATGATTTTTCCAATTAAAAAAATTGTCATGTTTGACTCATTGTAAATAATGACTTAATAGAAATAATATTCAACCCTAATATAAGAATCGAAATTTGACACTTGAATAGTCTTGCATTGTGATGTACATTTTTCATGTTATTTTAAGACATGTTTTAAAGCCCATCAGTATAAGAAGCAAATTGTCTCTATACAGAACCTAGAGGTGAAGCCCAGGTACAATTACCATCGCTCCTATTCTTCACATTGTTCAGGAAAAGCAAAAGTCATATTTTCTTCCCATACATGTGTGTAATCTGTGTGTGAAACATGAAAAAACAAATTTTTGTTATTTCTATAAAGCTCTAAACCGAATATTGCGCACAATAAGAGAGGCATAATATGTGCATCACTTCTAAACACGTCAAAAAGTATTCATGTGCACCAAATTCAAAAATGATTTTTTATCATAAGTGGAAATAAACAAATGCAGGTAAACATAATATTACAGTTAATAAAGTGGAACATTTGTTTGAAAACCTTGTTAACACGTTGACTCCGAAGTGGTACGTATGTGGGCCACTTAGGTTAGGTTCTGTAAATTTTACAGTGCCTTCTAGTAATAATATGTACAAAGTGAAAATTTACACCGGCCAGGCAATCGGAAGCAACGTGTTAACCGAAGTTTTTTCCATTTCAATTAAAAAATATTTTGCAAACTTTATTCCTGGAAGAAAGCAGAATGGATTTTTCTCAAGTGCTGTGTATTTCTCTTATATCTAATGGGTGCTAAAATTATTACAATTTGGATATGTTATGACAAACGTTGTCTTAAATGCACGGTAGACGTAACACTTCTATTTGCACCATTTTATTTTGTAGAAAAAACAGTTACATTTGCGTGAACAGCATGTCCTGTTTGGCCCAGCCAATGCACAGCGACTAAAAAACTTTTCTCTTTGCCGTCCTGTATTTTGGTCCAATGCTCAACAAAATGTAGACTTTACCGGCCTAAATTCAGAAGTTAATACATATACAATATATATGCACGTATATGTGGAATATATATTAATTATATAGAGTAATGTGTATAAAATTTTGTGTTCCATGTAAATTATAATATATTTATATGCTGGTATATATCAGTTTGTCTGAGCAAGACGTATCTTTGATTGTACTACACTTCAACAAAGCTCAAGATTCATCAATTACTGGTACAAAATATAGCCGAGCAGTTCTGCGGGTCCTGCGAATATTTTGTTGGTGGGTCAAGAAATTGTCACAAATATATATTTTCAGTCCTTCTGTCAGTACGAGAGTGAAACTCAACTTCATTCCGTACATTTGATTCAATAAAAAACTTGGTGATGTACATATACCTGACAAAATAAACTTCATTACGTAGGCTATACTTAGTTCGCTTAACAAACTTTATTGTGTACGATTAGTTGACTTTAAAAACTTTATCGTGCGCATTTATATAGTTTAACAAAATATTACAGCTGACTTCACAAAGTATATTTTGTTCTTTTCGTCCTCATGGAGCTTATTTGAAAGACTAATTCGTATGTCAATATACTTGTAGATAATCACTCTGTTATTGTAAAGCAGGGAACACTTGATTGCTCAAAATTTGGCTCACAAACTAACCACACTACACAGTATTTCAGTTCACGCTATGGATTCACACAACAGGCCCTAATATGTAAATGTATTAATACACGCATATGGAGCCATATAGGAAATTCATTGTATATTTTGAATAAAAAATCTGTTTGCAGGAGCATCACACCTTAAGAAAAATACTATTTGACTACAAAAATACGTAAAATTCACATTGACAACGCATAGTTAAACAATAATTTGTGGGCACTTTTAACTAATGGCTAAGTAGCATTTTTTTGCGTTGACAGAAATGTTTTAAAATATTACTCGAGACATGTTCTTTATTGTATATTCTGAAATCTGAAATTGGTTCAAAATAAGAATTGAACTCAATGTCCATTTCAGTTTACTGTCAGCATTAAGGATTGTCCTTGATCGAGATTGTTTAAAATAGCTCTGATGGAGAATCATCCTTTTTCCATAAACCTGATTTTCACGGTCGATATGCTTCCACTTATCGAGAGGAAGCTTGATACAACACATATGTATGCACAATACACCTCATTTCAGGAGACGTGGGTTCGAACTAGGTTTTTCTGTCACACTTACGTATGTATAAAAAAGTAACACTGTAAGTCTTGCAAGAGCATGGGTCCCACATCTTCTCTGGCATACAAGGTGTCCTTAAAAAATGTATACATCGGTATTAACGACGCCGATGTCAAGGTGTCAAGATTTATCTTTTTGGTTGATTGTTTTTGAAACCTTGACATTGGTATCAATGATACCTGGTATCAATCTTTAAAAATATATCATTTTGGTTGATTGATTTTCAAACCTTAACATTGGTATCAATGATATAGATATCACTGTGCTAAAATAAATCATTTTTGTGGATTGATTTTGAGACATTGATGTCAGTATTGTTGATACCGATGTATGTATTTTTTGGACGCTTTGTTTAATTAGACAGTAAAGATTGTCGAAGATCAAGGTTGACGATCCTTGTCACTTGCTAATTACTTGTCATTTTTCATTTTGTTGACTAGTGAGTTAATGTGATATGCAGAGTGTACACACTATACATATGAAAGCAATTTTCTAACAGATAATTATTATAGTAATATATTTTTGGTCGCAGCAGTGTTGTTTTTAACCCGTCTGTATGTTTCTAATATGAAATAAATATTTTCGTAAATGATCAAAACTGAGTCTTTGAGTAACCTAGTAATTTTCAGAAATATTTATAAAAAAATTCAAATCTCATTTTGTCATTTCGCAGCGAGTTTTTCTTCAATTCTTAACATTTATCAGCTAAAACTGATTTCATTTCATGTTCTCTATTCAATATTCATGTACACCTGTCAACATACAAGTATGACACAAATGTAAACAGCGTAATTACCATGAACTGGAAGAACATTAAAAATACCTACGTGTCCACTTTATCATCCATGTTGCAAGACAAATGCGGCGGACATGAAGCTATGGAGAATAAAAACCAACATTTTCAAAACTTCTTCCGGTAGGTGAGTGAAAAACTAGTTACTTAATAGAAAAAATAACGAAGTTTACCACATTTCTCTTGCTTTAGCAATTGTAAGGTAAAGTATTTCTCACAAAATTATCTTCATATCTCATAATCCAAGCTCGCCATCATTTTTCTGCCATTATAGGGCTAAAACTCTTAGGATGCGGAAAAGAAGGCAACAAATTGAAACTGTTTTATTTATTATTATCACAGAGTCAAGGTTCATTGGTATAGCTACACTAGTAGACCTGTAAGGAAAAAAATTCGAGTATTTTTACTAATTTTCTTTGTTTCATTTGCCAATCGACGCCACCTTTCCGGAGGAGTTTCAATATTGAAGGGGAAGATGACTAATATAAAACATCGTATTTATGGTAATCTGGCATCTTCGGTAGCCAGAATACAATTTTTACAATACATGTATACCCGTGCCATTAAAAATTCAAAACTTAGTCTACTATAAACATATTATTTCAGCTCCTTAATAATGGCTTCTTTGCAAGTAAATTCTTCGACGTACTTCAGCAATGAAAATGTACTTATAAATAAATAAATAGATCAATGAAATAACAGGTAAACAAATTTATCAGCACTACAGTTTCTACTTTATAGCGTATAAATAGATAATGTACCAATGTTATTATACCAAAGGAACTAAAGCGATTGTTTATACGTCGCATTTCTGTTTTTCGACGTTTACGTGGTGAAACTCAGCAGTCTAGTCTGAATATTTTATTCATCTTGCATTCAAAGTAACCAATTTGATGACAATTAACTGTTTACTAACAACAGTGAAAATTAGATCCGAGCATTCTTGATCTCACTTTGAAAAAACAATACTTTTACTATTGCCATTTTTAATGCGCTAGAAGGAAAACTGCTAATTTTCTTTATCAGAAAATTTGAGGGAAAAACTCGAGTTCCCGGGTAAACTGATCATATATCTTACTGATGTTTTCAATACCAACGAATCCATGTATTTGATATTCCTTTTTGAATGTAAGAAAGAATGCAACCAGTTACAGCTACAATTTTTCGAATCCTCTTTCAAAATATTCCACAGAAAATGAGTACTGTACAAGTTTACCCTCATTTAAAAGGAAACTTATCGGACCGTAAAAATTAACATTTAATTATATCATAGTGTCTAAATATCGAAATGGTGTGATTTAGGGAGATCGTGGTTACTAATAAAATACATCCACGAAGAAGATAAGGTATAAAGTAACAGATAGATAAATACATACGTAAAATAAATTTTACATTTTTAATTATTCAATTTTACATAGTGCTTCAATTACCGTAACTCCAATACATTTTTTTACTACTCTAGCATTATCACCATTATGTCAATGATGTTCATTTGTTAGGTTGGACAAATATTTACATAAGAAATTATTCATATCATAATCCAAGACTGCACGTCTATTTTGCGTCTTGCGTATATTCATTATGTTTTGCACAGACACATACTCTTTCTGAAAATTCTTTTTCAGTTTTATAAAATTTACTGAATTTTAAAACCCAGTCTGGTTTTATGATATCTTCTCAAAGCGGAAACTTTTTTCCAGTAAGTTATTATACTTAATTTTTCTCTAATGGTATGGCACTATGTAGGCAAAAATAAATGTAAATCATGATATAAAAGACGGATTCATTATCTTTTATACGACGCGCTAGAAACACTTTCGATGGATGATGCCAGATCCAGATTCGTCATATTCTTCTTTGCTCCCCCACATGGACTGGAAAGTGGACAAGGAGGCCAGGATGGAGCCTCCAATCCAGACAGAATACTTAAGTTCAGAATACTTACAAAATCAGTCATCTTGATTTTGATTGTAGAAAGAGCTAATATCGTCACTTCCTTCCGCATGCGGTCAGCCATACCAGGGTACATGGTGGTACTACCAGACAACACTATTAGCGTACAAATCCTTACGAATGTCTACATAGCATTTCATGATGGAATTGAAAACAGTTTCGTGGAGACCGACAGATTCCATCCTTAAAAAAGATGACTGGAACATAGCTTCAGAAGCTAGGAATCTCTCATTGCCTATAGTGATGATCTGTCCGTCAGGAAGTTCATATGATTTCTCAACGCTAGAAGAAGTAGCAGCTTAAGCCATCTCGCCCTCGTAGTCAAGCGCCACGTACCAGAGTTTTTCTTTGACGACTCTAATAATTTCACGCTCAGCGGTGGTGGTGAAGGAGTAGCCACGCTCAGTCATGATCTTCATGAGGTAAGCGGTGAGATCGCGACTAGCCACGTCTAAAAAAAAAACAATCTATATTTCCAATCGAGTACACAGTACATAGACATTTAGTACATTGGTTTTTCAAATTCTTAAGGTTAACATTCTTAGAGTACGGGTGATGATGATGCTCCATGATCCCGGGAGGTTTGATAGGCGTGTCCATTGGCGGGGAGTTGACTGCTTACCTAGTAAGCCTTACCGATATGTGCGAGCTCACGGCACGAAGAAGCAACGAGAAACAACTCGTGTTCGTGGCCGGATTCGAACCCGCAGTCTTTCTGTACGAAGCAGAGATCTGATACACAACACAAGTCATAGACCACTCGACCACGGTGAGATGAAGTTTATTTTTCAACTAGACAGTTCTCGTGGAAATTCCACGATTTAGATTTGACTAATTTGATATTCTTAAAAACATGAATACATTGAAGATTTACAACGGATTATTGTGTTTTAAATAAATACTTTTTGTTAATTTCATTCAGAACTTCCTTTTTGCACCTTATCTACTGATAACATGGTCCAGATAGTACCCGTTGAAATTCTTTGGTTTAAAAGTGATGAAATTAGGGATCTATGAATTAAAATACATTTTTTAGTTTTACCCGTGAAAAATTTCCATCGATATATACAGGACTTCTATTCTGTATCTTATCTACTGATAACATGGCCATATAAGAAATAAAAGCTAATAACAGAAACACTGAGTATTTTATAATGATCCGGGTCCTTTTGTATCCCCAATACAATGCTTATAATACATGCATATTAGTTCTGATTTCACTTCAATAATTTTTCCTCTGTAATTGATAGGAAGTAATGGAACACATTTGATATAATCATTTGAAACAAATGAAATAATCATTGGGTGCTAGGTCTGGGCTGTACGAAGTAGGGTGACCGAGTTGTTCGCAGACTTACCACGATTTGGGTTCGTTGTAGCACTTGTGGACGAGCTCTGTACTAGAAAACGTTACGCTGTAGACAGGATTCGAACCTGTGCGGGCAGAGCCCAATGGATTTCTAGTCCATCTCCTTAACCACTCGGACACCACAGCTCTGAATGAAAGGCCATGGTCTATGTTGAAAATTCATTATTTATAAATTTATTACTATGAATGTCGGAACATATTCCTAGGTTTAGATACCAGCAAGAAACACTGCATCGACTATAACATTAGTAAAAAATACCAGTTGCCCACGCAAATGTGGCTTTAAAATAACTATTAACTTCACTTGTTCAGGTATATAGGTCAGCTGAAACGACGTTGTACTCTTTCAATCGATGAAATATCAGCATGTTTACGTTTTGTTGAATTAACTAGAAAAAGCAGAAGCCATTATACCCGTCAAACTTATGAATCAAGGTAAGAAAAAAATAAAGAAAGAAAAAGAGAAAGAAAAATAATTTATTCCAATATTGTTGATGCACAAAAAATTCAACATTGGGTTTGGAAATGTCTTATCCTCAAGATCCTTTAGTGATAGAGATACATTGGTTGGAAATACCACAAACAGATGTTGTGATCTCACAATTGAAACGAGACGTAAAAATAATAAGAGAGTGCACAAATTGCAAAAAAAGGTTTACCTTCAAATAAGTTGCGCCCAACACAATGTGACGGTTTGAGTTTCCAATAATAATGTTAAAATCTTATACTGAACGTAAAATTACATATCGGAAAAATAAAATTAGCGAAAAAATTTAAACATGTCATGGATTGCAAAGTGAAATATCTATTCTCAGAGTGGAGTCGCTGTTAATCGAAAGTTATCAGTTTTCACAACTTATTATTACATGAACAAGTACTAGAATTGTAACGTGAACTTCATGACAACACCAAAATTAAAAATGAGCACAAGGTAGAATAGAATTAGCAAGACAGATAGATGCCTGGCACGCTTAGCATGCGAAAAATAGACGGGAGCCTCAACGTAGTCATCACAGTAAGACATTTCCAAACCCAATGTTGAATTTTTTGTGCATCAACAATATTGGAATAATGTTTTGGTCGATGTTTGTATGTGTGGGTGGTGGACAGTGTTTTGACCACACAGTAAAATGCTACAACAAAAGATCAAAGGTACTGGAACACATTCAGAGAAAGACTAATTACTCAATTCAATGTTACTCACGTTACGTTCTCGACATCAGATAGCAATTCGACTGCATCTCAACTCACTGCACCAAATAACAAAATAACAGAAATAACCTTACCTTACATTCCTCGGACTCCTCGGGGGCAACGCGGAGCTCATTGTAGAAGGTGTGGTGCCAGATCTTCTCCATGTCATCCCAGTTGGTGATGATACCATGCTCGATGGGGTACTTCAGAGTAAGGATACCTCGCTTGCTCTGGGCCTCATCACCGACGTAGGCGTCCTTCTGACCCATGCCGACCATGACACCCTGGTGACGGGGGCGGCCGACGATGGAGGGGAACACAGCTCGGGGAGCGTCATCACCGGCGAAACCGTCGTTGACCATGCCGGAGCCATTGTCAACCACTAAAGCAGAGGCTCCGTCGTCACAAATTGTGACTTATTCCCTGAAAAAATTAAAAAACTAGTGCAGCTCCCAGTTCGTCTTAGTCCTTTTTGATAGCAAGTTATTCGTTTCGGTACTTCGTACAGTGTAGATTAGACTACAGATTAGAATACCTGTCAGGTAGACCAGACCAGCGCAGTGAAAAAGCTGTTAAAATAAATTGCTAGCATTAATAAATTTTTCATATTTGCTCATCAACTAACTTCTGAAAAAATTTTATGGCTCGAAAGAATATTTAATCAGAGTTTTCACTTTCCTTTCTGCATATATGCTGGTTTTATTTTGAGATTAATAATATTTTAGAATCAGAGTGACTCCATACCTTACATAGTTTAACAAGACCAGGTTGTTAGCTCATATAAATAGACAAACTATAAGTACTATTTATATTTACAGCACAGAGTAAATGTGCCGTGAATAGAGTATAATTTATAAATCAAATCATTTAAGAGACGTCTTGGCAAGATGATCCTATAGAATAACCTACCCATTTCCGTAAAATATCCAGTCTCCAAAATAACGGTCCTGTAAAAACTGTTTCACTTGAATACCTGCCCATAATTGTAAATTTACATGATATCACCACAATAACATCAGGTCGATAAAATTTTGCCTGATTCTACAGAAGTTTTATGGCGTCTGCATTCCTCTTCTAAAGCTTTGATGTTGTGCTACTTGGGACTGCAGACACTCATCTTCTGGCAGACCTCAGCCGCTGACAGACTCCGTCAGCTGTCAGACCTCTTCAGCTGACAAACGTCGGTTGCTGACTGACCTCGTCAGCCAAGCCCCTGTTAAGCAGCTGTCTCTCACGAGCCACGCATCACGCACTCGCATGCATGTATTATAAAGATAATTTCTAACTTCAATTGAATAGAATCAAGTTTTGCGTTTTGCTCTTATTTTAATTCTATGCATCAGTAAGTGCAATTTTCCATTTTCAAATGCCAAATTTCCGAACTTTCAATTGTTCAAAATTTAAGAAACATGAATTAGGTACATAATGGTCGATATTCCCTAAACATAAGTAATGAAGAATTTATTCCTTGAGTACCTGAAGGAAAACAAAAAGTTAAAAAATAGTTTGGGAATTATTTTGAAATTTAAAATTCATAGTCAAGCAATATAAAACATAGCAAAAATACAAATTTATGGAAGAATTCATGAATGCGTTTTATTAATATCAAACCAATTATAATGCCGAATTGTGCAGTATTTTAATAGCAGGGGACAGTTTTTACTAATTTTGATGCTAAAAGTAAGCACTGTAGACCAGTTTTGGCATCTAAACACTCGCTTAATGTCAGCTAGATTTTCTAATCTACGGCAGAAGAAAGTTAATCGACAATCGATTAGTTCCGCTGTTGAATTAAACGTGAATGAGTAATTTAATGTTATTTTTGTTTGAAAAATATTTGAGCTCATCAAATTAAAGTTAATCAACACTGAATTAGTTTCGCTGTTGAATTTAGTGTAAGTACGTGTAACAGGATTACACTGCCTCTGACTTTTCCGACACTCACCAATGGACTTGCACGAGGTGACCTAGGGTACCTCCACAATGCTGACTGTCCGACTGAGAGTAGTTCTATGTCTTCTATTTTCTCATTCTGGTACCAAATGTTCAAGCTCCGTCGTCTAAAAATGACACAAAATGATATGACTGTCTGGCGTGCTGTCAACGAATATCATGAGATATCTGCTTTTGTGTTAGAAACTGTTCGTTGAAGAGAAAAAGGAAGAAAAACCTCATCTTTATTCACTGTTTCTAGTATAAATTTTATATACTTGATTATTGTACCTGAGGCTTTACAAGCAAATACATGTTTCATAAATTATTTAATTTTCGCTTAGAGGACCTCAGAAGTAAGAGTAATTCGTTTTTTATGCTCAGCTGGACTGGTCAAATTAATTTTGAAGATTTATTTATGAAATATAATTATTCATTACTGCCAGAGTTCCATATCCGGAAAGTTATTAATTCATGAAGACATTAAAAAGAGAGGCTTGTTGTTGGTTAATCTAGGATCTGTCATTGCTATTGTAACGTTTTTTGAAAAGTGTTTTAGCTCTATGGTTGAATTAACAAAAAATTGAAGAAATTAATGGGACCAATCCTTTCAGTGTAGAAAGTTTTCTTTTACCATGTTCAATAATTTAAATTCATTTATTTATTATTTATTTGAATATAATAAACTATAGTTAGTTTAGTTATGAATATAACTAAACAACTGTTTTAATAACTTAAGATTGCCGGCGATTACGCACAACCAGGAACTGCCTCTCCTCCACTGGCTTTTCCAACACTCAGTTTTTAGTTTTTTTTAGTTTTATCACGCAACTAAAGAACATCAAGTCCTGATGTGCACCCATATTTATATGTCAATCAGGCTCTAATTATTTTCATTGCTGAGTTTTAATAGAGGAGCTATCATTTTAATATCCAGGTACTAGAAACGTGACACTTGTATTTCACCAAATGCAGTGGCAGAAGAACAAGAGAAAGAAACTTTTGATGGCCAAGAATATCAGCGGCTGACCTGACGGAGTTGATGCTGCATCTACGGGGCATATTCTTTTTATTTTTTTTCTCGGCGTCGTATTTCTCTTCGAGGTCCACTAAAGCTTCACAGATGTGGTATCCTAGGAATTTAGTGAATGACATAAAGTCAGATCATGTCTGCTCAGTAACGACAGTACTATATAATGCAGGAGCTTCTAAGATCAAACCTGCCAGTGTTCGAGAAGAGGCCGAACGATCAGTTGGGGAAGAAACATCTTCAGTCTCTTTTGCAAAGTTAAATAAGTAAGTTCAACTATGAATTGTATCATGTATTAACGTTCTTAGTTAAATGAACTTATGTTCAACGTTGAAAAGTGCACCTAAACTGTTAAACGGAAAATAATTTTAAGCAGAAATAGTTCCAAGAGTTTGATTTTGAGGAAAGTTTACGTGGAACGATTGTGCATAAAGATTATGAAGCCTTGCTAGAGGAAATAGGACGTTAGTTTTCAGTTGACTGAGTTGATTTTCCCTTCTATAAGGACAAGCAATTAAAAATTTTCGTTAACAAAAGTCGTCGAATTGCTTAATTTAAAAAATCACTAGACGTGTTTATTAGTGAGAACTTAACGTAGTAGTATGAATTATAGTGTTAAAACCAGGATTGAACCAATTAAAACGAGTGAAATATATATACATAGAACCGTCCCAATAAGTAGTAAGCTTTCGTGAGAATATTTTGTTTGTTGCCTACTGGAGTTTCAATACTTACAACCGATGAATTTTGACGACGTGGATCTAAAAATCATTCATTTTTTCATTGTCCTGAACAATTTTTGCGGACGGTTTACTGAGACATTTTATGCTAAATCAGTGAGATATGCCTTGAAATTGTCCTAAACTTTTCACAAAGTCCATGTGAGAAATTTTTTTTGACACCTGAATTAATAATTCACATAATTCACAATAATTCACATGCAACCGCTCTAAAGTAAGTCCATTGAAATCCTAAGAACAATTTCATAAATAAGCACTTAGACTCTAGTGACACTGAAAAACAGGCGGTGCATTAATATGATGCACATTATGGTATTCAAACTTACGCTTGACTTTGTAATCAAATGATTTACTTGATTATGAATAAATTGAACAGTTCTCTGTCTAACCTCTATTATTTTAAATCACTAAAATAAATGTAGACTACCATGAAAAAATTCAGACATTTCCTGAACTACCCACAGCAAACATTTATGTTGAGTCACACTAACAATAATATAGATCATTTGCGAGCACAATCTAAATCATCATTTAACTCGTTATTGGACTCTATTGTGCTGGGACAGATATGAAATTTTATGGCTAAAAACTATAAATGAAGTAACAAAGTCTCATTATTCCATATGTTTATTACTCTGAAAAAACATATTTTCTTTTAAAACAGTATGTCACTATACAAATGTTACCTAATCATCCCACACTCCTTGAACATACAGACGATAACGCGAGACGAAAGCTTGATAGAAATCCACGTTATTAAAGGCAAGGAGAGCATATTGTGTTTCTTGCAAACATCATCACGTATTACTCGATGGCTGAGCATTAATCTGGAAATTAAACTCAGTGAGTGAAAATATAAATAATACAAAATATAATATAACACAAAATGTACGATTGCAGATTGATACAAGACATCGGATGCTTTGTTTATAGCAAACAACATGATTGGGTACAGAAATTGCCTGTTACCTATAATTATGGATGAATTTATCATTACCAATTGATTTGGTGAAATAATCTCTGAAGTATAATGTCATATATTCTCATATTCATATAAGCTGAACATTCAAAATCATCAACCTGAAAGACTTAGACTCTTTTCGTTAGCTCAATGAATATATTATCGCACCTCCGTTTAGTGTAATCTATTAATATTTTCATCAGAAAGTCAACATGTGCGACGACGAAACTTCAGCTCTGGTATGCGACAACGGCTCTGGTTTAGTCAAGGCTGGTTTCGCCGGTGATGACGCTCCCCGAGCTGTGTTCCCCTCCATCGTCGGCCGCCCCCGTCACCAGGGTGTCATGGTCGGCATGGGTCAGAAGGACGCCTACGTCGGTGATGAGGCCCAGAGCAAGCGAGGTATCCTTACCCTGAAGTATCCCATTGAGCATGGTATCATCACCAACTGGGATGACATGGAGAAGATCTGGTACCACACTTTCTACAATGAACTGAGAGTAGCACCTGAAGAGTCTCCCACCCTTCTTACAGAGGCTCCTCTCAACCCCAAGGCTAACCGCGAGAAGATGACTCAGATCATGTTTGAGACTTTCAGCACCCCAGCCATGTACGTCGCCATCCAGGCTGTACTCTCCCTGTACGCCTCTGGCCGTACCACTGGTATTGTGCTTGACTCTGGTGATGGTGTGACCCACACCGTCCCCATCTATGAAGGTTACGCTCTTCCCCACGCTATCCTTCGTCTGGACTTGGCTGGTCGCGATCTCACCGCCTACCTCATGAAGATCATGACTGAGCGTGGCTACTCCTTCACAACCACCGCTGAGCGTGAAATTGTGCGCGACATCAAGGAAAAGCTTTGCTACGTGGCACTCGATTTTGAAAGTGAGATGGCTCAGGCTGCTGCATCTTCTTCCTTAGAGAAGTCTTACGAACTTCCTGACGGGCAGGTAATCACTATCGGCAACGAACGCTTCCGAGCTCCAGAATCTATGTTCCAGCCATCATTCCTTGGAATGGAATCGTGTGGAACTCATGAAACAGTTTTCAACTCCATCATGAGATGCGACATTGATATCCGTAAGGACTTGTACGCCAACACCGTCCTGTCTGGTGGTACCACCATGTACCCTGGTATTGCTGACCGCATGCAGAAGGAAATCACTTCGCTCGCTCCCTCCACCATCAAGATCAAGATCATTGCTCCCCCTGAGCGCAAGTACTCCGTATGGATCGGTGGCTCCATCCTGGCCTCCCTCTCTACCTTCCAGTCCATGTGGATCACCAAGGAAGAGTACGACGAGTCTGGCCCTGGCATTGTCCACCGCAAGTGCTTCTAAAATTTGACCATTATTGTTGCCTCTATTAAAATCTGCGAAACTCTATAAATTTCTTCCCGTCGATTTCTTAATCGTCTTTTATACCATTAGACTTTTCAGTATTCCTTCTCACACATTCTTCACCCTCTCATTAGATATCTCATTACATATCTAAGTTTACATCTCATAAAGTATGATCGATTTGGTTTACTACTAATGTAAAAGACCTCTGCACCTCTCCATTATAATAACTTAGCTTTTTTCAAAAGCATGAACAATAAACATGGCTCTGATTCAACTGTTATTATTGAAGCAATTTAATAAATTTGAGTTTAAATGCCGATTATTATTCGTTAAAAGGCACACCTTTTGCTGGGGATTCCGTCTTCTGTTTCAATATGAAAAACTTGCACCGAACGAAAGTAAGAAAGGTTCCTATTCAATACTCGGGCTTGATGGCAGCTGACTGCAGGGCTAAAAACCAGTCCATTAATTGCTACTTCTAGCCTGCTTCTATGAAAAGATGATTTATAGAAGAATGTTTGCATTTGTTCAACATTGGTACTGATTGACACGAGCATGAAAAGCGTTAAACGCGTGATTTTTTATGTGAGGCCTGAACTATTCAAAAATACCAGATAATATCATCACTACAGCAGGTCTGCGTACCAACATCGAGGGTAGACAAGGTTTAGCTACAAAATCTAGAACTAAAACTAAGCAGTCAACTTCACAATGAATTCATTTTATTTATTTATGTACCGTTTACCGTTAATCGTAGCTTCACAAGTATGTAAGTAATTGTCAAATTATTTTTTTTAGATTTCTGTGTTATTACCGGGCACATTGAGAGCAATCATCTCGGATCACTTTTTTTAGATTTCTGTGTTATTGACAAGCACATTGCAAGCAACAATCCTGAATTAATTTTTTTTTAATTTCTGTGTTATTAACGAGCACATTGTAGCGAATAGAGTTCTGGACAAAGCTTCATTTCTGGAAGTTGACATCAGTTGTGCACCAACTTTATTGTAAGTACACTTTTTGATTTGTCTGGTTTTTGTTTGGTTTGGTGTTTGTTTTGTTACTCATTGTCAAAAGAAACTCTGAGGCTTCTCTGGCATGCTCGGTCTGTGAAGAAAATAATCCTCTTTTAAAATACATACTACTGGGAAACAGATAAATAAACGAAAAAATGAAATGCGATGATAATACACGTATGAGAAGATCGAGAGAGTAACATTGTTAGAGACGTCACAATTAGATACGTCAGTTTCAAAACAAGGAGCTTCGAAGAAATTGTTTTGGAATGGGCGGGGAAGAGGGCTTATTTCATTATAAGATGGGAAAAATGTGCTTGTTGAATCACAAAATACACTTGAATTGTGAAAATACCTATTTAGCAGATGAAGTATGTCGCGTTCATTACTCAAAAAATCTCCTTAGTTTCTTAAATCAAAAATATAGATATTCCTCAGCATCATTACCCTTCCGGAAGGGAAACTTATTAAAAATTAAAACATTACTTACTGACTAAAAGGCTCTTTAATTCTTTCTCATCTGAAATGCTATTACTATGTACCAACCACTGTGTTTTTTCAACTCTGTCTTTTGTGAAGAAACTTTAGTTTAGTTGGTCTTCTTGCTATGCTTCAGCTTCAGCTTAGCTGGTGTTCTTACTGTTTCAACTTCAGCTTAGTTGGTGTTCTTACTATGCTTCAGCTTCAGCTTAACTGGTGTTCTTATTATGCTTCAGCTTCAGTTTAGCTGGTGTTCTTATTATGCTTCAGCTTCAGCTTAGCTGGTGTTCTCAGTATGTTTGAAAAAAAATCCACTTAGCAAAGAATTTTCAATTCTCGACTGAGATGAAAGACAATCGTTGAATTACCATTCCTTACCCTCATACGGAAGGTTCTTCATTCTTGTTCATGCCAATAATCTATGAAGCAAGCACGAAATTTAAAGAGTTCACTCAAGTCAAAAGTCATTTTGTAACCGGTAGTAACACTGGCATTAAATGTCAGACCTGGAATCGAGGTATATTGTAAAGAAAAACTATATTGTTCTTAATTTAACTTCTTTCATTACATCAGATGAAGCAAATTAACCCTTTATGCACATCATTCTTCTTGAATTTTCGTCCAATTATTTTTATTGCCAGTAAACAATGTCAGTGTTGCTTCTCTGTTATATTTGATGTGGTTCTCTACACAAAATTTATACTCTTACATCCCTCATATTTACATAGAGGCTGCGATGGATCTTTAGTTACCATACCTGAGTCGTGGTTCTATTGCGCTTTTCAAATATCTGCCACTGTATCTTTCATGAACCTATAAAAAATTCCAAAAGCTTATAAAAGATTGACTATTTTAAAATATGTTCTTATACATTAATCACTACTTATTAAAATATTAATCACTATAGTGATTTTACAAATTACTGATCATCAGTCACAATTTATTTTATTTACCGCACCAATCACTACTGATTATTTATTTTTTAATATACTCTGTACCACTAGTAATTTCCAGCTACTAATTCCTTAACTAACAGGGCAACAGTCCTCCACCTTCGAGGTGTGAAAGACGGCCTACCGATAGATCGTCCCTCGGAATGAATTTACGAGGGTAAGTCCAAAAAACAATTGAAATCTATGCACAAAGTTGACATTTTTAAATCAATGATGATAGAAAAAATCACAGGCCTTTCATTAGTTTCCTGTTACGAATAATATAACAGAGGTCAAGCGTCAAGGAAATGTGAAATATTTACGAAACGATATATCGATGTTGAAATATACATCACACTGACTGGGACTGTGTAAAACTATCAAGGCCATAAAGTTAATAAGATTGTGTTCCCTGAATGGCATCATCCTGAGTCTTTTTGCTTAGAATAACCGACAAATTTTCGTGGTAAATAAATATTTTCATGTAAATTTATTTAGCAGAGAGACGTATTGTGAGCAACACTGCAACCCTACACAAACTGTGAGCAATAATGACTTTTTTCAAGGAGATGAAACATGAATTAAATTCCTAAAACTGTCAATTTTCTTTGTTGGATGTCGAAAATGCGCTCCAATCTAACTTCTCAATAAGTATGCGTGAACTGTAATGAAGATTAAGAAAGATATGAACGCAGAAATATACATAAAATTTATAAAATCGTAAAAACATGTATGCATTTCGTTACAAACAAGTATGTATTTCCCTTAGAAATTATTTAAATTCTCTATGAGTTTCAAGCTTAGTACATCGACATTTGTTAAGAATTGATTCGATGTAAAATGTCAGAAAAATTTTGTTGCAGCTGTAGTTTGCGAAACAACTGATATTTATGAGCTAAAAGAAAACGAATTCACAAAGTCAGAAGCGACTTTGCATCGCAGACCGATTAATGCTGGACCAAAGTGTCATAAAATTTACATATTCAACTTTAACAGATTTGAGTGTTGACTTCTCTTAATGAGACTGGAATAGCAAAAGAGGGATCCTTTTCTTAGCTAATTTATCGAAAATGAATCTCCCGTTGCAGTAAAATAAAAAATCATGAACATCGCTGGCTTGCGAATGGCAGTTGACATGAGGTTTGACTTCATTAAAAATTAATTTATTCAAAATTCAGATGTACAGGCTAAAAACGAAAATCAAAATATTCTAGATGTTTAAATAGATTAACGAAGATCTAAATGAACTAACTACAGTAGTGAAGAGTTAGTCTATAGAAATAACACATGATAACAGGCAATGAAATCATACCAAAAGTGGTCAGTATGTTACTCCCTCTGGTCAGAAACAGCTGGTGCATGCATACAACTTTTGACGTTTGTCAGAAATAGTTGGTGCATAGGAAAAAATTCATAAAATTTCACTCGTACATTATATTTTCCACGTTAAACATTGCCCTCTAAAAAAAGCACAGGGAACAAAAATAATTGGTTAATTTAATAAAAGATAGGTATTTTCTCCGTCATTTATTAAATCTCTGACGACTATCTTTGGATCTTCCAAGCAATATTTTCAAGGTGACTGTGCTTTCTGTGTTTGTTATTACATGCTTTTTACACCTTTGAGTTCCTCCCAATGTGTTTTCTGCTTTGTTTTTCTACTTCTTGCTGTTACAGCAGGTAACCTGAAAAAATCCCTTAATATCGTTCGATAGAAACGATTGTGTTATACATTATTTAACAGGATTTTAATGGAAGCATTGTATGCACTAGTTTTAGTACACTCGAGGCTAATTTTTTCATATACAAAAAACTAATTATCCTAAAAATACTAGAAACTGGATTGTTTTTCTCGACAGTGCACCAACTGTTTCCAATCAAATGGAGTAAGTACGAAATTAAAATAGTTTTCAACCCTTTTGTACGAGTACAAATAGCTTAGACTTGAACCATTGTGCTCCCATTATATTATTCAATGGATTTTGTCGATTGAATTAGGTTTGTTTAATATATTTAAGTCCCATTTTTGTGACTTGAAATATACTCTGTAGAGTATATTTCACGGATTACTGACTTGACTTCAAAAAACCAAAACAAATTTACGCGCAGGAAATTTTACCTAAGGTAACTGCTGCAGAAACTGTGCTCGAGTGGCATAACCAAAATTTATATTCATCAAACTAAAAAATTAGATTAATTTAGAACAGTTGTGCTTCTCACTTTATTGAACATTAATTCGTGTGTGTTAATTCATGTTTGACACTTTTTCGTGTTGAACAATAATTTTCTTTCAAAATTATTTCTTGTTGAACTTTAATTAGTGTTGAGCTTTAATTTGCATTGTACAGTAACTCCTGTAGAACATTAATTCGTATTGAACATTAATTTGCATTAAACAGTAATTTCCGTTGAGCGCTAATTCATGCTGAACATAAATTTCCGTTGAACAGTAATTTCTGTTGAGCATGAATTCATACTGAACATAAATTTGCATTGACCAGCAATTCCTGTTGAGCATTAATTCATGTTGAACATAAATTTGCATTGAACAGTAATTCCTGTTGAATATTAATTCATGTTGAACATTAAATTCCATTGAACATTACTAAGTGTTGAACAGTAACTCACACGAAGAAGCTGACCAAACCTACATATAAAACTAGGTAGAGCTAACGAACACTTGGACCCAATGGAGTTTGCTTACTTACGAAGACTTCAAGCCAGGCCGGCTTTTGCGGTGTCAATTCTAGCGTCTCTCCCCTCTTAGAACGCGTTATTTTTTGAGGGCAGTGTTTTACACTCCGTCTGTCATTCGGTGACCGAGGAAGAAACGTCAGAGGGCAAAGATGCCAGTCAGTGCAGGAGGAGGTGGTGGTCAGCGTACAAACAAAACTGCCTTTTAAGGGGCTGACTAAAATACCCATCATGTTGCATATATTGGGGTGCCATCGCTTAACGACCACCAGTCACCCTTTGAGGCGAGGAGGAGGAACATAGCTGTCTTTGTGGCCAGGTGAATATTACGGGTGTAGGATGTGCGGTTCCGTGCGGTGCAAAGCATTAGATTGTGTCCACTCGACCCATGAAATAAAAAGTGGCTCTCACTTAGAAGTGACCACTTGACTTGGCCAGCTGAATGTGCTCTTCTGAAAATACATCATTTTTATCTCACATGTTTCAGAAGTACCAGTGACAGTTATGATCTTTAATTATTCAGACAATTATGTTGACAGTCATGATCTATTTATATCTTTCGTTAACGACCTGCCAGAGCTACAACTCTTAAAAATACCAACACGATTTAAGTCAAACTAAAATGCACCCAATTAACAGAGTAACAAGTTAAAAATTTTACTTTTTTCAATATCGCCTGGAACGTTTTAACTTATTCGAAATATTAATACAGGTGCTATATATTAGAATAATTTATCACATCACTGCCTGTATTTTAAAGACCCTTTTTGACACTAATGTAATCTTTTTGTAATATTCCACCTTGTGCAAATAATACATTATTGGCACCTGTTTTTCTGAACTGTAATTTTAAAACGGAAACTTAAGCACGCAATGTACACTCAGTTTAATTTAGAAGGCTCGCAAGTCCTATTTCTTACCTGTGTAGCACAAAAAGCAGAACTGTGCAATATTATTCTTCACATCTTGAACTTCGACTTGTTTTCTCGCATATGTGACAGCGCACTTCAGAAACCCTGAAAATTTTAACCCAGTAGTTGTATAATTCATTACATTTCAATTAAAATGAGTACACTTACATTCATGTTAACGGTAATTGTATGGTCTGCATAACAGCAACCTCAAGTATCTGTATCCGTCAATACTAACAGAAGCTACCTGTATTTCCTCTTGAGCCCCTTTACTAACTGACTTCGAGCCTCAGGAGCTGCCACGCTTAGATTCAGGGTCGTAAAAGCTATGAAAGAATTTATTCTACCATTCATTCAAATATTGTTTTTTATTTTATAATTAATATAATTGAATATTATAATTTGCACAGTCTTTTGAAGGACTTTCTCTCCTAACTGGACATTTTTTTCATCAATTAGACAAAAGTTCTATCAAAAAATTTTATCCAACTGGAAAATTGAATTAATTCTATCTAATGACAGGCTACCCCGTAGCTCTATAGAGGTAATTATTGCCAATCCTGGCAAGATTTCAAGACCAAAGAAAATGTCAATACTTAAAAGCTTTATCACCTAACTTATGTCTTCAAATATTTACCACGTGGCAGGTTGTAAGGACGTCCAGTTGCAATGCCTTCGATTTTGATTCAACAGCAAAGATCAAAAACGTAAGAGCACGCTAAGAAATCTCTTCTTTAGTATTCATTTTCTGTACGTATTATAAGATATCACTCAGGCCCGTACCCCAGCCCATATTCCAGTCGTATTTCAATGCCGGTATAACGCAGCGTTTTGCCGGTCGCTTCATACTGGTAGCTTAACGCCGGTGTAAAGTGGTTTATTCCCAGTAGTTCAAGGCCTGTATAAAGTAGTCTATTACCTGAACCTTAAAATCGTAGTTAAATGCCGGTCGTCTGATATAGGTAGTCGTGATTTATTGTAGCAGGGAAGCATTTGGGCAAATCACATTCTAGCGATGAATATGTACATATACGATAATTATAATGGAAAAATTTTCAGTGTCTCATAGTAAAATATAAAATAATACCAACTAACATTAAAAATCCCCCTCACAGGCTTGCGCATTGGTATACACATCAATCATTTACTAATTCCTGAAAGCGATAATTTCTGCCTATAATAAAGAGTTCCAACATACTTCTTTCACGCCTAAAATCCTGCAGGGTTATGTCTGTGCAGCTTCATAATTAAAACTCCCAAGTACACACTGTACTATGACAAAGTTCTTCAACGCCATTTATTCTCGCTGGCCAATTGTTTAACACGTGTTTGTATTTTTTGTTTCAGTCAAAACCATAAAACTACAAAATGTGTGACGACGATACCACCGCCCTGGTCGTTGACAACGGCTCTGGTCTCTGCAAGGCCGGTTTCGCCGGTGATGACGCTCCCCGAGCTGTGTTCCCCTCCATCGTTGGCCGCCCCCGTCACCAGGGTGTCATGGTCGGCATGGGTCAGAAGGACGCCTACGTCGGTGATGAGGCTCAGAGCAAGCGAGGTATCCTTACTCTGAAGTACCCCATCGAGCACGGTATCATCACCAACTGGGATGACATGGAGAAGATCTGGCACCACACTTTCTACAATGAGCTCCGCGTTGCCCCCGAAGAGTGCCCGACTTTGCTCACTGAGGCTCCTCTCAACCCCAAGGCTAACCGTGAGAAGATGACTCAGATCATGTTCGAGACCTTTGGAAACCCTGCCATGTACGTCGCCATCCAGGCTGTACTCTCCCTGTACGCCTCTGGCCGTACCACCGGTATTGTGCTTGACTCTGGTGATGGTGTGACCCACACCGTCCCCATCTATGAAGGTTACGCTCTTCCCCATGCTATCCTTCGGCTGGACTTGGCTGGTCGCGATCTCACCGCCTACCTCATGAAGATCATGACTGAGCGTGGCTACTCCTTCACCACCACCGCTGAGCGTGAAATCGTGCGTGACATCAAGGAGAAGCTTTGCTATGTTGCCCTTGACTTCGAGGGTGAGATGGCAACAGCTGCTGTATCTTCATCTATTGAGAAGTCCTACGAGCTTCCCGACGGTCAGGTCATCACCATCGGCAACGAGCGCTTCCGTTGCCCTGAGGCTCTTTTCCAGCCTTCCTTCCTGGGCATGGAATCTGTTGGTATTCACGAGACCGTCTTCAACTCCATCATGAGATGCGACATTGATATCCGTAAGGACTTGTACGCCAACACAGTCCTGTCTGGTGGTACCACCATGTACCCTGGTATTGCTGACCGCATGCAGAAGGAAATCACTTCCCTCGCTCCCTCCACCATCAAGATCAAGATCATTGCTCCCCCTGAGCGCAAGTACTCCGTATGGATCGGTGGCTCCATCCTGGCCTCCCTCTCTACCTTCCAGTCCATGTGGATCACCAAGGAAGAGTACGACGAGTCTGGCCCTGGCATTGTCCACCGCAAGTGCTTCTAATTACTTAGTTTTTATTTATTTCGGTTATGGTTTATTTTATCCCTTTATAAAACAGTGTTTTTTAAAGAACATTACCCTTAAAACATTTTTTTTCCCGAAGGCTTTTGTTTCATTGTCTCACTTCAGTTCATTGTCAGTAGATGATTTTAAGATCATTCAAATTTCTTTAAAATATTGACCCTCACGCATGTATGTTTTATTACACCTTAGTTGATTTCAAAACCATGTATTAATGAATGCTTTCAATTCTCATTTTGATGAAATTGAATTCTTGCTTTAGTTAGATTTTGTTGTACTTCAAGCTATCCGGGAATACTAATTCATTATTCCTGATGTTCAATCCAGCTTTTATAAAAAAATTGCATCGTAAGAAGTCATAACTTCCCATGAACATATTATTTATAGATCAAAGAAAAAGTTCAAAACAATGAAAAAGACCAAAAGATCAAAGTTCAAAAGATCATAGATTTCGTTCAAAAGATCAAAAAACGAAATATTCTTCCAAATGCACTCGAAAAATCCACCCTTGTTTGGCCTCTCTGGCTAAACATTTAAATGCTCAAAGTCTTTCATTAAAGACTGCTTTTTATGTTGCGTTGTTTTACTTACTTTTAAAAACTGTAGCGTAAACATGTGTAGGATGCATCAGAGGCTAAGGAATAAAGTTCTACTTTCCAAAACATGATACACACTATGAACATTCAGGCACATACTGGGAGGGTGTAACACTTCAGAAAGGTAGAGTGGGCTATTCCACCAAATGAGGCCTTTAGAAACATTTGGTACCAACGCCGCTATTTAGAAACGTCAGAAAACTGCTTCAAAGGCAAGATCCAAGCAGTGAAGCTTAGAGGTGGAAGTTACTTCAACTTACATTGATTTTCGACCATTTTGCGATTGTCTTTCTGTACCTACGATTCACCCTCCAGACAGAGGAAGGCTTAGGGATGACACTGGCATATATAACTCTTTTTTGCAAAATATGGCTCTTGGTACCTTATGATTCTAGGAGCCTCAAAAATACCGTTGTTAAAAAAAAAAGATGAAAGTCATGTCAAATATTCATTTATGACCCGAATTGATGGAACTGCGCTTTCATTTGAAATGGAGAGCGACCTTCGTCACATCACAGCATGTATTTGTGGACGTACTTGTATTTTTCTCTTAGAAAATCAGATGTGAACTGTGTGAACGATTGACAGAAAGTGAAACAAGAAATTCCTCTGAATTAAAATTAAATTGTGAAAGCTGATGACAAAATTGAAAATAAATGCACTTAGCCAAAGCAAAAGAAAGTCCCCTCAGTTCTCTCAGGAAATTCCAAGAAAGAAGGATGAGATCATCAGGAGTCCGACTGAGTAACGAGCATGAGTAATATGCGTAACAGATACGGATGAGTTATGAGCATGGGTAATAAACATGAGTAATCAGCATCAGCGATATTCAAGGTAATAAGCATCCTAAACAAGGATGAGTATTAAGTATATGCATGCAACAAAAGAGAATATATGTATGTAGCAAAAGAGAATATATGTATATAGCAAAAGAGAATATTAAATATTTGTGTGTAACAAAAGATAGTATCAAACTTGCATGCAACAAAGATGAGTAATAAGTATTGGTAATAGGCAAAAGTAATAAAGAAAGGCAAAAACCATGAGTAGTATGTACGAGTAATCAGTATCAGTAAAAAACAAGACCAACATCCATGAAGAGTAATGAAGAGTAATTGGCATAAGTAATAAATAAGCTCAATAATCATAAGTAATAAGCATGAGTAATCAGCAAAAGTCAGCAAGAATAAGGGTAATAAACCGACTGGTGCTTAAGTGGGTGTGGTCGTGGAAGCTGTCAGCATTCTTCGGTCATCGAACTTTTTGCAGCAAGTTAAATTTAGCCTGACAAGACAAGCAAGGATCGTTGGTCTTGACAGCCAAGAACGAAGAGGAAAACATAACGAACGTAAATATCTCACCTGGCCCGTAAAACGCTTTCGAAGGCTTCAAAGAGCGAAAACAAATCTTTTGACTCTTTAACGACTTTGAAAACATCGTTAATGAGTGATTATACTGTGGGGAGGTTGAAATTTACATATAAATGGGAAGTTTGTTCGTATCTTGAACTCTATCATAGTTTCAAGGTTTTTTTAATTCACATTCAACCTATACATTTTGTGTTCATATATGATCAGTTCACTTATTCTGCGAACGCAAATCTATCCCTTGTGTCATTTTTCTTGTCGCATACCTATGACATTATTTTACTTTTTAGATTTAAATTCAAATTTTAGAAGGCCAAATACAGTATCAGGAGCGCAAGAAAACACACGCATTGGCTCTCGTGAATTGCATGTTGTTTGCTATAGAATATACGAGTATGATGTTCACCCTCTTTCCTTACAATCACTGCGCTATAATTATCAATCTTCACTATATAAGAAACGTCAGGTGTCTCCTTAAATAAATAAATTTATGTATTTTTTGCGCCAATTTTTCCTATGGTAGTACAATGGCAGTCTCCCTTGAATGCTGGTAGTTAAATCCGTAGACTTTCAGGTGACCAGATTGTTAACCACTGGAGTTAAATCCGTAGACTTCTGATTGGGTCTTAAAATCTGATGCTTTAAGTTTTTCCTTCAAATGCATGATATTAAGACCCGTTATTTTTAATGGGCATAAACACTAGTTTATTACAATTATTGCGTACCGCGAGTCATATCCAAGTGTACTGCAAATCATATTTGTGAATTCTGCGAGTCATATTTATGTGCACTGCAACGTGATGTTTATGTGTATCGTGAGTCATGTTAGGATTGTGCACCAAGAGACATAGTTGTGTATCTTGAGTTATATGACAATTGTCTTCAGCGAGTTGCATAATTATTGTATACCACGAGTCATAAAACTATTGCGCACCTAAGGTTATATAATATTGTGTAATATGAGTCAGATAATAATAAAGTAAAAATTGATGACTGAGAGTATAACTGTTACCCCTCCTCCTATTATTCTTTACTCTTGAAAACTGTGCATTATTGAGGTGCGGGTACATGATTGATGTCTTAATTTTAGTCGGCATGGGACTCGATTAACAGTCAAAGAATGCACCAAATGACTCGTTTTTTCCATATTCTATTTTATTATGTTTTATTTACCTGATTATCTCATCGGTTGTCCAGAAATATAATGATTTTATAAAAAATTACGCTCCTGTGATGATTTCCATTAAATTTTCGGGATAAAGTCTATGAACTGAGTTTTCACCCTAAACACATTAGGTTGTAAATGCAGCGAGGTCTTGCACTGCTATTGTAATGAATAAACAAGACATGAGTCGAGAGAACTGAAAAATTTCCCTCTTTCTCCGTAAAACTTCTTAACAGAAATATTGAGAATATTCACAGCTTTTCATAAAATTAAAAGCAGAATTTTATCTATCAAATGTAAAAGATATTGAGGTCTTGAAAATTTTATAACTATTTTTTTTAATGTGCTTAGTTCTGATGGTCAGCAAAATATAAAATTAGGATAATATTTACCATGTTCTAGCTTCAAAAAATAATTTATCATGTTCTAGCTTCAAAAAATAATTTATCATGTTCTAGCTTCAACAAATAATTTCCCATGTTCTAGCTTCAACAAATAATTTACTATGTTCTAGCTTCAACAAATAATTTACTATGTTCTAGCCTCAACAAATAATTTCCCATGTTCTAGCTTCAACAAATAATTTACTATGTTCTAGCTTCAACAAATGATTTACTATGTTCTAGCTTCAACAAATAATTTACTATGTTCTAGCTTCAACAAATAATTTACTATGTTCTAGCTTCAACAATTAGTTTATTATGTTTAGAGCAGGGCAGCTACACGACATCCAACATTACAGTGAAACTGCATTGAGAAGTCTTTAAATGATAATTATCGGTATGATAAAAAAATTAATGTTAGATGATGCAATAATGAATTAATGTTCATTAATTCAGACAACGTAAGCTTGAAATACCCGTGAGACGTGAAAAATTTTTGGTTTGTAAAGAACCTCCTGCGATGAAAATTAAAAAGAAATATTTTCTCTCACTTCAAGCGAGGAATAAAACATGATGCACTGTTCCTAATCATGCTGTTGTAAGTTGAATAAAAAGGTTTTTAATAAAATGAAATTCTTAAGTATTTCTTTTGCATTGCAATTTACTTCTCTAGTCCAAACAGAAGAACACAAATGAGCAGTTATAGACACACAATTTAAAAATGGTAATGGATTCCCGTAGATATTCGTACAAAGCCCGCTCGCCGCTGACATCCAATCTAAGATTTTCCTTAGTTACATTGCCAAATTTCTAGCACCAAACAGTAAAAATAATGAGAAAAGGAATTTTTTAACAAAAAAGACCAATTCATTTTCAACCAATTTTATTCTACAACAAGACATCAGGGTCTACAGTTATTGTTCTGCTGGTCTAGAAAGTGCACTATAGTTGCTATACATATGAGTCGTATTGCCCTAGTTTTAACTAGGAAATTCACTAGCAAGAGTATGTTATTAATACAGGTTTCCCACTCGGGCCAACAACGGACCTTTCATACATCAGAAATAAATATCGTAACAATTTATATTTATTACCTAACTTTATTACACCGAGTGCTGACTGATGAACTATGCCACTAATATTACAAATAAGAGTTATACAAGGTGTCCGTAAAGTCTCTTTACCATTCTAAATACTTACTTTATTTCATGGTAAAGTGACTTTATGGACACCCTGTATATTTTGTATCCATATGGTTTTCCGCATCCTTCTCTAAACATTTCACCAGAATTGTGGCTGGTACATAATGGAAGGTTTACAGTCTAGTAACTTTAAGCGCTTTTTCAGCCGTAGAGACATTTCGTCTCAAGAAGAAGAAAAACTACTGAAGAAAAAAATTGACAACTCGAGGGCACTCAAACCTTCCGAGTGGGAAAAAAAATAAAATCAGAGAGTGCGTAACCTGCTAACTGACACGCACGACAATTTTGCAGCAAAGGTTGAAGTCTCTACAGTGGATAGCCACCGAGTTATCGAAGGGTATACATACTAACAGTACAAGGAATCAAAGAGAACAAACACTAACAGTATGTACATATCTATGTACACTGTAACTCTGCATTCCCGTGTCTGACTGAAATTAAGGAATTCTACTTATTTCTGAGGAACTTTAATATACATCCCGTGAGCATAACTGGAAGCATTTATTTGTGAGAAAGCTCATCTGTAAAAATGTTACAAAAGCGAACGTGCTTTTAACTGAGAGCCAATTTAGTGAAATAGTGGATTAAATGCTGTAAAAATATTGACAGAGTGTCAATATGAGCCGAAAATTGGATTTTTATTTACTTCATTCTAGTTACGGAGAAAATTGTGTGAAAAAATCACATTGATATGTGCATCTAATCAACACTTCAGATTTACAATAAGTGTCCAAATACTGTTCCAAGTGTCCGGTATAACAACATGTAAAATTACTTAAATTTTCCTTAGTATCTGCCCATGCCATATAATGATCAATTTCATTCAATTCCACCCGTAAATGCTTATTTTAATGTGATCAAATCATTACAATTCTGCTACCAACTTTCAGAGTTGAATAAGGGAGTTGTGCAACTTCCGACTGATAACATCAAAATATAATTGTTCGGAAATTCATCAGCAATTTATAGGAACGAATTATTATTATATTAATTAATTAATTAATTAATTATTAATTATTTCCTTCGATTGGTTCTTTTCAAAGCTATTGCAGCAATTTTTGCACGCAGATCCTAGACTTCAGTTTGACTTGTGGACGTAATTTGACCTGTGCTTATAAAATTACGATAGTTAACACAATAGAAAAAATTTGTTAGCTGTCAATAACGCCGTCCCGCTAATAAATCACTCCCTCTGGTCGGAAACAGTTGGTGCGCAGTCCTAAGAACATTCTGACGTTTATCTTCACAAAAATGTTTGGGAACTTGATTCTTTACCTTTATTTCTTGTACTTTTATTAAATGATAATGTATACCATTGAATTCATAATAGATAATTTAAATTTTTTGGTCATTTTTTCCTCTGTACCAACTGTTTCAGACCAACGTCAAAAGTTGTACGCACTAACTGTTTCCGAACGAAACTAACTACAACGTTTCTGCTTAATAGAGAATTGTGAATGATTAAAGCTTTGAATTTTTTTCACATTTTTCTTGTGTAATTTGTTCTTTGAGCTTGAAGGCGATTCCCCGGACATACGCCGTGTTTGTGTTATCGTATGTTCACCCTGAGGCAGTAGGAGGCGTTCATTTTTAGGAAATTATCAGGACTAGAGACCACTCAAGGAGCCATGTGGTGGGTTCCCCTTCAATTTGTGCGAAGATGGAGGGCTTAAGGAGTAGACTGTATAGAATAAGTTCAAACATTTTTACTGCTGCCACACTGTAATGAGTGATAGGGAATATTGAGTTTACGCGAAAATGCTTCAATTGATCAGTTTCATTCATTAATCATGTCTTGTTATATTAAAGTGCCTTAACGTTTACAGGATTGCAAACTTGGAGAAGTGCAACATATGACGAAAGAATACACATTATAAATCAGATTATCTACAACTTAAATAGTGTTGAGTGATCTAAAATTTACATTTTTAAACATATATTTCAAATTCGATATGTGCATGGCACACTGCTATATTATAATTATGTTATTATACAATATTTTTCCTACAGTCGCTCACTTTAAATAGCACAAGCCTGTTGTTTTTTCGGCGCTGAAAACGTCAAAGATACTGATCGCCTTTCTGACAGCCAGTTTTTACACGAGGCAAAGCTAATGACGATTTTCGATAGTTCTTCATAATGAGTACATGAGCCCTCAAGGTTGCAACGACAGCTTAGTTTTTAATACAGTTTACAAGGATAATTTGTGTTGAGAAACCTTGCCAAGGACCAACCTATTAGTTATAATCGCTCGTACTAAACCACTGGTAGCAAAATGTAATCAATAATAAACTCACGGTGATAAAATCGGATAGCATTCTTTGAATGTTTTGTGCCCCGAAAAATTTGTTGAACCGAACGATTTTTTTGCCTCAGCGAGTTGTTTTGATTCGGCCAATTTTGACCCTCTGATCATTACGGTATAAGTCTATACTGATTGTTAACTACTTGAACAGTTGTGATTGTTAACTACTTGAACAGTTGTGATTCTTAACTACTTGAACAACTCCGATTGTTCACTAGCTGAACAGCTGCGATTGTTCACTAGTTGAACAGCTGAGATTGTTCGCTAGTTGAACAGCTGCGATTGTGTTTACATTATAGCTTCATGAATTGTTTACTTCGTGAGCGGCGGTGGTGTTTACTACGTCGCAATCAAATACAAATCATGAGAGCAGTACTGCACGAAACAAAACGTACAAAAACGTTTTAGAATCAAAAAGATTAGAATCAAAAAGATTAGAATCAAAGCGATTTGAGTTTCGGTAAGTTACCATTTTTTCTACAGAGGCAAAAAATATTAGTTCTACATTCCACATCATTTTACTGAGTCATCAAACGTTTCAAATTGCAAAAACACAAAAGTAATCGAAAGTAAGATCAAAATTCTAAATTTGTAAATTGGAATTGATAAGATAAAATTTTTACTCCTTTCCGTCTATATATTAAGTTTATAAGTGAAGTTTTATCAAAATCGTAGCCGAATAAATTGTTCATTTATCCTGATTTTTTTGTTCTCAAAACAGTACACTAAAACATTGATAAATAAACAAAAACTCACAGCAAGACAACCTAGATGATAAAAATACTACAGAGCGAGCTGTCAACTTTGATAGGTCTTTAATCTGATACGTCATTGTGCTGCTGGCATCGATACAAAAATTAACAGCTCGGTCAAGTTAAGGCCAAAGCTTTTGTCAGGCAGTGGTCAACTCGCACGCCACTACCTAATACGGAGTTTGACAACCGTGAGAGATTATAATAATTGAGTACCTGCGGGGTATCCCTCAGTGACTTCTCGTCCATGGTAAGGTAAAGACGTGCTTCCAAACGCTCAGAGTCCTTACCTGTCACTCGCATCTTGTACCCTCAAGTGAGTTTATGAAATTGTTTTACTATGAGTAAATATTTTCTTTCGGGACATCAAATCCTGTGACTATGCACCAGCAAAACGTGATTGTGAAATTCATTTCGTATTGAAAAATTGTGACGTACTTACATATGATGAAGAAAAATACCCATTAACGTATTTATTTGTTCTTAGTAGTTACTTTCAACATCAGAAAATTGTTGGTGACGTCAATTCTATGTGAATTAGTGACTCCCTCACGCTGCGCGAAGTATCGACGCTACGTGTCTATAAACAAAACGTAAAAATTTCAAGTTTCTTTTTACTTCATTGTAATTCTCGAGGAATGCTCTTGTATATTAATCTTAGGTGAAATGAGAACTTCGATTTTTAATTATCCGAACTCTCATTGCTGTTTAAAAGTAACTTTTATTTTTCAACGGCCCTATGTGCCAGATTCTCAGCAAGTTCACTGTCGACGTAAATCTTGAGGTCAAATCGGTTTATCATTCAAATACTCGTTGCGGTTAAGATTTAACTGAGCTCATTCAAGAGTAATCTACAGTTATAGCGGAACTGAGATGATCCTCGTAAACGTGGTTACAATTGATGCATAGGAAGCGCTCCGTGCTACAAAGGCGAAGACTCCACCAGCTAATATCCGCTTCCTAGGGTACTGAAATCTCCCAGCCGAGCTTGATTTCAGTAGTTAACCCACAAAATGAGATCAAGAACACATTAATGTATACATAATTCATTATGTAAGGGTAATTTGCCTTTTGAAAACTTAGTATGGCGATTTCTCAAAACTTTTTGATTTCTTCGCCCAAGTGGCACGCAACGCCTCATGCAGGGTGTCGGCACCTGTAAGAATTGAATTAAATAACTCAAATTACTTTAGAGAGAAAATGAAATCAGGTAGTATCTACGTAAAGAATAGATATTTATTCATTAATGTCTCATAACCTGACAACCTGAAATGAATATGAATTGAACGACTGGACATCGAACCTCAATCGATGCGTTTTTTAACAGTCTAGAAACTCTAGATAATCCGAATAAGCCAAACTTCAGCTCATTGTAATTTCCCTTGCTAAAATTATCAGGATGGTGCAAAGTTAATGTCCGATTTCAAGGTCTATATCAACAATGAAAAAGCTCATGATTATGAAAACATTTATTCGTTGACTGAACCTCATTTGCTTTTTAGAAAATCTTACCATCTGGCAACAAGCTTATAAATCCCACCCTTGTAAAATTCCTTCAATTTAAAATCACAATATGAATCTAACATATTTTCAACTTCTTCTCTAAATATTAATCTAAAACCATGCAAGAAGTTCTGAAGTCCCAGAAAAAACCCTTTCCTTTCACCAAGGAAGGTCACTTTTTTGGTTCAAAGATGCTTTTAAAAGACAAAGTTGATCACAACAGACACAAACCGTAATTGTTTGACTGTTTTTTACAGTTTGCAAGGGATTATCCCTTCAATATTTCACCATACACTCAACATCATCTTCCTTTGACGAAATTCTCATCTCGCTTGTTTAACACGTTGCCTGCGATTGCCTAGCTGGTGCAAATCTTTACTTTGTACACACAGTCACTAGAAAGCCTTGAAAAAATTATAGAACCTAACCTGAGTGACCCACCGGCGGGTCGTATCGCACTCAACGTGTTAACTTTACCTCCAAAACTGATTCAGGATCGGCGGCGTTTAAAGTTACTCTTGTGCATACCCTTAGTTGAAGGCGCATTATACCTTAGCAGAGTTTACTTCAACTTTGGGCTGTAGTATGATCAACGATTTATATAGATATCCTTATTTATGTTCGTAGTATATTCAACATTTCTACATGCAAACGTATTCAACATTACTGGGCACATCATGATTGGCAAATATTATTGCTGCACGTTTAATCAACTATTCATGTCACTTACTTTGCTTATATCATCTGATCATTTGTATTTTGATCATACAGAGACGTTAATTGTTATTGAAAGAAGCCTCATGTACGCATACTAAATCTAACAAAACAAAAAAGATACAATGAACTCATACACAACTTTGCCCACTGTTTATCCTGGAAAAGTTAGTCATCAATTGTATAAAACGTCAGCTTCAATTATTATAATAAAGTATATCTGTGTAGTTTTCTTGTTACTGAGAAAAGACAGAAATATAAATTGGGGAGTTATTACTCTGAAAATTAGATAAGGAGTTAATAAAACACTGAATAGGATGCCACAAGCCTGGAGGCTTAAATATCTACTCAAATCAATACAAATCTGACAGAAAATTATTCCATTCAAGTTATACAACAATTGAAATAATACCGGAGTAATGAAGGTGAATAATTGGACATGTACTCTATATAGAAGAGCCATGAACTTACCGGATACAGCAAATAGCAGTGCTTTAGTAATTGTATTGGAAGTCACATGCCAGAACTCACAATGACACCAATCTAAAGACCATACCATTGTTCAACACCTGGAGAAAAACAACGTAGCCTCTTCAAAACATGCTCGCAGAAATTTATAATGAACTTTCTTCAATAAATTTTTCCCTTCTACAGACTAAAAAAACGCCATCATGTGTGACGACGATGCCTCAGCTTTGGTCGTTGACAACGGCTCTGGTCTCTGCAAGGCCGGTTTCGCCGGTGATGACGCTCCCCGAGCTGTGTTCCCCTCCATCGTCGGCCGCCCCCGTCACCAGGGTGTCATGGTCGGCATGGGTCAGAAGGACGCCTACGTCGGTGATGAGGCCCAGAGCAAGCGAGGTATCCTTACCCTGAAGTACCCCATTGAGCATGGTATCATCACCAACTGGGATGACATGGAAAAGATCTGGCACCACACCTTCTACAACGAATTGAGAATTGCTCCTGAAGAGTCTCCTGTTTTGCTTACTGAAGCTCCTCTCAATCCAAAGGCGAACCGTGAAAAAATGACACAAATAATGTTCGAAACCTTTAGCACTCCTGCCATGTACGTCGCCATCCAGGCTGTACTCTCCCTGTACGCCTCTGGCCGTACCACCGGTATTGTGCTTGACTCTGGTGATGGTGTGACCCACACCGTCCCCATCTATGAAGGTTACGCTCTTCCCCACGCTATCCTTCGTCTGGACTTGGCTGGTCGCGATCTCACCGCCTACCTCATGAAGATCATGACTGAGCGTGGCTACTCCTTCACCACCACCGCTGAGCGTGAAATCGTGCGTGACATCAAGGAGAAGCTTTGCTATGTGGCTCTTGATTTTGAAAGTGAGATGGCTCAGGCAGCTGTGTCATCTTCGTTGGAAAAGTCTTATGAACTACCCGACGGACAAGTTATCACCATTGGAAATGAAAGATTTCGAGCACCCGAAGCTCTTTTCCAGCCTTCCTTCCTGGGCATGGAATCTGTTGGTATTCACGAGACCGTCTTCAACTCCATCATGAGGTGCGACATTGATATCCGTAAGGACTTGTACGCCAACACAGTCCTGTCTGGTGGTACCACCATGTACCCTGGTATTGCTGACCGCATGCAGAAGGAAATCACTTCCCTCGCTCCCTCCACCATCAAGATCAAGATCATTGCTCCCCCTGAGCGCAAGTATTCCGTATGGATCGGTGGCTCCATCCTGGCCTCCCTCTCTACCTTCCAGTCCATGTGGATCACCAAGGAAGAGTACGACGAGTCTGGCCCTGGCATTGTTCACCGTAAATGTTTCTAAATAACTCAAATTTACTCTAAAATTTTCATTTTACCAGCCCACTCTCGCTTTAATTGCATTTTGTTCACCCGGCCTATTGAGAAGCAGTTAATTTTTTTTCAATGATTGTGAACGTCTCATGTGAGCGTCCTGAACGAGTACAATGCCAGAAATCACGTATCAAATTATTCAGTCTCAAGGCTTACTCAAGGGAACAAAAAATGTATTATTTTTTTTACAGTAAATTGGAATATTGAAAAAAAATACCAAGCAAACAATTTCGTTTAATTTTAGTGAGACCGTTTCCTTTTCTACGGTGCGCTTATTCCTATGATGATTAAGAATCAATGAATCAATCTGTAAAGACCACAGATTCTACGCACCACCGTATCGACCGTAGTCCTCAAGCTCTAGAAAATGAGATCAAAAATCGTTCATCAGTGCTATTCAAATGATCCACTATAATTTAGCTGTAGAGTACTCTAAAATTTGTATGTAACGATAAACATCAAATTTTAATCTTTTATACCATTGTCTTACTTTCAATTTATTCAAATAGCTACTGAGGTAATGTAACACAATTGCAACGGCTAATCAAAGTATGTAACTGAATAAAAATAGGCCGCTATTTGACATGATTTTTAAAAAAATTGTTTCATTTTCTTCTATTATTAGATAATACATTTATCACCAAGCCGACTCACAAGCAACCGAATTCCTTCAGGTTTACAGCTTTAGATTATAAGGAGCGAACGTGAAAACAAATCGGAAAATCATTGATCGAAACTGTATTAAGAAACATCAAAAAATGCTTCAGGCAACTGTTTGAGTGGGAATAGCAATTTTAGATTGGAAATCGAATAAATAATACGGGAATAATGCTGTTGCATGATATGCACCGTTAGGAGTTACTCACGGCGTAACAACAGGAATACGTAGGTCGATTCGTTTCAGAAATTTTTTATCTACCTTTGAACAGGTCGCTTACCCAAAGCACTTTGCCGAAAACAGCGCAAATTTTCAACAGCCTATACCAGTACACAAGTTTAGTTTCTACTAAAGAAGTATTCCTTCAGATTACTTTACGGTCCAGTAACACTATTTCTTGCAAAATCGGGAAAATAGTAAGTGCATGCGAGTCTTTTCTTACACCAAGAGCAGTTTCTTAGATCTTTCTTTCTCGAGGTTTAGATCAGTAGTTTCCAACCTTTGACCTATGAAGACCCATTTTGGAACGAATAATCGATCCACGTTCCCATTCCTTCAAATAACTATGTGTTCCATTGTACTTCAAACACTCGTTTATAATGAAACGCTATCCCCTAAAACACAAACGTACAAATGTATTAAGTGAATTCATAAATAATTGAAAATGGGGTCGCGATCCACAGGTTGGGAAACACTGGTTTAGATGTTTACAAGCGTTTAGGCATGAACGCTTTCACCGATTCTAGTATCTATCGAACTTCCACTTACTGAAGTTGAAAGACATATGTTACAGTTTCATATCGTAGGTAATACAAACATTCCAGGCCGCTATACCAGCAAAGGCCAATAGCGATGACAGCAAAGTTCATTTCATCAACATGCGTCTTTTATTTTACATATTTCACAATATCTCGAAAATTTTACCTACTTTATGTAAGCACCTTGCATGTAAAGTTTTCAAAATACCACTCGAGCAACCTAAAGGGCACCGCTCTGGGGTGCTGAGTAACGACACGGTTGTACTTCTAATGATGTTCTTCAAGTTTGTAGGTTCACAGAAACATCATCGAGACCGCCTTAGTGGTACAAAGAAAAAGGTCAGTGTATGCTGCACCAAGACGGCGTCGACCATCACACGGTAATTCAGAAGTCTGAACTTTAACGACCGTGCATGTCTGGAAACTAAATAGCTCCGTAGAGCCTAGTTTGAAACACCACCTGTACTGTTACTTAGCAGTAAAATGTATCGACTGTTTGCTGGATTTTTATTATTAGTATTATTATTATTATGTTCCTAGTTTGCCCACCGCAGTCACAACAAAAGCGATCTCAGCAGTGATGGCTTTTTGTGTAAGTGAAAATCGAATTTATACCCAAATTAAAACTAAATTAATTGAAATTATGAAAGAATTGAAATCATGAAACAGGCAAATGAAACAAACACAAACAATGGAAGATGTATTCGCAATGATGATTCGTTATAATACAAGTATTCCAGAGGCAATTTCCTTCAAGTGAGAGCAATTTCGAGGATAGAATATATATTTGTAGAATTATAAAGAATCATCTAACATAATACACAAATCTAGAAATAAATATAAAAGCGTCTTATAAACAATTGTTACACCACATTTAAGTCAGTCGAATTCCCCCTGGTTTGGTCGGATTTACCATAAACTCAGCCACGCATTAGTCAGGCATCTGTCAGTGCTGGTCATCAGTCAATGACCAGAAATCCAACTTCAACACTCAAAGGAATCTATTAGCAAGCAAATTAATTCGTTACTAAATCCATCATGAGGTTCTGTTCTCATTTGAAAGAGCACGACCGAGGTATTTGAAGAAAAGAAATGAGCCTTAGCTTACAAAATATTAAGCTAGCCCTCACGTACATCACTTCATAGAAGAAAATTAATCAAAATCCCAACACTGATAATTATAAAGACTTGTTAAGCTAATGGTAAAATGATACAAAAATTACAATCAGTTTTCAAAATCACAATGAGCGTACGGCGTACGTAAGAATATTTGCGCGTCGTAAAACTGTTTGGAATACAGTTTATTTTTACTGTTCATTTTGTGAATAGTAAGAAAATACATTGCCAGCGTACACGTCGAAATTTCAAGTTGTAAGTTGAGAGAACGGATCGAATGAAGTAGTTTACCTTCACTAAATCTTTCTTCATTCTCAACTCGCACCCGAATCGCTTTCATCCAGCACTGGTCTGGTTTTTCCAGATAACGAGTTATTGTCTTCAAAAATACTCGATATTAATAAGATAGAACGCCATACAGCAAACACCAGTTCCTTAATTCGAAACTTAAATCAGTCCTACAGTAGCAAAATGAATATTAAAACTGTATCCTTTGATCAATCTTCGATTTAGGAAAAAATCTATGCCGAAGAAATACGAGACACAGGAAACCTCACTGAATCCCTGATGAACTTGTGATGAATGCTTCATAAAAATTAAAATGTGCTTGCGTGACTCATAACAGAAGCAGGCATCTACAGCACTCGCCGCCGTAGCAACACAAAACTGATGCAAGTAGTCAGATGCATATCTACATAGAAAAATATTCCCAACGGTGTCTAGCATTGAATGCCTTGAAAGCCTGTCATACGGAATGTTTTGCAATGATGTTGTATGTACCTGGTTCGTGTTATGGTTTTAGAATTTAGCTCACTAGTTTCACCAGAGAAAAAAAATAATCGCGATATGGGTTCTTTAAATGATTATTTTAGATATTTTAAAGTAAAAAAACATTTATCTATAAGAATAACAATTCTGAGACTGGACATTACCTTGAAAAACAGCAATTGAAATTATCAGACACACACTGAGTTGAATCATTTTGGATTGGACTCTATCCGCTCTCCAACCCCACAAGTGAAATACTTTCCAAACAAAAGCTTGAACATTGACAGACCAGGATTGCCCATGTTGGTAACGAACACCTTGCAGGGAACGTGTGTACTTCAATAAATACATAGGTGATCATAGAACACACAATAATGACGAATTCGTTAGATTCAGGAATAAACTGATCCACTCAGGGTTCAGCCACAGATTATTATTTATTATTATTATTATTATTGTATTCCTAGTTTCTCGGCCACGGAATCAAAATATGAAGGTTTTAAGTTTGCCCCTCTCTCATGACCTCCAGACACCGCAGTCCGATATCACTATTTCTGGAGTTGCATGGACGTTGGTAACAATCATGAACAAATTAAAATAGGTTGCGTTCAACCACAAAAAATTGTGAACTCCCAGACGTTAATTTATCGTCAAGGACTACCAGCAGTTCAAGGCTTCAGTGAATGGTTTCATGAGCCACAAGTAGTGCAAGACCAGAGGTGATTTCACCTTAGAGAGACCATCGATCCTATGAGGCATGTCCTTAAGAATGATTAACTCCTAGCTCAAAACTGTTTAAATTAACATCAGTAACTACAAATTTTGCGTTGATAGAAGTTTAAAAATAAGAAAAAAAAGAGACCAGGTCTGACCTGGCCTCTAATGCTACACATGTTGGGTGGTCTTTCTTGGATTAAGGACCATATAATGTACCAAGGCTTAAGTTAAGGTTTATGGACCACCAGTGACCCAAGGCTCCAGTAAATATTTGAGCCACAAGCAGTAGTTAAGTTATCGTTCATAGATGATCAGCGGTGCTACTCAGGCTTCAGTCAGACGCGTGAAGGAAGAATTCCACCACAACACAACAAAAATGACAGAACACAAAAAACAAGCGTGAAGCGAAGCATGTAACAGTGGCGACATGAATTGACCTTACCATACAAGAGATGGAATATGCGTGTGTATGTTTGTGCGTGTGTGTGGGGACGCTTGTTTGTGTAAGGGAAGCATAAACGGCAATTTTCTAGCATCTATTGGCAGTAGATGAGACCACAGCAAAGCTTCTGTACAACCTAAGAGCTCAAAATTACCTAAGCAACTGCTGCAAAACATCGCTCACTCAAAAGAATTTCCGGAGAAAACCAGTACAACTCTGTCACTAGGCCACAAAGTTTTAATAGTTTGCGCTTTCAGAGAAAATTTCCTTTCTCTCCTTAGAGAACAAGAAGAAAGTTCGCAAAGAACTAACAATGACCCAAAACCTCAAATGCGAAAAACAACGAAGATGGGTAAAAAACAGTTGTAAGCGAACAGCGGTACAACCACAATCTCTATCTATTAATTAACACATACCAAGATGCATGTTAATGACATCCTCATATACCAATTTGGCACAGTCACACCATGTCACCTCGTCCATTAAAATAATGTCAATTACGAAAGAAGCACGCAACTGCCTCACCAAAATTTCAATCTTTATTTTGATTGAAAGACGGCAAGTTAAAGCGCCAACCTAAACTTACTGCATCACAAATGTTGAAAAATTCGACTCGTCACAGCTTCGCCGTAGGACACGACAGAAGTAAACAACACACTTTGGTGCCATGACCATATGGAAATCTTAACGAATCTTCTCAAAAACAATTGAATCAAAATAAAGCTGTTTTCAATGGATAGAAATTAGTGAAAATTTTCAAGCACACTAAGAATGCAAAAATATAATTCTGCCGCAAACTCCCCTGCCTCTAATATGGCGTTCTTAGTTTAGCAAACAAACAAATGAAACAGCGAAATAAAACCACGCCTGAAAAGCGAAAGAATGTGACAGATTTTTAAGAATGGGTGTAACTTGAATAAATATAATTTTCACTTTTAGGTTTTCCAGGTCAGAGAATAACATTCACAAATTAATTGCCACTCAAAAACGAGACAAAGAAAACGAGAAAAATCGACTACCACAAAACTAGTGACAAGAAGGTACGAGAAAGGTTTTCATGTCTTCTATCGCTAAACACAGATGATCCAAGTCAGTTACCCCTTGAGTATTTTGACGGTGGTAACTTCAACTGTTTCGAAATGAAGTTTGATCTGCCGTTTAAATGAATTCGCTGAGCGGTAGCGCTATCAGTATCACTTAACCATTTAAGATCTATCAATAAAACTCGAAGGGGCAATTAAGTGAAAATTTTCGGTTACGAAGAATAACTTCCAACAATCGAGTGAATTTACAATCTAACAACTACGGCAGAAACATCATTATAAACCCCTGACGGCTTCTAGAACCTTTCGAAATTGCACGAGCTCAATTTCTATCTGAAGTATTTTCCTAAGTACTCGGGGCAGATTTCCTGCTAAAATTTTTGCATTTTCTGGCTCTACGAGCAAGCGGCGGTGACTTGGGACACTTTTCATCCCTTGAAAAAATTATGTAATACGGTATGACAGTTGAAGCCTTCAAAGAGAAACGACTTCGGCTAAGGAAAATTCTAAAACATCAGAAATGAGAAACAAATCAACAGACACACAGTTCAAACAGCTCCACTAGTTACGAAACTTATGTAAATATATAGACGCACCACCGATCATACAGTAAAGGAATGATGACTTTTGAGAAGAAAAAGACACACTTGGACTCGTGCAAGTCAAAGGAAGGATTCTTAAAGGACCCTAAGTCGATGCACTGTTCCACCAAAAGAACAGAGAAAGAATAGAATCTCAAGCCAATAATTAGGCTATATAGTATTTCTCAACACCCTAAAGCTTGAATCACGTTTTGAATCAGTTCATGCTCGAAGTTTATTAAATGAAAGTGAAAATCAGAAGATATAATCGACGGCCAACGAGTACACAACCTAAGAGTAAGAAAAGATGAAAGAGAGAGCCGTTTTGATCCAAAGAAATATTAAATACTCAAGACGAAACTGACACTGACAGGCAGTAAAGCAAAACCTGTGATAAAATATATTTACAAAGTTCCGAAAATAAATCAGGTGTTGCTTCTCGCTCAAAATAAGTTAAGATCTTCCTAACGTGACCCAGGTTTCCTAACAGACTTTTATGAGCAGGAAATTAAACTGAACATTTTCAACAAGAATGAAAAATTCATAGTAGCGAAACTGTAGCAAAAAAAACAATCAAATAGCGTCAATCAGAAACTCAGAATAAATAAAAGGGATTCATGTCCTGCCTTGTATTAAACGACGCTACGTAAACAAAGTTTGAATAGAATTTTAGCAAAGCAAAAACAACGCCTAGTTAATGTTCTCTCTAGACCTTTTCACCCTTACAGGATGCAGTGCAACCAACAAGGAAAAAGTTAATGTTTTTTCTAGACCTTTTCAACCTTACAGGATACAGAAGGGAGTGGAACCAGCAAGAAAACAAGCTCCACAATAAGTCCAAACACAAGGATCACGACAAAGCTTTGCCTCCATGATCAACGCGTGCCTCAGACCCATAGTAATTCGTTCAAATCATCGTGCAATGCGTGCAGAAAACTGTCTTCTTATATTCGACGTCAAAAGGATATTATTTTGAGCTACTGTGACATTTCCTTCAGTCGACAGTCATCTAATTTCCAAACCCAACATGGTCGCTCTTGACTGCTGATGAAAATGAAGTAAATTTCAAATCAAATTTTGAAATCAAAAAGTAATCAAACACGTTCAAGTAAAGATTCCATGCGCTATTGAGCACTAAGAAAGTTTTCAACGATGTAACCATGTGCATTGTTCCAGAGACACGTTACCCAAATGCCAACCATGGTCATCCAATGGAAGTCGTAATTAAAGCCAAGAACGACTTATTGGCATTGTGGATCAAATACATCATCATGATCCGCCGACATCACGGAGCTACTTGGTGTCGCAAGCCAAGCTAAATCAGTTATTCATTAACAAGAGTCTAAGACCTAAGAAAATCGATTCTCTCGCTATTAAACAACCACTAAATCTGAGCTTCCGCCAAGTAATAGTCGGCAGCAGCCAACACACGCTAAATACACACTAACCCAAAACGAAATTCATTAATCAAATGGAATTTAATGAAACTTCAGTTACTTTCTAACCGTGCTCACTGAAGACCAACTTCTGGGGCCATCATTGAACTGCAGACGATAATAAAATTTCAGTGAGTCAAGCAATTTGGGGTGATTAAAGTCTTTCAATTGAAAGTGACCAAATTTCAAGATCTTGACTAACTCTTGACGCCAAATAACGATTAGAACCTTGAATAGAAGAAAATAGGACCAGCGTGAGATCGCTACTGCCAACTACTGCTCCACAACTTAACGTGACTCCCGCTTGCTCCAAAGAGCACAACAATAAGTGTTATTAACAATCAACTTGCTACGGTTGTCTTGAAAACTATATAGCTCCTTCCACTAGATACGCTTATTATTGTAGTGAAAATGGTAGCTAGCTTGGACACAGTCTCTAAGCCAAGGGAATCTCCTGTCTTCATCATGATGGTGGACACATGACTCAACGAAACTAAGAAATTCGATGATAATACCAACTTTCACGATAATTTACCAACTCAAGTTACACGACGTATACAACATGCTTGACTTTGATAGCCAGCACTACAAATTCTTGAACAAACCTCAAATTAGGTCTGAATTGGTGGTCGGTCTACCGGTGGAAGAAAACATTTTATCCATAACAGAAACTTGCGAACCTCACAGAAAACTTACAAAAACTCGAGTTACGCTCGAATTTTATGCCAAGTGAAACGCTTGTATGGTACATTGAAAAGACAGTTGTAGTTTTGCGGTGCATCCTATATGATAAAAATTTCCAGTATTTTGTAGTTAGGAACGTAGAAAGTATGTATAATTTATAGCAATTTAGAATAGAAAGCTTCTCTTCGAATACCAATTTTGCGATTAAACCATTTCAAATAAAGAATTAATATAAGAATCCAATTGCACGGTATACACACGGTAAACATTTAGTAGTCTCGTAAATCTATTGAGCACTTAATTCCCGAGATATTTTGCTACAAACAGTCTAGCTCTGACCGCAAAATCAAGTTGGTCACAAATGGTCTCGAAACAAATTGACGCAACTCGACGAGTTTCGTTTTTTCCCTCAAGAAAATCTCTTCGAGATCAATAAGTGCATAGACATCATTAAAGAAAGAGACAATAGAACTGATTCAGAATAGTTTTTATCAACTCCATCAATATGGAGTAGAAAATTAAGCTCATTCTACGTTCTCAGAGGACTTAATAGAAGTCAGCGTAACAGAGGGGTAGGGGCTCCTATAGAGACCCTCCTCAAAAACAAAGCACACCTTCTCAAGTGTCAAAACTAAAAATAAAAAAAGACGAGAAGAGATGCAGCACCATCATTACTGACAGACAGAGAGAGAGACAAAAAGGAGGTTGGCTGTTAAGGGTTTAATGTGAAGACCTAAGTCATGGCACCAAAGACGGGGTTATGTCGACAGATGCTCGGTCCTTTTTCCTCGTACTCGGCTTTGGTGTGACACACTTGATAGAAGTCAGGTGTCGAGGCTAACATGGATCCTCCGAACCACACGGCATAGCGCTGCATTTTGTGCGCCACCACGTTCACGTCGATGGGCTTCGGCTGGAACAAAACACGAGCATTCGATTACGGTTGTATTTGATAACCTACGCCTGAGAAGCATGCGTCGCAGTGGACAACTCTACCGGCGCCATTGACTGCAAGCTTCTGTAAATTGAACCAGCGACTTCCCACAACAGCATTGCTTTGGTTGTAGCACTTTTACTTGATTGCTAGCATGAGGTGAAAAAAAATCTACTTTATTAAGAGAGCTCAATGATGGAGGAGACACAAACCCTGTACTAGTATATTCAATGACAGAGCTCTTTAGTATGAAATAAGATTCCTCACCAGCACTCACAGGTGGGAGGTTGAAAGAAAATAACTAAAATTCTGAGGACCAACAGAAACGCTAACGTTCATTATGTTAGATGAAACTTTAAAATATCTTTGCTAGAATTTGCCTTATGGAATCCCTCCCACGAAACCATCAGCGATGACTTGTCTCGTAGCTTTAAACTTGAATAAGGTGAACTATTATGACATTACAATTTCAAGCACTTCAGTGATTATCTTAAATCGAAGTGTACATCTTTTTCTAGAAGTTCACCCTAGGAGCCAATCACTGCCTTTTATTAGCCAACCACAGCCTAACACATTTAATAACTTCTATTCATCCGATTACTAAGTCGCACAACCCGCAACAACTAACTTTTATTTCTCTGCTACGAAGTCGCAGAGCCAATAACTTACCTTTATTCGACCACCACTAAGTTGTTCGGTTATCCTGAGTCTGGCATCCACTATCCTCTTGACGTCTCTCTGCATGCGTCTATCGAAGTCTTTGAACATGGTAGAGCCACCAGACAGCACGATGTTGCGGTACAGCGGACGCCTCACGTCTATGGGGCAGTTCTGTATGACGTTGTCCACCACCTCGCTGATGGGCACCGTGAAATCGGGGTTTGCGAACTGGAACACGGATGAACGTGATGGTTGAAACAAGTGAAAGTCGGAAAAAATTACCAGTAAAACGGGTAAAAAAGTAGGCGTTGGCTAGTGAATACGGAGAATAACGCTTGGTAGTTGAAGATTTAGTTTCAAAAGAAGAGTTGCTTCGTTGGTAATGAATCAAGTAAAGTCATTACCATGGAAAATAACGGTGACTGCATGCAGAGGCCAGATAGCAGAAGTCCTGCAATCTGCATTCGAAGTGAGTTTCTTACGAGTGGAACAAGATCCTGAAGTTTGACGATCGGTTTTAAAAGAGAAAATAAGAGGACCATTACATTCAGTACATGACTGAAAAATTTTCGTTCATGTATTTGTGTTCCCCGTGAATGGACGCACACAACGGTCACCTGCTTAATCCGAAGCGATACAAGCTATGAAACGCGGGGGTCTGTTGAAGCTCTAATTTAAATATACTCATCAAAAATTTAATACAACGTTTGATGGTTCAATAAACTATTCACAAAATTCAACTCCCCCTTGTTATTTATAACCGTCAAGTGATTCAAACACAGCGCCATAATCCCGCATATTGAAGGGAAGTTGAAGGCGGGGGTGCCATTTGGCTGGCACACTTAGAAGGTTCCGTGACATAGAATTGAGATCCATCGTGAGACCGCGCACAAAGCCCCAGTGATCGTAAAAAAACGCCTACATTTTCGACGTAACATCGCAAGTTCAAGTTCCAGTAAGTGAAAAAAACTGAGTCACAAATTCACATAATAATAAAGCCAAAAGCTCAATCTAGTAATTCTCCAAGAGCAAACTGAGCAGGCTGCAAACTAAAAATAATAATAAAAATCTAGTATTAAGTGTAAATACACGATAGCGGACAATAAATTGCGCTTTACGTTGGTCTAGTACATTCACAACACCTTGCAACTCAATGTTACGAGGGTACACTTTATATCCTACGATTCTCAAAAAACAGTATGCAGGATACTAGTGACTTTCTGAATTATGCACAGAATTTAAAATATGGCTCGATTCAATAAATACTGACAGGTGAGCCTCCACAGCAAGATCAGCTCATAATGATAAGTCCGAACCTAGCGTACAATTAGGCGGAAATCGTATTTTTATTATGATATTCGTGGTCGGAAATAATAATGAGTGACAATCACGTACCTCTGGATGAAAGAAAATTTCAGGGCCGAGGAACCTCTCGTAACCAATGTCAATTTCAAACTTGGAGTTGTTGACTGGGTTGTGGCCTTCGTGGTGCTTGATCCACTTGCCAGGGTCCGAGTCATATTTGTTAAACTCTTTTGCAATGTCCGGACAGATGTAGCTGTAGCGCTCTGCAGACATGTGCATGCACAAGAGTTTAATCAACGCAGCAGTGAGGGCAAGCTCAAGGAAACTACAGGAGGGGCATTGCAATCACTGGCTCTCCGTTAATTGACGAAAATGGTTAGTTAAAGAACGTAAGAAAAGCCTGTACACCTCTTTCAAATGTACGTCAAATTGGAAGAAAGGGCTATAATAAGCTATAAGATATAGCTAGATTTTAAGTGGTATATTACATGGGATAGGGATACAAACCAGGAGTAAAATTTAACTTACAATCTCAGCATTGACTACAGTGCAAATAAAAACAAAGGCATCCGACATTATACAATATAGTATAATCCTATATAAAAAAACTCGCGAACATATGATTACAAGTTGGGCTGTAGTTTAAGATTTAGGACTCGCTATACCACGATGGATTTTCTACTTTATGTTGAATTCGCCACTTTATATGCGATTTGCTGCTCCGTGTATCATGACTGTAGGCTGGGTTAGGTCATAACTGCTGGGTGCACTAAACTTGTGATTACAATTCATAAAAACCTCACACATCATGATTGCCAGATGGGGTGTAACAGTTGGATACACTGCACTTGACCAGGTCTAGCGAGACAGACATGACGCACCTTTGACAGCCTTGGCGGTCTCCATGGACAGCTGTGGTGGTATGCTGGACTCCCGTTCTCTGAGCAGCGACTGTACAAAGTACGTGATGTCCCGGCCAGCGATGGGGATGTGTTTTATGCACGAGCCAATAACGTACCCGTCCGCCTGCAGACACACACTTATTACTGAAAATCAACCAATATTAAACAAGAGTTTTGTTGCACAAAACGTATAAACTAGGATAATAATAATAATAATAATAATTGCACAAGGTACAAGCTGTGAAGTTTGAGGCTGTGATAACAAATGATTTGGTTGCAATGAGCTAGTTGGCGTCCGCTTAAACACACAATGATAGTCGAATTATAAATGAGAAGAAATAAATAATCAATTCATCACCAATCTAGCGTTGCTCGAAATAATTGAAAAGCTCGAATAATGTGTGATTTAAAAAGAACAAACCGAATGACACATTAATGGTGAAAAGCATTTTCGCATTTGAGGTTTTGGGTCATTGTTAGTTCTTTGCTAACTTTCTTCTTGTTCTCTAAGGAGAGAAAGGAAATTTTCTCTGAAAGCGCAAAATATTGAAACTTTGTGGCCTAGTGACAAAGTTGTACTGGTTTTCTCCGGAAATTCTTTTGAGTGAGCGATGTTTTGCAGCAGTTGCTTAGGTAATTTTGAGCTCTTAGGTTGTACAGAAGCTTTGCTGTAGTCTCATCTACTGCCAATAGATGCTAGAAAATTGCCGTTTATGCTTCCCTTACACAAACAAGCGTCCCCACACACACCTGCCATAACAGGAAATACGTGAAACAAATACAGAGACATAGAAATAAAGAAGTAAGGCTTAGTACGTCACCACAGCCGATTCAAATATAAAACAGCAGATAAAAAATTCCTCAAAATGTCATCAGTAGGATCCGTGGTGCAGGCCTTAAAACATTGATTGGCAGCAAGTACAATAAATCCTACACAAGCTTGGTTTATTTTAAGTTGTTCGGCATGTATGTCTAATTACTCAACCAGTTACACTGTGACATGAAGTAAATTACTGATGTTCACACTTAATGAACCTGAAGAGATCACAAAACTCAAATGTTGCTCACGGCACACAAGCAGGGAACCAGCACTCTACAGTAGCAGCCCTCTACAGTAGCAGCCCTCTACAGTAGCAGCCCTCTACTGCAGCAGCCCTCTACAGTAGCAGCCCTCTACAGTAGCAGCCCTCTACTGTAGCAGCCCTCTACTGTAGCAGCCCTCTACTGTAGCAGCACTCACAACAGGGATGACGTGGGTGACGCCGTCTCCAGAATCAACAACACAACCCGTCAAGGAGCGCTGAGTGACCTGGCGGGAAGCCCACGATGCAGCCAGCGACAGCACAGCCTGCACCGCGATGTACAGTCCCGGCACATTGAACGACTCGAACATAATCTCTGGAATTAAATTTATTTATTTATTTATTTATTAGAGCTTGTCTTACAAAATGTGTGAGCTTTTCTAATGGAGCATATGTAATGGAATGCAATGAACAAGAAGCTAAGACATAATGTCTCAAACAAGGATACCAAATTTAGTCAGTTAAGCATTGAGTTGGGATTACAACTAAAATATCTTTGACACAAAAATGAAGTGTAAAATACTCTTAATTTCAATTCCATGCACAAATTGAACCAATGAATTTGGTACCACTGTAACGAAAATAAAACACCTCTTGATCTGTTTAAAACTCGTCTAGTATTGACGTTTGAATGTATAAAACTGGATTAAAAACATAATATTCTCCAGTAAATGCTGTTCAGAAGAGTGCATCAATCTTTCATCATGAATTTCTGCTGAATGGTTAGACTGACGTTAAATAAACATAAAAATTTTGCAAACCAAACAATACACTTCTACTTCAGAACTGGAAATAAATCAAGCTAAAACTATTGGATACAAAAAATTACACCACTAACAACCACTATAATGACAGCCCTGGTGCACCTCAGTTGTCTCCTGCAGAGCTGACTGGAAAATTATTGATCAAATTAATTTTTGTGTACTTCATGAGTCAGATGCTAAATCCTTTTTGATATTTACAAGTAATTTGAATTGACAGAGATGTAAATAGAGTAAAATCCATCTGGTTTGTAAGCACATGATACATTTCCAGAAAAATCTGGTCTCTACAAGCAATAAATCAGGGTACTCACAAGTTCCAGCTGCAGAACAAATGCAGTGCAGGCCTCACATACAAGATAATTTGCACACAAACTAAAGGAATTTAGTGACGCTTACCTGCAGTGTACTCTCTGTTCTCAGGGGTGTTGAGGGGCGGCTCAGTGAGGAGGAAGTAATGGTCCTCAGGCTCTGCTCTCAGATACTTGAAAATGCACTGCTCCAGAAACTTTTCCATCAGGTCCCAGTCTTCTACAATGCCATGACGAACAGGGTACTGCAGACAAAAACAAAATGACAGTGAATGCAAGACCTCTTGCTGAGTTTCACAAAGACAGACACTGAAAATTTATATTTTGGAAAGCATTGATTCTGCTCAGACCATACAAAGTGACAGTATCAGATTCAAATTTTGAACCTAGATATAAAAAAGTAAACATAGAGCAATAAAATATTGATCAAGTTTTACTGATTGAAATTCAAATCAAAGCATGTTCATTCACAAAGGTTTTATCCAAAACTACTTCTCAATACACTTAAAATGGCTAAAAATATTTCAAAAGGAGACCTCTTTCTAAGGAGTTCTCTATTAAGATAGCAAATTTTAAACATAATGTAGGATTTTGGAAAATTCATTTCTCTTGTAATCAATGCAAACTTGAATAACAGCAAACAACATGTTTTCAAAAGCACTGCATAGTGAAATTAAAACTACCAAACTGAAACTTAAAAGGTTTTCCTCATCATTTTGTAGTTCACTGTTCATCAGTGGAAAGTAAGTGAAAATTTTATCACAATAACAGAACAGTTAAAATCCTTATATCTTTGCTCATTTTCCTCATCACTAAGTTGAAAGCAAGACAGCATCTCAAAAAAATGTCCAAATCTAGATACACAGAAGTAAAGAAATGTTTAGTATGATGGGATAGGAGTCCCTTCTACATTCTTTCCAATGCAAACTAATATTACATTTTCTAATCCAATCTTGCCCCTTGAACCATATACAAAAGAAATTCTTATACTCAGGTCAAATCTTCAAATCTTCATACCTTGACTGCATAGCCAGTTGCCTCCATGGCTTCATCTCCAATGAAAAAGTCGAGGTCTTCAACCCCTTTGCACAGACGCCTTGCAGACTGATCTCCAACCTTCGCAAACTCCTTGATGGCCACAGCCGAGGGCATGATAATTTGGGGCTCATTGTTGCCAGCAAAGCCAAGCTTTGTGTACCTGAACAAATAATTAAAAACTGTTAGATGCACATCAAGAGTAAATGAAGATAACTACAAAACAATGGTAAAAAATTAGGCTCCCGTGATCCTATGTTAATATACCAGAAAGAAATAATCATTTTTTAATATGGTAACCAAGCTTAAGTGTCAGAAATTAAAAATTTCCCAAAATAACTTCAGAATCCAATCTATCTTTAAGAATTAATGTGATGTATATCTTTCTTTAAAATTATTTGAAAAGATAATCAAATATTCTTTACTTTATTGATATATTTGTGAATTTTTTTCATTTACAACAAAGAGAACTAAGATAACCTGTTTTAACTGCCAAATATTACTCAGTTTCAATTAACGTTTTCACCAGATATACAATTGTTCCCAAGTTTCAAGAAAACACCTAACTGAAGAAGTATTACCTTTAAAAGCACAATTTAGGAATTTCTGCACAATAGTAAGACTGACGCAACAATTTAGGAAATGTTCTAAAAGATAATAACTGATTTGCGGATGAACAGCCAATTCTATTACTTAACTAAAAGAAGCTTAGACCAGAATTCCACTTCTGAGAGATCATTTTGCAATTCAAAAATTTGATACATTGTTGAAAATACTCTGGGGGTAAATTTTATGCAAAACAGATTCTTTTAAGATTGCAAAAACTTATGTTCTTAGCATTGCTTTCTTGAAGATATATATTATTAGCTATTGCAATTTTATGATTTCTTTTTAGATTCAAGTCAGTCTCACAGACACCAAAGCATAGTTGAAAAACTTTATTCAAGTGACATGTTTGTAGCCCCTTCAGTCTAAATGTTTACATCTAAAAAATAGCAAAAGAATTAATAACAAAATATCTAATAGAGACCTCACATTAATAACAATGAAATGCAACTTTAATTTTAGTAAGTCAAGGTGAATATCCAAGAAAGAAATCTTTTTAGTATGCATTGACAGACTTATGTGAAAATCCTAGATTTTGTTTCTGGAAGCCAAAACTGCCAAGGCCACAAAAAAGAAAACAGTTTTGAAACCCAAAACCAAACCTACTCTTTTATGAAGAGCCAAAGACCTGAATTATTGTTATGTCAACAAACAATTGCATCACATCAATAAAGCCAAATCAATCTGATATTCATAATTTTTCAACTATACCATTCTCAACTAATTATTTCAGGACAGAATGCAAATCTTGACCTAATCAGGTTATGCTTTCTTCATTGTAAAATACATAAAAAAACTTGAAACATTTTTCTAGTAAGCAAAAATGACATTTTTTGAAAACAAATTCATTTAATCTCTTATAGATCTGCAGAAACTTCCCCAGAACATAGGGAGTGGCTTTAATAATCATGAACCAATGCCAAGCCTACTTTAGGATTGAGCTGAGTAAACCTGATAAGGAGATACTCTATGAGTCATCTAACTCAAATAACATACTCAAGATAATTTTTAAAAATAAAGAATGGTACACAATAATAAATAAAACAACATAACAACTAAAATTAAAATTTTCATGATTAAATTGGTCCACATTTCAATTCTAGAGATAAGATTTTACTTGAAATTGAGTAACTCACCCAGTGCCGACATCGACAATACACGGTGGTAACCGACTAGTCATTTTGCAATGATAATACCTTAAACTATTTTTAATACAAATTAACTGTTGTTATAACTTCAACTACCCTTCCCTAGGAACATAAATACACTGGAAATTTCATTATCAGGGGTGTGTAAACACTTCCGCCAGACTGCTCGGTGTTGCCGTCCCAAGATACCGGTTCGTTAGCGTACAGATGGAAAACCTCTGGTTGTTAATAGGTTTTGGCGAGTAATCTCCAATAAATTTGAAAAAAATTTACCAACGACACGAGAAATTATTACCATCAATAGAACATAATGAAATCAAGTAAGTGTTATTGAATTTACAAATATTTGTACGCTCCTCATTTAAATTTGTAATAACAAATGTAATGTCTCACACCATGATCAAATTTCTGAAGTTGTTCAATCTAATCGCGCCTGTTGTCTTCATTCTGAATGATAAGCGTACTACTCACAATCCTAAGATCACCTACCATCAGGCTTGACGTTTCCATGCAGCATTGCTAATTTAAAAGATGAAGCTCCCTATTACAAAAATCATTTTCATAAAAGACACGTGTGATATATAAAAAACAGGTACCTACACATATATTGCAATCGTAGCCCTAGCAAATACTAAAATATTCGTACTTTTAAGCATCCACTATGATCATTTAAAGTGTTCATTCGGTGTATGTAGAAGAAGGCAGGAAGGTTACGCAGAGGAAGCAGCAGTATAGAGCTATTGAGAAATTTTGATACTTAAAAATACAGAATCCAGCCTTACGCCCGTTAATAGGCTATGAACTGTGAAACATGTGATGGAACGGCTTGTGAGCTTTTTCTATGACATATTACGATACGCGACATTTATTGGAGTGGAAGCCTTTTCTTGACTTCAATGCCACCAAACCGCGATTTCTAGATACATAAAAGCCCCATATTTTAAAATTCATACTTTTAACAAAGTAAGCATTACCCCCAATATTTTTAGCCCTTATTGTACCGTGTGTTTGAATTAAATGAACATTTTAAACCTGTATAAAACTTTCCATGGTTTTCAATTCATACACATACGTTTTCATTTAAATATTAGCTTCCTTCTTCTTCTTTTTCTTGACGAAATACTACGGGCACTTACGCAGCGGTGTCTTATGAACACCATACCACATGCTCGACAAACGATACTTCCTAGTGGGCCTGTGTGAGATCATCTCTGAGTCACGGTAGCGTTTTGGTGGCTGCACTTCTTTGTTTCGCATCTACTCGTAATATATTATGGGCGTAAATTTGATCACTTTGACAATGCGAGGTATTTAAAACTGAATTGAAAAAAATTCTACAAAGGTTTTTCAAATTTAACTCATAATCACTAAGTTGAGTTTAGTCCCACCGCAAAATTTTGACACAAGATTTTTGAAAAATCAATACGTTGGGGCACTCCTACTCTACCTAATTTCTTTTCACGAAAGATTTATGGTTAATAATAATATTCGTTTGAATAACTGGTGGTTAATGAGTCCAAGAATAATATTTAAAGGGACTTTGAACAATACGTGCTGAAACCTTATATGCAGCACATGTTAAACAGGGATCGAACAGGATCATAGTCTCTGCTTTACCCAAGATGGCATGATGCAAATTTCTGGTTGAATAAAAGTGTACGAACTTTTAATGGAAGTTTAGGCAAGTTGAAAATGAAAACAATGTTATTATAGAAGCGTTGTTTTAGTACTGAACTCATCTTATTCGATTAAGTAAAAATAAATAGTAATTATTATCACTTTTTTTGTTTTTATTTTGGGTTTGTTGCGTGTGATACATTCGCACATTTTAGTAGCTGCTAAAACATTACGAAAACACGAACTTTTTTGCGTATTTCTCTCTCATTTTTCCATGGAACATATAAATTCAAAATTCCAAGCCTGTTCATTAGAAAACGGGTTTCAGTTGCAAAACAACACTCACTCGTTCATTGACTATTCTTGGAAATTTTCAACGAATTTTTATACTTTAAAATTGGTTTCGTTTCGTAATTTGCAAAATATTTGTTTTACCTCAAATACCACAAATTAACATATAATAAACCAAATCTGGCCCTTATTAATTTCAGTTTTATCATATAATGAACATGTTAGTACTTTTCAATCAGTTCTTTTGAAAATATTTTGCCAAATGAAAATCTAGAATTATTTCGAATGTTAATTCACTTGAATTCAATGCAACTACAGGGTTTCAGTTCTTATTTGAATTGCTTTAATTTATGTCGACAATACAATACATATGCGTACACGAGAGTACAATATATTAATATGAACCGTACGAATTACGCCTGTCTTTATTGAGGTCCAAATACATACACTGAAATCTACAGCTTGAAAGTTGTTAACAGAGATACTAACTGCAGTGAATTGTTATGTTCCATTCTTCTTCAATTACTGCCAGTACATTTTCGAATGATTAATGAATGCACTATCTCTAGCTTATGAATAAATACATATCAATCCTTGCCAGCTGCTATCGTAGACTCATGAACTTTATTCGGCCTTTTGTTCGTATTCTTTTCTGCAGTCACTATTTGAGTTACTGTAAGCATAGTAGTGAATGTATGATAATCCTTATTGATCATTTGATTATTCCTAGTGCTGATGGTATGAAGGTTCCTCGTACAATATAACATATACATATTATCTGGAATGCTGGAATCAATACGGCAATGTGGAGGAAAACGAGACCGGAACAGAAAATTCTTTCGACCAGAAAATTGGGTAAAAATAGGAAAATGGAGACAAATATTTCCTCTCAGTTTTGTATTGTAATTTAAATATGTACACTCACACACTATCAATAGAGCATATCATAAGCCCTTCTACAAAACGTAAGTAAATAAAACCCTACAATAAAGATAGTGATTATTTTAATACCTGAAGAGCAATGTTGTTCATTGATGCAATGAAGAACATTATGGAGCAAGCATTTATCATACAAATATAATTTCTCTCAGTTTTACGAGACTGGGTACATAGAACAGTAACGAATATTAAGGGGGGATCACTGACAATCCGGTAGATGAAGTCTTTTCAACGTTAAAATTTTATGAGGCATCAACAAGGATCGGAAGCCTTTCGACAGAAACCAGCATTTTTGAATACAGTATTTTTTGCAACGATTCTGGTGGGACAATGTTTTTGTATTCCTGGTTTAGCAACTCGCCGATCTGATGACCACCAGGTGGGTACATGAACGCTGGAGAGACTCTACAGTTTACGGGGTTTGCTCATTAACACGTTGCCTGCGATTGCCTAGCTGGTGCAAATCTTTACTTTGTACACACAGTCACTAGAAAGCCTTGAAAAAATTATAGAACCTAACCTGAGCGACCCACCGGCGGGTCGTATCGCACTCAACGTGTTAAAAATAACAAAATACTCTATAGAAGCATATATTTCTGAGACAAACGACCCATCAACACAGTATAAAACAAACTAACAAGAAGTTAATATAATGATGAAAAGAGATAAGTGATTGAATTGTGTCTAACTAGAGGGTCGTAAAATGTTGATATCGCTGCAGCAGCTCAGCAGGCACAGATCGGGACGTGGTGTTAGTGGCGGCCACCAAGTCTACTGCACGTACTGGTCTCACCGTCACCTAAGCAACGAAATATGCTCTATAATGTATTATATATTGTAAAATAATATACATATTATATAATTTTATTGCGTACACCATGTAAAACACAAAGTATGCATTGTAAAACATACATAAATTTTCACTGTCGAGCCTAATCAAAAAGGAATTACATGAAAATGTTTAATTTTAAGTACCCCAGTTGTTTACGTCAGTTGTTGTTTACGGGCTGGTCCACCCCAGCCGGCAAAATACCGCAGACCATTGAAAAGAGGCACCAAAAAATTGTTCTTACTACGACTTTGTTTAAAACTCGTTCTGCCTTGCTTCCTAACTCAGAGAGGAAGGCTGCATCTTTAGCTAGAAAAGAATCACCCCTATTCATTTCATAATCAAAAAACGGGAATAGCAAAATTTTCCAGTCAAATCATAGCATGAATTTGTTCCTCTCTGTTGTTTTGGTGGTGGTGGTCACAGAAAATTTGTTATCATCTTTGTCATCTTTGTTGTTTTGGTGGTGATGGTCACAGAAAATTTGTTATCACCTTTGTTGTTTTAGTGGTGGTGGTCACAGAATGTTTGTTATCATCTTTGTTGTTTTGGTGGTGATGATCACAGAATATTTGTTATCATCTTTGTTGTTTTGGTGGTGATGGTCACAGAATATTTGTTATCATCTTTGTTGTTTTGGTTGTGGTGGTCACAGAATATTTGTTATAATCTTTAGGCTTTAATAGGTTATGTTTAGCATGACTCACCCGATCTCGAGGAAGCATATCAAGCGTGAACTGCATGGCGCCGAGCGTATCACTGCTGCACGGCATGATCATGTTGCCTGGATAATGATGTACAAAGTTACTATCGAAAATACACAATTTTTGTGCGGAAATATGAAGTAAATGGTAAACAGGATAGTGAAATTGATTCAGTTTTGAGTAAGAATAATAAACGCAATGACATTAACAGGGATTCAGTGATGGGCATAATAATAAAGGCAAAGCAGGAGTAAAAATTGTGAATTTCTTGGAAAAAGAAAACAGGAGGGGAATAAACAAACGTTCTTTCAAACAATGAAAGGAAATACTCTATATACAACTAAAGACACAATTATTCGTTTTAAGCAAAGGTCATATGGTAAAACAATGTATTAATGAACTACAGTTCTGACTTTCATATCAAAACAGCTCATAATTCATCATTAAATTAATAAAAACATTCAGACTGCAATGTTTAAAAAACAATTATGCACTTACTATAAGTTTAATACCAATTATAACAGACAATATTCGCATGCACATTACAACTATCTCAGAGTTCATTCGTAAAAAATGGATTCAAGCAAACACGGGGGAATTTCGACCAAGGGAAAAATCGCTAGGCTTCTGTAAAATTGCAGCACGTCCGCACCTTCTGCAAACTGCCAGTAACGGGAAGAATGGAGCTCTCTAATTGGCCGGAATGCAGCTGCGGTTGCCACAGTTGTGAGGTCGGCACCTGAAAAGCCCTCAGTTGCAGCCAAGACATCGTCCCATGAGTTGGTGTCTATGTCTGTACGGCATCCTGACAGAGCAGCTTTTAGCAGAGCACGTCGTGCAGAGCTGCAAATTAAGACATGAAGTGATTAACTATTTGTCAATAATTATGATCAAAGATGATAACTGCTACACTCACATAATCCAGTAATTACTTATTAGCCAATTTAACTTGATTAAAATTGAAAACGTTTGCTTTAGCATCAGATACACTTTAAAAAGTTTATGCGTAACCAGACATTAAATACATTTTACATTGTCTTGATAATATTTCCTACCGGGGAGGAGTTCGTATGCATAAAATATGCGTCGTTTAACCCTAGAACCACAATGCCGGGTGATTTTCTCCCGACTCTCCTAGGTTACCACGTAGTTCAATATGAAGAAAGCGCGGGAACCAGCTGGCCGCCTGTGTACCCGCGGTGTTGTGTGAGACATCGTGAAGGGTAGGTGTGCACTCCGGCTCCGCCGCCTGGAAT